>BOPP01000036.1:193782-305127 GCA_017312745.1 Gryllus bimaculatus
ACGCTGCTGCTGCTCGTCGCGGCGGCGGCGGCGGCCCCAGGTAGGACACGTGGCCCGTGCCCGCGGCACACGCGGCGGGGTGGGACTGTGGGGCGGTGAGAAAGCTTGGAGACCTTAGGCCGGTGGTTAATTTGGAAGCGGGAAAGAGCGAGAGGGAATATATGGAGGAGTTACGCTTGGTGAACGTGGCAAACGTGGTGGTAGAGCGAGGAGGATGCTAGGAAAGAAGGAGGAAGTCGTGCATATGGAGAAATTGCTGCAGATGGGGATGTGAAGGTCAGGCGCTGTAGCATGCGATAAGGAGAGCCGTCTAGAAGAAGCGGTTTGTGAGAAACTGAGAAGAAGATGAAGAAATTAGTACAGAAAGGGCAGTCCAGTTCTGGCGTCGTGATCGACCCCCGCGAGGTGTAACCCGTGTCTCGCAGTGGGCCACGTGGGGACGCTTCAACGACCTCTCGTCGGCGATGTGCCCCTTCCGGAAGCGCGGGCCCGCGGGCCGGTTATGGCCGGCGGGCGGAGGTGGACGCGGACTGTCTCCAGCGGCGGGCAGGCGGGTTCGGGGGGCGGGCAGCATCGCACAATCGGAAGCCGCCGGCGACAGGAAGACGCAATCAGAGCTGTTAGGCGACAGCCCGGCGCGGCCTCTGTTGCGCAACGGGCCGCGGCCGCAGAAGCGGCTGCGGGGGCGGGGGCGAGGGCGGGGGCGGGGGCGGCGTGCTGCTCGCGGAGGTGCGCCAGCGACGCGAGGTCAGCCGTTCGTGACGTCACGTCCTGCCGCGGTTCCCAGGCGACCGTCGCCGCCGCTGGAGAGGTTGGCCCGCCGCCCTCCCGCTAGTAAAGCATGTCGGGTGTGGGCGTGCCTCGGGCCATCCCAATATCGGAAACAAATATTTGCGTTTCAGAATGTACCATCTGCGCGCTTTGACCTCTAATTTTGCTCGTTGCAAATGGTGGGGTAAGTTATTTTGTTGGCAGTATTATCGAATCAAATCTGTAGTTCGTTGGCTGATGCAAAGAGTTTCTATTACACAGAAATTTATTATCAATGATAGCCAACAACTCTCATCGTTATATTTTATTCATAATGTGACTAGAGAATATAATTGGTAAAAGAGAGCGTTTAAGAATTCAGAAGCTAGACAAAACACGCCAACATATTGAAAAACCACATCCGTGTTTTACGAGACTTTTTTTGCGCTGTTCAGATAAAGTTGTATCAGCGAACTCATAAACGTACACTTTATTAGCGAATATGCGGATTGATAGGTGATTAAAACAGAAGAGAATTTATTTATACACGAACCTATGTTTAGCTTTAAATGCAACTTCACAGTAAATATTTTATTAGGCCCCTATGAAATGTCTATTACTTCTAAAATATTATTTTGTACCATATGGCTTTCAAGACATCTCTGGGGTGTATTAGTAATGAAATGAATTGCCTGAATACTTTTAGTGTCCGCCATATTGTTTTTCAAGACACACTGTACAGTATTTTCCACTCCCACGCTGAAAATAGATCGTTTGGTTCTTAAAAAACATAGGTGATAAGTTTGTTTGGGCCTGCACTAACAAAGACCAGGATCATCTTATCTTACTTTCTTCATCAAAAATTCGCAAGCGGTATTAAAGTAGATATCTATCCGAACCAGAAAAAAGAACGTATCAAATCGCTTTATTTTCTCAAAAGTTCTTTAAATTCGACCATTGAGAGAGCAATTTACAATACTGGCTTGCGGAGTTCAGTGCACATATAGTAAAGTACATCCAGTGGTATTTGGGAAATCGGACAATTGTCCAGGAAACTTACCAATGAGGATTTTAGCAGGCGCCAGAATCAGAATGTTCGTTTGGGTGGGGGAGGGGTGGGGGCGACGAATTAACCATAATTTTAATGTTTTAAATTTATTGCACTGTTCATCCCAATGGGTTTACATCCCAACCACACCCGTAGAACCCAGTGGGTTCGTGATATTGTAGGAAGTTTGAACAAAATTTTGTGAATGCAAATCTCCGGTCTGCAGATACTGCTGGAACCTTTGGAGATTTTTTATCTATATTTATTAAATTTTTATTTCATATTTATTTAATTAATATAATATAATATATTTAATTAATATTTTATTAAATATTTATTGTATGTTTACAATTTAGTTGAAAACGATATGTGCTACTCAGTGAGACATGATTTGTTACGATTTAGCATCGTGCGGAAATATATCTTAGAATCATGAAATTAAATATTTTTTGCTTAAAATTGTATTGATTTAGAAGTTGAGAAATATTATCAAAGAACATGAATTTAAGTGTTGAAGAAAGAATGCATTGTTTCAATATCTAGAACTTGGTGGAAAGAGTTACGCACAAACATAATTACTGAAGAATAACTTTCTCTCGGGAAGGGCTATAGTTCCTTAACCCTCATCCTAACTACTTGTCTGGTTGTAGTCACTGTTATGGGTAAACAGTACAACTTAGGTCTTGCACATTTATTGTGATTTTGATTGTGATGCAAAGAATTTGTAGTGACTGAATTGTAATAGACTCCTCGTAGTATGTTAGCTAAATTGAAACAGCAACAATAATTTATGTTACATAGAGCACGGTATTTGGTAAATGTTTGAAATTTTGGGTTGTGGTGAACAAAACTGGGCAAATGTTCGTACTGCTTCTTGAAAAAATATTTAAGTTAATCGAACTGCCATTATATTGATACAATTTTTCGTACTTAACAAGCGGGACGTAAAAAATAAAACACGTAATAACTTTTCGAAAACAACTGATTAACACTAGTTGCTTTGAAGATGCGTTTAGGGATATTATAAATTAGTTTTCTTGGAGTAATTTTGCGTGAAATACGGCGGAGGAAGTGCGTGCTGTTTTAGCACCACTAGTTTAATTTAGCCTCACAGTTTTGTAAGAGCCACACAAAAATTCTGCAAGAGTCAGAAGAGACTCATGAGCCCCAGATACGCGGTCGCCACCGCTGTAGCACAGATGAAATAAAACTGTTGTCCCAGAACAAATGTGACAAAACTTCTAGAGCATGGAATAAGGACGATAATAAGATTTTGCTAATGAACAGGTAGTGGGAAATTTCATATTTAATCGAGTTACACAGGAAGCATCTGACCCTGAGTGTTGGTCAATCTCGTATGCATAGGTGTTCGGTTGGCTCACGAAATCTCATTGACTGCGCCACAACGTGACCTGCCGAACACCTATGAAATAGAGCTGTGTCAAACAAACCATTAAATATAAAAATAAAAATATTTCACCTATGAAGCTACAATTTTATGAAAGTACTTTCCGGAATTGTGGAACATGACATATAAAATTTCATCAAAATGTAAAATGTCGTGCAAAGCACTAGCCCAAGATATCAAAAAGTATGTGAGAACATTTCTTAAATAATACTCGATAAGGCTTTTGTCCAGTTTCCTTGGTACATTGAGCAAATGCTAAGATGGCCTCTTGTTTTGCATCTGGACATAAATGAAGTTTTACTACGCGCACGTTTTGTTGAACTCTCCTTTTGCTTGTAGTGGTAAGAGAAGTGCTAAGGGTTAGTGACTATTTTCTTAACAACGAAGAAAAATCAAAACTGCAGTTCGTCTACCGATACAAATAAGTTTTCTGTACCTCGGGAACAAAAATGACTAGTTTATCAAAAGTTGCAAATCTCGCGCTTTTTTAAGTTTAATTTTTATTTATTTTGTTTGTTAAAAAACAACTTTTACTCATTTTTCAACAATTTATAGTTAAAATGATGGGATGGGATTACGGAACTCAAGAAAACCTGCGCAGATGATCTTCTCCCTCGTACGTCACATTCAGTTTTTTACTTCTTTTGACTAAATAAATATAAAAAATAAAATACTTTACCATTTTTCATTTACAACAAAAAGGAATCAGTGGTTACAGAGAGAGTGGCGTCAATGGTGCTATCATCCGACATCTTTAATAGCGCTTTAAGATCATCCCGACCACAAAATTTGGCGACAGCCCAGTCTTTCACATACTCAAACGCGGCATAATTAAGAATCAAAAACGAAATCGCGACTAGGTTTTGGACACTCGTGCACCACTTGTCTATTGTCTGATTCCGGACTAAAGACAAATAATTATTTCAATTCTGAGAATTTTCTTCGCAAAATAAAAGTTGAGATGAAAGACTGGATGGAACTTTACAGTTCTGGCATGCACTGGAATTATCTGTGCCAGAAGCATCCGTTGTAATAAATTAGTGTAAGTATGGAAAAAAAACACAGAAACAAATAATATTCTTACTCTGAAAATTGGGAGCCTATCGTCTGGTATGACTGCTTTAAATAAACGATAGTCCGCCAAGCTAAGCGTAGGCAATCTGTTTCACAATCAATCAACTTTATTTCATTCATTCAGTGACCTACTAAAACTTTTGAATGGATGATGTAATGATTGTATTCCGACACAATGATGTATAGTGGAAAGACACACTTAACTTCAAGTAATAACATTCACATTATTGAGAGTCTTCGGCGAAAAAGAAAACATATTAATTTTATGATTATTAAAAAAGAAGCGAAATGTCGAAAAAAAAAAGTACACTACTATTGTCTCAATAAATTTCGTTTCTTTTTTATTTTCGTAAATTTTTATTTTCCTACATGCATGTAAAAATATTGTTTTTAACAAAATTGAGTCTATTTAATCAATATCACTTACTAACAGTTTTTTAAAAATTTATTAATATTTTGGATGTTATACATGGATCAGTTAACGGTACAACTTTTTCATATGCTTACTATCTATTTAAAAAAACTAAACTATTGTTTCTTTACAATTAATTCTTAGGGAGAGGCAACCCACAGCACTTCACAAAGAGTCATCCAAATTTCCAAATTGTATATAAAAAACATGTTTAGGAAATCTATTTTTTATTCTGGTGGCATTTATGGGTGCTTTGCCTAGGTTGTATTGAGATAGTTGTGTATTTGATGTCATATTATTGTAAAAATTATGGGATAACTTAGTGATGTGATGTATTATAGGTTTTATTTGAATTTCTTTATGAAGTTGTTTGTTTGTAGTGAACCAGGTTGCATTGGTTATTATTCGCAGGAATGTATTTTGTATGACCTGTATTTTATGGATATTGGTTTTTGCTGCATTAATCCAGACAGGATAAGCATAAGCATTAGGGGTCTTATTATGACTGTATATATGTTTGGCATTTTCTATAGTTATTTTAGTGTGATTATTTATTAATGGTTTTAATTGAACTAGCTTGACTTTTGTTTGTTGCGTTTTAATGAGTATATGTTCTTTCCAGTTAAGCTTGGTGTCTAAATGCAGTCCTATATAATTCACTGTTTTGTTTAGTGGAGTCCAAGGAATGGTGTTATTGTTCGGTGTAAGGGGTGGTGGTGTTGAAATCGTTTTTAATGAAAAGATTTTTGCTGTTGACTTGTCTGGGTTTAATTTAATTTTCCATTTGTTTGACCAAGAATCTATTTGGTTTAAATGTTGCTGTATTGTGTTTCTTAATGTAATAAGTGATGTGCTAGAACAATACAAAGCTGTATCATATGCGAGTTGTGCTGTATTGATTGTGTTGGATGTGGGGATATCGGCTGTGTAAAGATTGAATAAGATGGGTGAAAGTGGGAAGCTCTGAGGAAGTCCGGCCAATATTGGTTTGGGGTTTGAGAGATGTTTGTCTATTGAAACTGAAAAAAGTTCTATTGCTTATGAAGCTATAGATGATGCTGGTTAGATATTTGGGTGTGCCAATGATTCTAAGTTTGTACATGAGACCTCTGTCATATGCTTGTGAAATGTCTAGAAAGGTTGATATAGTATGTAGTTTTCTTCGGAATGCTGTGTGGATATGTTCCGTGATCCTTAGTAATTGGTGTGTGGTTGATAACTTTTATGTGAATCCAAATTGATGCCTGGGAATGATGTCATTTTCGTTGAAGTAATTATTGATTCTTTTCTGAATAATTTTCTCTAGAATTTTGGAGAAGGATGGTAACGAGCTTCTGGACTATAATTTTCTATATTGGATGGATATTTATCAACAGTAAACAAAAACAATATAAATCAATTTAAGGAGAACAATATTTGTTGGGTCGAAAGTGAAAAAGTACACCAATTGAATTACGATGTTGGATCAATATTATGAGATCATGAGGTGAGGCTGACAATTTCTAGAGAAATTGGAGCAAGATTGACAAGGCTGTTTATGCCGAAAGGTCGCGGTTGGGAAATGATCGTCGAGTCATATTGGGACAGTAGTAAAGAAATTCATTATATTTATTTACATTTGAGGTTCATATATGTAGGTTGTTTAATTTTATTCATTTCTGCTTTGAGTATAATGGTAGAAAGATATAAAATTTGCACAAGTTTCGTGGACAGTTCGTGTGTTATTAGTATAGTTTTTTTTCAAGTCTGTGCTCTACACATTCCAGTGGAATCAATCTTTATTTTAAATATATTCTAAGCTGTAATATTGGAACTTGTACAGGTATTTATTTAAAATATTTATTCTCAATTCCAACAAACTAAAAAACAATACAAACTTTTTTGTAGATTATCGATATTAAAACCTTTAAATCAAAAATATGTTACTAATTGAAATTGTTTTGTGAAGTTCTATAGTTTATATGTATATTATTTTGTTATGAATCACGCTAGTTCAGTTTGCACAGCGGTAATTTTCTGACCAATCACTGTCAACGCGGACGTCATGGCAGTAATCATTTCTCCACGCGAACTGAGCATGGTCAGCAGTCCGGCAACAGCGCCTCAATAATGCCAAGATGAGTCATCTCCACTGTCATTGCTTGGGATGAATATGCTGTAGCATTCAAGTCTTCCTTAACAAGAACAATTAAATTAAAGATAAAAAATCGCCGAAGTATTTCATTTTCATCGTAATAAAAAATGTAAAGTTATGTAAAAGTTATTTACTGTCAATAAATAAAAGAGCCTCAATATGTTTTAACAATTCAAAGTTAACTGTCGATGTGAATGAAATTATTTTATCCCCTTTCCTTACCTGTGTTTTGTAGAACTCTAACACATCGCAAAATCCTCCTTAACGAATACGACTCGAACAATCTTGTTGGTTATTCATCAGTATCTTTCCTCATCAAATCAGCGTAAAGGACGATTCTAGAAATCAACGAACCGCAGGAAGTGTTAACTTGTACTTTATTCTCATCATAAACATCGAATAATGATAATGTTTAATCCGACAAAATAAATAACAAAATAACGATGTTCCTGAGTGTATTAGATCCTAATTCATAATGATTTGACTCAGAATGAACTATTCTTGGATTGATATCACCATTTTGTCTGCAAATATATTTTTTTATGATGTGTATTCTTCATAATAATAGAATCCCGCCTCGCAGCACTCTGAAAGCCCCAGGACTCACATGCATTGCTGGCGTATCTGGCTCGCAATCTCTGACGTTATAAGCGCCTGTAGCTCATACATTTTTCCCGAGGTGACACATCAAAAGAAGCGGGAAACTGCCCGGAATTTTAGTTTAAAATGCCAGGGCAATTTTTTTTATTGATTTTTTTGTTAAAAGTAACACAGTGCAAGTGGTTGATTAAAAAAAATAAGTTATGTGGCAGTTGTTCATGAATTCAATAATATTCTTTGGCAATTAATTTAGAAAAAGACGGCAGACTCGAAGATGATGGCCGGTGGCGGAGGTTAGAACAGTAGTGGTAGTGGACCACTGGGATTTGGTCCTCATTACATACGGATATGGAGGCTTGCAGGGAATTCCTACATCTACCTGCCAGTTCAGAAGCATGTTTATAATGTTTATAAAATTCCTTTCCTACGCTTTTTTGTCTTTTTGACTGATAAAGGATCGCAAAAGATTTTATTTACGTCATGTTATCGTTTCTCAGATTTAATTAAACGAATATTTGGTCGATGTTTTATTGAAACTGTCTTCAGTTTTAAAAAAATAATGAAACTATTACATGTCCTTGAAATTATTGGGGAAGGATGTGTCGCCCGTAATTGCGGATTGTCAAACATTGCGTTCATGTTTAGGACCGCAATGTTCATGTTGCATTCAATCCTAACGTTGCAGAAAGGGTTGAGTTGGAACTAATTATCAACTTTGCCCTTCATATAAACTTTTTGGTACTTCCTGCTCTTCAGAAACATAACATTACCAATAAAATTAGAATGGGGCTGACGTTCGTCATATACATCAGTGCCATAGCCTAAGCAGCAGCGAATCCGAAACGTCCACACTTGCCTAGTGTTATCTATTATAGAAAATTATAAGACAAAACGACTGGCATAGTTTGAACGTCGCTGTTAATCACCTGAAGGTCATTGTAAGTGTCGAGTGTGAGTTAATTTTAATAAAATGTGATCCAGAAATGTGTGAATCTCGCGTTGTGGGTTTTGTTACTCGCGTATCGTGTCGCGGTAACAGTATCGTAACGTGATAGAGAGCGATGTACCCAACAAACTCATCACCCTCCACACCCAACTGTCAACCACATTCTTATTTTATTCGGAACTTCATATCTCCAAAACGTTTGTGATACGAGTGGAAGCGGATTCAGAAAATATTTCAAGGGTTTTTTATTTATTTCACGTCAAAAAATGTTAAAAACTATGTGATGTACTATGGGGAGAAGTACATTTTATACAAATTTTCCTAAAATCTTGAATCTCTACCCTAAACCAATAACAAGTTGGATTATGAATACTGGTGGAAAGAGCATTTTTAGCAAGAATTGATAAGAAAATATTAGGTCCCGTGTAATAAAAACTAATTGCAAAGGCAAATCAACACATTTTGGCTATAATCCCTCATCGTGCTCTTCGGGAAGGAATCGAATTATTGTCGCGAGAAAGATCGTTCAATAATTATATTCCCTACTGCACTTTAGAAAACGGGCACAGATAGTGAAGTTACATTTAGGGTAGGGAGGCAAATTCTGTTTTTTTAAATAGCTAGAAATAAAAAATCTACGGGTCTGCGAATACCGTCATTATTATGTCGAGTTTTCTATATGGTAATAATTTTGAATAAGAGTCCGTCCATAAATTACGTAACGCAAATTTGGAGTATTTTGATAACTCCCTCCTCCACTGTAACACACCCGTAACGTGCACTTGAACCGCCCTAAATAATTACGTACCGCTTGAGAAAACACCCCCTTCGTTTACAAGAAATAAAAATAAGATATGCAAGTGAAAAACACGATTTGTATTAATTTTGTTTGCGTATATTTTAAAATTTATGGTAATTAAAGTCAGAATGAATTACGCAATTAATTCGCGAAACACTACATTCTTGCGAACGCAGCGTAACGCTGCTTCGAACTTCCTCCCCCTTTTTAGCATTACGTAATTTACGGACGAGTCCTAAGTTGATTTAAAACTGACGGGGGGGTGATGCGAGTGTGTGTTCCCGTGGTTGCAGACAGCGCGCCCGGGGGCGGCGGCCACTCGGGGCACGGCTCGTCTGGCGGCACATCCAAGCCCCCGTGGAACGAAACGTGGACGGACAAACTGAAGAGCCACCTGCTCGACCACTACGACAAGTTCGCGCGCCCGGCCCAGTACAGCAACACCACCGTCGTCGTGGTGGACATGACCTTCCGGCACGTCGACCTGGTGAGTTTTCCATTTTGTTAAGGGTAATATTTATGCAGAGTTTGGAAAGACACAGCAATGATTCACAAAAAAGTGAAAATATTAATACACATAAACTATATATATATGACAACAAAAATATATGGTAACAACAGTTCTAGGTATTGGGATATAAAAATTTGTAGTTCCAATAGAATGAAAGTTGCTCAGTCTGTCTGTATACATGGCAATACAATTCACGGCACGGTGGGATGGGGCGGTGCTTCATGGGACGGTGCGGGTGGGACAAAGTAGGGACGAGAGAGAAGAGGAGCAAGGTGGGTCGAATCAACACCACCTAGACATACATATGTCGTGACTAGGCGGGGCGCGGCGGGGCGCGGGCGAGGCGCGGCGGGGCGCGGCGGGGCGCGGCGCGGCACGCAGCGGGCGCGGCGCCGAGGCCGGCAGGCGTGGGCGCAGAGCAAGGCGGGAGGCAACGAAAGCGCGAGGCAACGCGGGCAAGGCGGCAGGCGGCTAGCGTGGCTAGCGATGAGCCGACAGGCTAGCGGAGAGTAAGGTGGTGTTGGGGGTGGCATGACAAGGCGAGCGGGCGAGGCGGGGACCGAAACGCGATGGGGAGAGACGGACGGGCGAAGTGGGCAGGGCGGACGGCAAGCGGGGCTGGCAGGACGGTTCGGTTCAGCGAGAGACAGTGTGGCGGGCGGGCAGTGGCGGGCAGGCGGGCATGGCGGGGCAATGGCGGGGGGCAGGGGGCGGGGCAGGCGGGCAGGCGCGCAGGGCGGGGCAGGCAGGCGGGCTGGGTGGGAAGAAGCTGACAGAAATGGGATGGGGATGTATTAAAATTACTTCAATTTTTACAGAGATATAATAGAGGCTCCATAAATTATTCATTACGTTTCCTATCCAACACGTTATTTCCTAATGTATGTGAATCAAAGAAAGTACATTTGTTGAGCCACAAATCAAACAATAGTTGAAATATCCAAAGACGTTGCTCAGCTCAAATATCCCGGATTACGTAGCTGCTTGCCCATCTCTCAGTGCAACAGTAACTGGACTTCTAAGCGACAAAATATGCAATATCGATTAGGTTTCCTTATTGAAAGATTGGTTGAACTACAAAAACATAAGGGGTAGGAGATCGCTTAAAATTCACTTTTAACATTCACGCTTCTACTTCTGGAAAATTTGGGAGTCGTAAGCAATGAGCTTGGAGTGTGCAGTCACGAAAATATCTAGTAGAGAAAAGCTTAACAGGGACATTGGAGCTCTTTACCGAAGGGAGACGTCCGTTGATGCTATGTGAGGGAGTGTGGTTAAACACTATAGAAAATAAGAGCACACTTTTCAATGCAAAATAAAAAATGAAAATTAAAACAATATTGTAACTTTTTTACGTAAAAGATGGCCTGTAGTATTTTATTGTTATGTTTGTACGTAATCCGACCTTATGGGGAAAAACGAATTTCATTCAATTTAGCATATTTAAATTTGTTATATCTACATTTTTATGCGCATACATCGCTATTGTTTATCTAGGAAACGTGATAAGGCAGATATAAGTTGATTTTTTCATTGAATTCAGTAGCTGACTATTAGGTTATCATCGTATTTATTTGTTCCAAATATAATCGTTCTCATGCATTTAAAATCATTAACGTGCGCTAGATTTGTATGTCATGTATTTGTGTTGGTATTGTTTATCTAAGAAATGTAATGTAGTAGTGCAAAACTTTTTTTTCACTGAATTCGACCCCCATCTCAAATTTAGACAGGATTTCTATATTTTAAACTAGATACAGAAAAATGTTGAAATTTGTTGGTTAGTTTAAGTAGACAATGACATATTTTGACATACTAATTTCAATTAAGATTTCAGGAGGTAACGTTTCTCTTGTTGATGTTGTAATGTGGATTAATATAAAAGTGATTGCAATATCATATTTTTCAGGATGAACTAAGATCCATCATGACAGTACACGGTTGGGTGAAAATGGTAAGTAAAGCAATCATAAAATATTATTCAATATTTGTATAGAAATATGTCGTTTGTACACTTTTTCACAGAACTCATCAATTTACAGGTCTAATTTCTGCTATATAATTGTTTACTTTATAAAATATCTGGAATAATCTTCTACTATTAAATTACCAATCATGTTTCGCATTGCCAAACGAAATTGTCTATATCAACAAGAAAGTGACAACTGACTGCTGCTTGTAATATAAAACTTACTGTTCCTTCCTAAATAAAGAATACAATAACTGAATACAGGTCAGCTTCAGTTTCCAATCATTACTGATTTGGCATGAATGTCTGGATACATGCATACCTGTCAGGTGAAAGAACACTTGTGCCGCTCAGTCTATAACTTTATCTGAAGGATTTTTTAAATAAATTTATTTTGAAAATTTCAGTATCTGTGTTTCAAAGCCTTATCATACAATATCTCTGTTTCCGAAATCCCCCCAAAAAGGCATTAAGATCACCTATAACTAATCAGGGACGTTATCAGGTAAAAAGACAAATATCCAATTACGATTATGTATTGCAGACATTTCATTTGAAATCAGATCTTAATGTTTTACTTTAAATTATCGCACTGTTTTTTGTTTTCGTCTGCGTAGTTTAGCAAGGCAAATATCAAGTAACCAGGATACATAACAATGCATTTTAAATCAAAACTAAAAACAAAACTTTGATTTCAAATACACTGTCTGCTCTGTATTATAATTCTTATATTTATTTTATTATTAAACTATGCAAACAAATAACGATAATAAGTAATGATTTTACTTTTACTATTTCTTCTTCCAAATCTACTGGGAATATCGAAAGCCACTATTTTACCAAAAATGGCAATGCTTTTTGTGGTTCCTTAGATATAAGATATACAGGCGATTCAATCAGTTGAAATAATCACAGTTCGGCTGTGCACGTGTTATTCATAATAATAGTTAATAAATTATTCCTTTACCGGTTTTACGTAAGACGCATACAGTCCTGCAGTAATTTTGTTTTGCAATTTTCCAATTGCGTCGAAGCCAGTACGTCACCTTAACTTGAGCACATTTTCATGACTTGAATCACTGTTGTAGACTATGAAGCTCAGGAACGTCATTTAATCACAGCGAATGATCTACAATTCTGATGGCCGGCTGTAGGGCTAAGGTTCTGACGAATTAAGGCTAACTGCGATCGCAGGGTCATTCACGATACAGGCCTGTCGTGATTTGCAACCCCCAATTGCGACAATTTACAAATTTCACATTCCGTTTTTTGTCGCTTTGAATTCTAAAACTTCAATACTTACAAATATTATCCTCGTTTCTACTCTCTTTAAGCATAAACTTCCGGACATTTAAGAAGAAGAAAAATTGTCAAGAAAATGCTGTGCAGTGACGAAGCGGTTTTGCGAATGGAGCGATTATCGACCAAATGATATAGGAAAGATTTCTTTGAAGATAATTTGGCACTGTGTTTTTACTGTTCGAAATTATTCACCTTGAATTTCTACAAATAAAAGGTTTTAGGGCATTTTACTTGAATACTAGCAAAGTACTGTGCTTTCACGCGAACTTTTCCCAGCTAGAGGAATGAAAAAACAATAGAAACTATCACAGCTTCCGAACAAAAACTTGCCAACGTACGCGAAATGAAAGTGAATCAGGTCTAAACGTTATTCCTCGATCATTATCCCAATTTAAATTTGGTATGCACGTGTTCCAAATCAACTGACCGAGTTCCCAATCAACATGACTAGATCAGGCATAATTCCATTCATTTTTTGTCAAACATCATCTATTTGGCGTTAATGAACTTGATGATCATAATTGATTATATTAATCAATTCAATCTGCTGCGTTAGGAGAAGACTGACTTGTTGCCCTTTCCTCCTTCCACAGAGCTGGATTGACGAGAAACTGAAGTGGTCGGAGAGCGAGTGGGGTGGCTTGGGGGTGCTGCACATCGCCGATCACGAGATTTGGCAACCTGATATCGTGCTATACAACAGGTGAGTCTGACATCACGTCTTGTAATAATAATAATAATAATAATAATAATAATAATAATAATAATAATAATAATAAAATAGCAATAAAAAAACACCTACATTTCAAAAAGAGTTCTACGAATATTTTTCGTTGAATGAACGAATATTTTTCATCTATACTTTGTAGTATATACTAGTAATACACGTAGTATAGAGAAAGTCATGCAAAGCTGCAGAGAAAAATGTTTTTTTTAGAGAAAAAATCGTTTCGTAATCCCTGATAAAAGAGGGATATTCTTGCTCTTATGTATACTCTAGAGTGACTCTAATCGGTAGTGCAGTCAAAATCAATGTTTTGTATTTACATAATGTCGAAAAAGCGTTTTTTAATGTACCTGTCTATCTCTCCATCCGTCCGAAACACACTTGCACCAAAACTAATCGTAGGATTTTTACCAAAATGAATATTCCCCGATCGATCGGGCCCGACGTAAAGCCCTGCGATTTTCAGTGTTTTAAATTTTGGGGATACTTCACATTAGGCCATAGGAACATTTTCAAAATTTTCTCAAAAATTGAACCACCTTTTTTTTAAATTTCTTGTAAGAATAAACTAAAATAGTAAACTTACAAACATGTCGCAGATATGACGACTACCGTTAACACTGAATTTTCGAAAAATACAAAAGTTAGATTTTTCTGAACGCTTGCAACTACATTATTGAAAATAGAAACATCTTCAATTTTTTTTGTTATTTAAGGTCGTATCAACTTCTAGATCATTAGCGATCATTATTGCGTGTAACGGTATGGTAACTGTGAGGATGACACGATATGATAATAGGGGTTAAATGACGAACATAATGCAACCATGTCGGGGCGGGAGTCGAACCCGCGATCCTTCGGTCCGAGATCGCAACGGCACTACTGCCTTAGCGGTATCGGGCAACCGGAGTGGGAAATGAAATTTGTTCACCACAATTTCATCGAAAGTACAAAGACGCGACATAATAATCCACAGAACGTCAGATTGAACGAAGTGCTAGCTGATTACAATTAGATTTAGATTTATTATTAATTCTTAACTTAGGTGTGAGAATTTGGTGGCAAAATATCTTAACTTTACATTCGTTAAGTGCACGTTGACCAACAATTCAATATTTTATAAAATAATAGCTAAAAATAATAAATAATACATAATTTCATCACACAAGCCTTCACAACTCTCCACTTATCTCCACATCACTTCACTTTACTTTCTCATTATCGCTTTTCGTATATAATGCTGCGAGAGGGAAAAAAAAAAAGAATTTTTAGCAGCAAAACTCTTATTACATCAATATTAGAAAATTATTTTATACATTTTTTTAAATAAATTATTAGTAGTTTATAGTTTTGAAACAAATCATGTCATTTTGCACAAATATGTAAACAAGATAAATTCCTGTAAGATGATTGTCAATTATTCAGTTGTCTTTTTATTGATTAATTGATGTATTGTATTAAGTAACAGAAATAGTCGCTAATAACCACGTAATTGCTGAAAAAAGATTTTCTCAAAAAATTGTTTACACATTTTCTTTCATAGTATTTTGAAAGAATACAGAACACTCTGCTGAAACATATACACAGTTTTTTTATATCTTTTAAATCTTCAAACTAATGGTACTCCAAAAATTCTCGCGTTATTTCTAATTTTCGCGATATTCAAAAATAGAGAGAGTTCAAAGATAATGAAACCGGCGCCATTCTAAGAATTATTTTCTAGGGAAAATAATAAATAAATCATTTTCCAGAGAAAATGAAAAAGAAGAAGAAGAAAAAATTGGAACCGTTTTTGAAAAAAAAAATTAATTTGTTCAACCAAAAATTAATTTTTTTCACATATATGGAAAGACCTTATTTGAAGTACTACCTTTTATGACTGATGTCATTAAGGCAAAAATCTCTCTCTTCAATGTTGTATTTTTGAAATAATAAATTTGTGCCATTTTTTAGAATACCTACTGATAGGGTACTAAAAATGAAACCTGGACCACTGTTTTAGCGTCCTAATAAAAAAATGTATAGAAAAAATTGGAACAGTTTTTTAGAAGATAATTGTTCGAAAATTGTATTTCGCGCGAAAACTACTCATATTTTTGAAAAATTGTACATGATCTTATCTCTAGATCGGTCTTTAAAACTATATTATATTCTTTAAAAAACAATCAATACGTACATGTGTTATTTTCATAACTAATTTTATTGTCTTTTTTTACATTTTCAAAATAAATATTGAAGTCAGATTATGAATGTTTTTATATCAATCGCCTTGAAATTCTCGTGCATTTGCGGTATAGTACAGTTTGATGGTTGATAGACAGTGCATTACAACCACATATTTTCAGGTAAGGGCATATTTTATTTTTTTGTGTAATGCTTCTTCATCGAATATACAGTGTACTATAAGCTTCGAATTTGAAATTTGAAACTAGGTTGAGAATAACGTTTTCAATATAAATGACTTCAAAATATTTGATTATAAAATTAAAGCAACTGGTGCTTCAAAGTCTCATGTTTAATGTTGATAATAATGAGAATAATATCATGATTTACAGCTATTTACCTAATTTTATGAATTGCAAGTGGATTATTTGTTCTACTTTTTCTTACCTACTAATGCAAGATCACAGGCGAGAACCCTTAGTTTACTAATTGCAAACGAAGATCTTCAGTCAATACCCCAAGTTACTAGATATATGCTATTATAGTACTTTGTTCGCATGAATTTGAACCGGTAAAAATCTGAATAACACAACTTCACTTTTCATAAAATCTACTGAACTCTGGATAATGTTCGTTCTCCAAGCGCATCGAGAACTCCTAAAAATACATTAAATAAAGTTGGTGGAAGCGAAGCAATTATAAAATACAAACATCGAATTATTTTTTGAATTGGAAACGATATAGTACAAGGAATTAAAAAGTAATTTACAACGCAACGCCAGATCAATACCAAGTCTCCCCTCGGCTGTCGGGCAAAAAAGAGAGCGAAAATTCCAATGAAAAGCGTTCTGTGGTGAATTTAACAACGTACCTTGAATATTGCTTCAATACTGATCCAAATAACTATGCAAGAAGGAAAACAAAGTAGCAATTGTGGTTGTGATAAAAACTTTAATAAATAATGACAAAATTATGTACTATCAATAATTTATGCTACGTAGTGTAAGTAATACTGAAGTATTATCAGGATAAATTTTAAATGGACATTTAAATAATAACATCAGAACATTCCTGTTCCTAACCTAATTTTCACATTTCGCTGTTGTTCAGTTTTACCAAGTTTTTCATAATTCTCTTATCATGTTATTTCGGGAACAATAATTCGAAATCGGATTTCTTTTTAAATATACCAAAAATTTAATCCCAATTTCATGTCTTCTCGGAAACTATTGTGTATTTGAACAATTCAATGTTTTAGATTTTGTATTGAAATTCCTTATCAATGTCAGTACGTGATGAACAGAAAAAGAGAATGTTCACGCTGTAAGAGAGGTCGTAACATTGCTCGTAAAAGACTGAATTAAATTCGCGTATAATATTTTTATACGGAAGGGAGCGTGCCAACGTTTTTAAAAAAAGCGAAGTAAAGTAAATTCGTAACAAGATATTATTGATTTTTGGAGGATTAATTTATTATTGTGAGAGTAAGCAGGCTCTGTTGCCAGCTCAACTGTAACCACGTTGCCAAACGTCCTGCTGTGAAGCTCGAAGTGTGTTTCAATGGTTTGCGGTTATACTCGCTTTCACGGCGTAAATTAAAAACGAAACATACACTTTATCGGAGATCTGCAAGAGAAAAAGAGAGCACGGAGCACGGTCAGCGATTGTTTTCATCAAGTGAGATGGAATACATTTTAGCCGCCATTTGACAACAGCATTATTCTACACACGTTGAAGAATATACTATTTTATATCAAATACAAAAGTAAGAACATTTCTGTTCTGGTACTTACTCACCCGTGTTTTCATGCAAAATACACAAAAATACTGAATTTTCGAACAATTGTAGTTATTTCAGAATATATCTTTAAGGAACAGATTCCATGAAAGCAAAAAATCTGTATCTTCATAATCGTAGTTGTAGGAAGTCCACAGTGTTTGAAAGGCGCACGAAATGCCTTTGTGGGAGAACGTGAGCTGTCGAACATCGATTGCATTAAAAGAAGCATAAGAATCCGCAAAACGAGTCACATGCATAACTTCGTTTCATTTCTCACAGCATGTTCTTCCATGTGAAGTCATCACGTTTGTAACATTAATTTATTATTCGACCATACATGTTTATTGAAATTGTTTAATAAAATACATGAACATTTGTAGAAACCTTTTCAAAATTCGAAATCGGAACCTAAACCAAATATTTTCTTAATAGAAACCGGAACGATACTGAAACAATTTCATGAATTGTAAAACATAACCTACTTTCGCACAGTCGTTAAAAAGTAGAGATGATATTTTTTGTGGATGACACGGTTTGATAGTAGTTTCTAGCTTCCAGGACGTAGGGAAGAACCAACGACCATCTCGGCCAGAAACAACCCTATTTTCTTAGCGAAGTACCATCATGACGACAAACAACCCACTTTTCTTAGCTTCTTACGATCAGAACCGATTGTTTGACGATTAAGGGCAATTGCTTGTTTCCAGCGCGACACGCACATTTACCACTACGGCCAAAAACGTAACTCTCATTCATTCGTGCGTAGCAGGCTCAAAAGTGAAGTCCCGAGTGCCGTTAACCGCTATAGTAAAAAACCAACCATTTCCTTTCCGTAGCAACCAGAAGCGACGTATTTTTGTTTGCTTAAGAACTCCCTTCAAGTGCAGTTGCTTGCTTCCAGCGCGACGGGCAACACCATCGACCACTACGGCAACACGCACTGCCTCGTGTACCCCAACGGCGAAGTGCTGTGGGTGCCGCCGTCGCAGTTTATCGTGTTCTGCGCGCTGGACCTGCGGCGGTGGCCCTTCGACGAGCAGACGTGCCACCTGCGCCTGGGCTCCTGGACCTACGACGGCGAGCAGGTGGAGCTGCAGCTGGGAGACCGCGGCGCCGAGGTGAGGCCGTCGCACAGCTTGGAATCGTATTGAGTGCACAACAGTCCTTAAGGACGTTCAGCCCTCCCCCGAAGCCAATTATTCATATTAAAAATATAAAATTAAGTGTTATTTATATTAACGAAAGTCATTCATTATAACATTATTATAAATATTTAACGTAAGTGAATAATAGAAATAAATTTCATAATCAGCATAACTGAAAAATTATTTATAAGAAAACCTTAAGTCGGGTGGCCACTAAACCTGTAGTCCCCCCCCCCTCCCCGAGAAATATCAAATATCATGGATGTGCCTCAGATTCTACATAAACAGGTGAATCAGAATATATGTTAAAACTTCTAGAGCTTGTAGATGATCAAATTTTGCCAAATTAAATCCCCCCTCCTACACATTAAGAGATACTAAAACAGTTTTGAAAACATCAATATTTTGAAACACCGATGGTTTGTTGGCGATGTCACATTCCAATCCCAGACATTTTACATGTTCCGGGTGGGATAACCAAAATACCGTCAAATGGTACAACGATGAGTCAGGGTATACGACTATAGCCCTATCATGTGTAAGTGCCCACGATGCTCTCAAACCCCTTCCAGGAAATAACTCAACGGATTGTTGAATCCGATTCTTATTCGAGTAGGATAGGAGCTGCATACTGTAATCGTAAAAAGGGGTAGGAACAGTTGGAGCACATCATTATCTTTTAAATATGCTTGAACTATAGTTGTATACCTTGGCACATAGTTGTACCATGTTTGCCGGTTCGCAATAAAAAATCAAAAGTTGGTGACGGTGAGCAGATCGAGCTGATGGAGACGAATAGCGAGTGGGAGGTGGTGCGCGTGACGGAGCGGCGCAACGTCAAGGTGTACGCGTGCTGCGACGAGCCCTACATCGACGTCACCTACAACGTCACCGTGCGCCGCCGCTCGCCCACGTACAGCGCGCTCGTGCTCACCCCCGCCACAGGTACGTGAGCCTCGCCCTCGCCCTCGCCCGCACCCTCGCCCGCACCCTCGCCCTCGCCCTCGCCCTCGCCCTCGCCCTCGCCCTCGCCCTCGCCCTCGCCCTCGCCCTCGCCACTCTGTGCAATCGCGACAAATGGGATGAAGGGGAATTATGCACAAAATGGTGACGTTACATGCTTTATAGGTTAACAACAACAGGGTTTTGTGTCATGAAAAACAAATGTAGTTTTGTAGGATGATTCAAAATTATCTTTGGATCTCTGAAAGTCAGTTGGGTCCCGCTATGATAGATGGTGGATGACATTCTGTTCTTGTTAAGTCGCAAAAGTATTCCCGCCAGTTTAGTATAATTGTGACAAATCTTTCGATACAGATGATAATAGCCCGTCAGCTTGGAGCTGCAAATAGGAAACTTTTCCTGTATGAAACAAATTAATAATTTCTCCATCTTTTTTAATAATTTACTTTAAACTATATTTTACTGCATCGAATGGGGCCTGCATTTGACGTAAATCTTAATTCCTTTGATCATATTTACAATTTTACAATAGTTTTAATTCAATGGAGTGGCTAGCTCTGGTTTTAATTTAGATTCTTGGCGTCAGCATACTTATGCTTTTCAGGGTACTATATTTGTCTACGTGGGCCTGAAAATACCGCTTGTACGAGTATTCGGGTTGTAAACAATTTAATTATTGGTAGGAAATGTTTGTCACTACTGTGAATGATAAATTAAACAAATTACAGTTTTTTTTATGAATTGCCGGCGACAGTAAATTTTAATTGCCACAATTTATTTATTTCAATTTTCTTTTTAATAATTTTCCCGTTTAACAATGTATCTTTATATTTCTCTACTGTTTCTGTTTAATGGCCATTGAATTTCCAAAAACAAAACATAACAATTCTTACTCAATGTCAATGTTAACTTAATATATAAACATAACTTGGCATTGCTATAATATTTTCATTAATGTCATTCTGTCACTTATTGACTAAATTTCCCTTTTGAAGAATTTACAGCAATCTTGGCGTTGTCCTGACGTCAGTGACTGTTCCATATTTCCACCTGGAGCTTCTCTTATGCCCACACTGAATTTTAACTTACAAATTCCTACTCTTATTCGCGACCTAATTATCTCACGAATATTAGTTTTTTCTCCGATAAATCGCATTTAAATTACTTCTCTATTCTCACATTACATGTGGACCACATGTTCATTTTCTATCTTCTAGAACTAATTACAAAAATATTTCAATTTATGCCTTGACAGTCATCGATGCTTCCTCTACCAAATCCAGCATAGTTCTGACTAATCACGAAATATTTCTACACAATGCCTTGACGGCCATCGATCCTCACCCTACCAAATATGACATCATTCTGACTAAAATTGTTCGCTTACACCTTCTGGCCTCGCACCTTATCGCACCGTAACCAAGCATCACTCGTGTTTTGTCCCCTGTCAACAATGTTCTATAATATTTACCTGCTTAATTTTTTAAAAATTTCTGTAAGTTCCTAAAATTTACTTAATCCAATTAACATTTAGATTTTCTGACACCTCATACTCTCAATGACTCATTTTCATTTACGTCATTGCGCAATTCCTTTTATTTCAGCAGCTTTGACATTAAAATTTTGTTTAAAAATGCCAAAATTCCCTTTTTTCTTTCGTATTTTGCCTTGCTTCAATATCACAGACTGACCCTGGGGAAGGGACAAAATTGACCTACTTAGTAATGAATGCGCGACAATCACTAATTTACAATTTCGTCTACAATATTGCTGGCGGCTATTGTTTGGATGAACGCGCCACATGTTGAACCGTTAGCGTGCGGAATTGTTCGGCAATGATAGTTTAATATGTTAAGGTAGACAACACATTCTTTTGTAATGCAGTGTTTCTTTTGCCATCCAGTCTTCGCATTGTCAGTTTAATCTCTGTGACAATTTAGAAACGACGACGATTGACCAATTTCGCCCACTTCGCGGGTTGAAGTCAATTTTGAATTACTCTCAATGACAACCGAGATGATAAATGGGTTAATTCCAGAAGTGTTGCTGTAGAGTTCTAATGTTCTCTGTATAAATCCATTGGTGCTGATACGCGATGGCGTCTGTGCGCAGTGATTGTGCTGATGACGCTGTCGGTGTTCTGGCTGCCGCCCACGGCCGGCGAGAAGCTGCTGCTTAGCTGCACCACGGCGCTTATCATCTGCCTCTTCCTGCTCTACTTCTCGCAGCAGCTGCCTGCCATGGCCGGACACACCCCGCTCATAGGTAAGCCCCTCGTATGCCACCTCACGCTCGCCTCCACCTCTTCGCCTTTACTCGATGGATCATGCCATCTATTAGAGTCGTTCGCAATTAAGCTTAAAAGTGGACGTAAACGTAACGTAACATAAACGTTTCGCAAACGCAAACGTAACGCAAACGTAACGCAAACGTAACGCAAACGTAACGTAAACGTAACGCAAACGTAACGTAAACGTAACGCAAACGTAACGTAAACGTAACGTAAACGTAACGCAAACGTAACGTAAACATAACGTGTGTAAATTCTTGGTATACACAAAAGTGGAACATATGAAAAATTTTACATTTTATTATCGATGTATATTCTTGCAGCATGATTCTACCAGTGTAATATAAAATTATTCGTTCTGAATCTTCATGGATTCTACAACATAAGGTCAGCATATGACTTTTCAGAATCTCACATGCCAGTGTGTGCAGATCACATATGGCTCTTTATTTTGACACACGTGAAATTGCTAGATTCTACCCGCCACAATCCGCACCGATCGTTTCCGTACTGCTTGTGGAGGACGGTATCAACTCAAAAATACAATATTCACTTCCATGCGTTATAAATAAATGTAAATTATTAAATAAAAATATTTTACGTTTGATTTATTCAATCCAATAAATGGAATATACTATAAATAAAAATAAGCATATAGAAGAGAAACAGTATTTACATTTGTTTAGTACAATATTGGTCAAAATATTTATGGGATCAGAGGGAAGAAAATGTCGCAATTTCACGGTAATACCAAAAACGGAAGTATACGATTCCAGGTATTTAGAATAATGTCATGTGAAACAAACAGGAGCGGAGCTAACGATATATGGAGCAGCAGGTGCGAGGACCAAAAGCTGGCCATGTTGTGGTGTCAAAATTGCTGCACCTCTGTGTTGCAAAAACGTAGTGGTATTCTGGTTGTCGAGACATATTGAGCCAGTCGTCAGGTTAGCAACAATCTGAAACGGAAGAACGGTACAATTTCGTCTCCAATTTTTTTTCTGATTCCCAATTATTTTGACCAAGACATTATGGAGCGCAGGCCAATACGATTCCCGGCCGTAAGATTCAAGGTTAAACGTGAATTGAAAAATGCCGAAAAATAATAACCAATATTGACAAATGTTTTAGTCAAAAGAATGTCCAGAACAAAGATAGTAATTCAAAACATAACTCCACAATGTTTATCACCAAGTTAAAAATCTCGTAATGTCCAGAATTTAAAAACTCGAACTATAATTATCATACAAGTAATCTATTTAGCATAAATACCATGTATTTGATTCATTTACCTTCTTTTGTAGACTAGATCGCATAACTCAAACCAGAAGATACAAATATTGTAAGAACAGAATGCCACACACTACTTAGTATTGTCACACACCAGACTCTCAGAGATCCGAAGTCAAATGTAAATCACCCTGCATAGACGTTTTCATTCTGGACAATTTTTTCAAACGAAACTTTTTTATTTCGTATCAGCACAATTTACAATGTGTTCTTGAAGAACATTTAGTAAATTGTTTGAACTTACACAAATAACATTATTACAAAGTCTTACTGGTTACATTTAGAGTGGTTTTATTTAACTAGTGATTAAAGTTTTGGAGTTCTAATATGTGTTGACGTTTGAGTGTCAGTGCCAGTTTTCATATGTGCTCACTATTGTCCAGTAGATCAATTAATAGATGATTTGTATGTTCACTTAATTTCTTCAAATTCTCTTGGATTCTTTTCGTAATGACGTCCGCAAATCTTTGGGTCCCTTATAAAGTGTTTTGTTACCGACAAACCACAGTGCTCGGAATGCGCTATCTTATTGCCTTTGTTTCGAATTCTTTGAGAATCTCAATGTTCGATTCACTGGCATAAGCCCATAATTCTATACCGTACGTCCATGTAGGTTTTATATAAGTGCCCATTGTTGAACAGAGACAAGTGCGTCTTCTGTTGACGAGCCATGACAATTTCGTTGCGCTTCTTTTCGTTTTGTAATGTTGCGAGTTTTCCGTGTCATGTGGTCGTCCAAACTGATGGCCGGCGGGGCGGGGCGGGGTGGGGCAGTGCTGTTTTACAGCTCCAGCCTGTACCTGGTGTGCGTGTCGATGATGGTGTCGGTGGTGGTGCTGAACCTGGCGCGGCCACCCGGCGTGTCGCCGCCGCCCTGGGCGCTGCGGGCGCTGCTGCACGGCTGGCCCGGCTGCCTGCTGGGGTTGAGGGGCCTCGCGCCCCCGCGCACGCAGGTACGACCACGCCCCCTTCCCCTCCTCCCCCTCCCCAACCCCCGGCGCACGCTCGCGATGGCTGGAAAGAGTTAGGGATTGTTGATCCTTGGCACGCAACCTATGGACATCATTTGTCCCGGCAGTGTAGTTAATGTTTCTTTCTTTCTCGCTACTACTTACGCACAAGAGAGAAAGTTATATAATGCTGCGCGAAAAAGACGAATTTTCAGCAGAAAAAACACTTATTGTAGAGGCCAGGTAAGAAAAATAAACCCAGTTGAAAAAAAACAACAAAAAAACTATACTTAGTTTAGCCAGAATCCATGTTTTGTAGTTCGTGCGTATGTGTGTGTGAGAGAGGACAAGGAAGAGAAAGAAAAGATCGCACATGGTAGTGGCCCGTTTGTTAGAGAACTGCTCCGGCATTCGCCTGGTGTTGATTGGAGAAACCATGGGAAACTACAAATCGGGGCAGCCGTCCGCTAGAATTCTCCTTTAGATGACGGCTGAGTTCAATACTATCTAGCTATTGTCCGGATATTTCTGTCGGCTTGACAGTTAGTGGCTGAGAGGGGAAAGGGGGTTCCGTTATCAAATCAAATGCTTCAAATTCTGTTGACAACAAATCACTGCAGAGTTGCCGATACCTATTAAGAAAGAAATGAAATCTAACAGCCCGAAGCAACTGAAAATTGAAGAGCACCATTACTTATTTGGTTTGGCATCGTGTCTGCTGTTCTGTGATGTCTATTGTCGTGTGCTGTTATTGCGATTGGTTTCTTTCTATTGCTGGTGTTGTTCGATGCAATAACAAGCACGTGTTTAACGCCTGAGTATGGAGCAATATTGCTCTACCCCACCCACAGCTGTCAAGTAGACAAATATTCGGACAATAGTATCGAAAATCCGCTACTGCCTGTTCTCGACCCCTGAGAATTCACCTCCCGGACATTGACCCTGCAGAGACAATCATAATATTGCTGAGTTACAATGACTAAACAAAGGATTTTAGATTCAATCGGCCCGTTGTTTAACAACCTAAAGCCAACTCTTTAAAGACGAAAATAGAGAGTATGATTTCTCAGGCAGCAAAAACAGCTGAACAAAATCACATAAATTTTATTTTATTTAAAAATGTGTTTTTAAAAACATGGAATTGTAAAAAGAAACCACATAGAAATCTAAAAGTTACAACACAAATGAGGTTGCTTACTCAACTTTTATAAGCAGCAAATTATCTAAGTATTTCAGAACTTGTGACTAGTCCATTTCAATGTTTCAAGAACATATTACATTAACTGTCGTGCCCTCCTTTAATGGAAAATCCAGTCAAACCGTTCCTAGTTTCCATTTTAAATAGATTTAAACTTCAGTTTAAATTTCTGTTCTGAAACACTTTATTACATTACGCCAATCAAGAATATTTAAGCTTTTACAAGGGGAAAAGGCATTTTAGACACTAATGATGAAATACACATGATCGGCAGTTCAAATGTTGTTCTTTGACCTTGTAAAGTCATGAAATCTGATCGTGTTTTACCTATTTAAATAATGGACTGCCTCGGCCGGATTTCGAACCCGGATCTCCTGGTGTACACCCAGTAGCTCCACCAACTCTTCGAACAGCACTTCGCAACATATATATTTTGGAGTAATTTTGGTCTGTTCGTAACAGTGGCTAGCAATTTTGATGCAGGGAACTTATTCGTACGTAATAATTCCAAGTAATCATGGCCACAAGATGAAATATGTGTAATTAATTTCGAGTATACCTTCATCTAAACATCCGTAGTAAATCACTTGAGCTATACACAAAATACGACATATCCTAACTCATTTTCACGATTCTGCAATTGGCCAAATCAACAAATACGGAAAGCACCTAACCTTCCTTGAACTAATACCTCATTTCCACGTACTGAGAAATCAACCCAATGATACCCGAAACTACAGATTCCCGAAAGAAGCGCACTCCAAAGTGCTGAAATTTCCTTCTCCCGTTATCCAAGCCACGACGAGACTAGACAAGATTCTAATCCGCGCGCGACCTGAAAAAATTACCAAACAGCAAAGCCAAAACGCCACAGCAAAGTCAAAGAAAAAAAAACAACAAAAAACACCACCAACAGCAAAGCCGTCGATTACAACTTTCTTATCCGTACTCCTATCCCAATACTGTCCCTTCACCACAACCGTTGAGTAACCCTATCAAAATAACCAATCTGTACTAAGAAAATAACCCATCTTACGATTCATTTACACTTGTGAGTTCCGTCTCTGCTCGGGAGAGAGAAGCACCTAGTGACGTAATACACGAGCTAAAAGATTCCATGGAATGCACGCATTTCAAGAACCACCACTACCAGCTTGTGCCTCGGCTCTACAACCGGGCGCTCCGGTGATGAGCGGGACCGCCAGTCCATCGCAGGGGGAATTAGAGAGAGCGTTTGCGAGCGGATGTGTGTAATGAGAGTGAGTGAAAGTGAATGCGTCCGAGTGGAAACGAGCGTGAAACCAAGGCAACAACGAGGATGAGAGTGAAAATGGAATATTTAAGAGAATGTAAGAGAGTGGGTGAGTGAGTCAGTCAGTGTGTGTGTGTGTGAGAGAGAGAGAGAGGGAGAGAGAGAGGGAGAGAGAGAGGAGAGGGGGAGAGAGAGGGAGAGAGAGAGAGAGAGAGAGAGTGAACGTAAGAGAAAATCTAAGAGCAAGTGAGGGCGTGAAACCGATTAAGGGTTAGTGACCCTGAGAGAGTGAAAACGTGGTATTAGATTGCTGGAGAAAGTGAAAGGGCGAATAAAAAATAATATGAATATAAGTAGAAAGAAGACGAAAGTGAAAGAAAATGCGACAATGCGGATCAGATCTAACCTTTTTTAATTGTCACAATTTGACTTAAAACTACGTGAAAAAAATAATGATTTCAAAACATTGTACATGCCATTAGCGTACTGTACTAAAATTCGTAATCTGAGACACCCAAGACGTGTAGTTTCGACAAAGTTTCGATATTAATTATATGCAGAATACGTGTACGTTCTCTACACGAAAAATAAGAGAAAGTAAAAAGAAGCCATTAAATAAGCAGCAGACTGTAATTTCAATACTTGAAAATTGAAAATATAGTCTGACGGAGGTCTGACACCGAAGTCTCCAGATTTAAAATCTAATTCAACCTCTTTAATGGCTATAGGGAGAAATAATTGTAATACTACCCTTATCTTAGAATAATTTTTATTGATTTCCTGTTAATTATTACCGATTATTTTCTTCGATGTATTTGCAATATTACATCCATACAAATTTTCAAAATCAATTTGCCGACTGGTATATTAAAAATACCGGTATTTCCGAATAACCATTCTCATTCACCGCATTTCATTCATCAGTATTCCGTCTGTGTGTTGCTCCTTTGAAGCGTAAATTTCGCGAAACTTCTTCGCTTCCTTGAAATGGGGCGCGGAGGACACCACGCGTCGCATCCCGGGCTGATGCTGGGACAGCGAAGCCGAGGGTAATATCAGAGCGAGCGGAAGACAGCGTTTCCTTTGATAATGCTATAATAATAGGTCGCGAGAGAGGGTAGATTAGCACCAGCATCTGCCGTCACTAATCAACAATATCCCAGACCATATCTCCTAGGAAGTTACACGTAATTGTTAATGATTTTCGCAGAGATTAATTCTGGAAACCTTTTAGGGGAATGTATGATGGGATACTAGTTTATTGACAGCAAAATAGACATTTCAATAAAAACTTCAGAAAATTATTGTACTCGGAAGTTACATAAATTGAATGTTTATGAATGTTTACAACCACCTCTTTAACTGAATGTATATTATCAGTAAGATACAATTAGAATGTTACGCTTAAAACAAGTTCATGATTTTCTGGCAATGAAAGCAGCATGCAGGATTTGAAGGATTTCCACTTCATTTCTCAAGATTAGCATGGAAGCATTCATTGTTTATTTATGTAGTTTTGGAAATCTACCTCGCTCTCTGCACGTGATCAAAATTTTAGTCCATCCGAGAGTATCCATAATATGAAAGTAGTATGCTAAAATGGCACAGACTTTCTCTCATAAGTTATTTTCGGCAGCATTATATAATTTTCCGTCTGTTTTACGTACGTATACGAAAAAGTAAAATTTTATTTATTTATTTATTTATTTATTGTGTGTGATTTGCTATGGGAAGAAGTTAATATGAAGTTACATTTATGTCCAGAAGCAAAACAAGGGGTAATCTCAGCATTTGCTCAAGGATCAGGGAGACTGGACGAAAACCTGATCGAGAGGGGGTCATTGACCCCTAAGCTGAAGTACAATACTTGCTACAGGTTCTTTAGAATTATACCATCCACATGTTAAATAATACACTAAATGTCATTAAAATTAATATTACTTTCCTTTTGGATGCTCGGTGTTGTATCTAATTGTATAAAACGAGAGAGCACGGGATAAAATAACACACATTTTAGAGAAATTCTCATCCTAAAGCATATTTTTGAACTCCATTCCAGAGGTTTTTAGACTATCTGCCTCTCACCTATGTTAATTTTTCTACTAACCGCTCTCACAGAACTCGGGAAAAAGATTAGATATACGAGGCAAATAGAGAGAAAGTGGAAAAAGGGAACAAAGGGTACATCAGAGTGTGAGGACTTTGGAAAGACACTATGTGACAGAAAAGAAAAGGAGAAAAAAGAAATGGCAGAAGCAAATGAAAATAAAGCAAAAGATAATCAAAGATACAATATAAAATAATACAGATCAAACGAATGAACAAAAAGAAATGTGGGAGAGAAAGAATGAGAATGAAAGGGAAAGAGCAAAAGGTATATATATATATACTGAAGAGACGATAAACTAGTGCAGCCATGCGTATTGAAATACAGTGATCTGGATCCAATTAGAATACGGCGCTCCGGTCGGCAACAACTCTATGAGACAACCAGTCTGGCACAATTGTTAGACCCCTTAAAAGTCTACATACGACTCTGACAGGTGGCACGTACGTAAGCATTCCCTCTGATCACCTGCACCAATTGCGCACCCCAACGTACTAAGGCAATTCCAGCAGGACAATGCGACGCCCACACTCCCAGAATTGCTACAGACTGGCTCCTGGAACACTTCCACTGGCCACCAAAATCCCTAGACATGAACACAGAGAGTATATTATGCATGAGACATAGCTGGGATGCCTTGCAAACGAGCTGTTCAGAAGAGAACTTACTTACGGACATTCCTACAGGATTCATGGTGTCAATTACCTCCAGCACTTTCTTCGCGGATATATATATATATATATATATATATATATATGGAGAGAGAGAGAAACATAGTGCATATTTAAAGAAGTTAAATGAGTTTCTTCAATACAGAACTGTATGAAAGAGGAGAAAGGAAAATAAAATGAAGAACAGAGCAAGAAGAAATATAATGAAAGAGCAGAGTGAAAACAATAAATGTGTGTGGAGAGTGGAAGGAGAGGTGTGCGAGACCAAAAGGGGAGGGAGAAAGGTGTGTATGAGGGAGAAAAAAGAATGAATGAAAGAGAGAAGAAAGATAAAGAAGACGGAATGAGATATACAGAGAGGAGAATGAAGGCGATAGCATTAGATCGTGCCATAGTATCAAAACTTTCTGTGTGTGTGTGTGTGTGCATGTGTGTGTGTGTGGGGTGAGAGAGCAGAGGAGAGAGAAGAGAGAGAGAGGGGGGAGGAGGGAAGGAAGGAGTACGAGGGTGTGTGTGAGAGAAAGCAGAGAGAGTGAGGTGGAAGGATCAAATAAATAAATGCGAGTCCCCTGAAGGAGATGCGGCGTTGTTGCAGGGCGGACTGCTGGGCGCGGCGGCGGAGGAGCTGCGCCGCGAGCACGCGTCCGGGGGCCGGGGCAGGCGTCGCGGGCGGAAGCGGTATCGCGTATCTGCGTTGTTTTCTCGAAGGACGAGGCGCCGCCTGCAGGCCCCAGCCGCGCCGCCGCCGCCGCGCGCGACTGGCTGCTGCTGGCCACGGCCGTGGACCGCGTCGCCTTCCTCGCCTACTGCCTGCTCTTCGGCGTGCTTGCCGCCGTCTACGCCGTCTGACCACGGCAACGCCATGCCCACCCGGCCGCGTGGCGCGGCCCGTTCACGCCAAAGCCGGGCTTGACGAGCCTGGCTGCACGCGAACAATGAAGACGGTAGCAGCGGTCACAGTTTTACAATTGGCGCCTCGCAATCCGGTCATGCCTGGCTTGCCAGTGAATGGACTTTAAGATGATCATACACAAGCGAGCGCGGCTCGTAAACCTGGCTCGCCCCCGCTCAATAGAGTATTGTAAATCTGTCGCTATAGCTATTCGCTCCAATATTTCCACAACTGAGCAAGAAATGGCGGCTATATTTTTCCAACCGGTGCGTCACATGTTCGTCAAGTCTGGCTTACCGCGGAATGGGCCGCCGTAAGGCCACCATACACCAAGAAGCCTCACTCGCGCCTATCATAAGCATTTTGTCAATCTGTCGGCACCGCCACCTCTTCTATTCTTCCTAGAACTGAACAGTTTTCGGCGGTGGATAAACATACCACGAGCGCCAGTCGTACGAACTGCGCTCGTTAGGTGAATGGGCCGCTTTAGGACATTATAATGAGCCGTCACTGAGAACTGCCCTCACCCTAAGCGAACCAAAGTGAAAATTTTCAACGAAATTTTTCGACGGATTTTTTGTCGTTCGGTAAAACATTGGTTGCAGTCCACATAAACGAATGCGTAGTATATTCGCAGATAGGCGGTATACAATCACACTAATCTGCGATCGTTCGTTCCTATTATTGCTTGATGTACCGCCACCTGAGGGTAAACTAACTAAGACGAACGATCTCGAGGAAACACACTAGTTTGTACATCTACAAGCTGGTGCCTTCCCTCGTAAGTTAACTCGGACTCGTTCGTGCATTAACCAATCGAAAATCGGAACAGTCTTTTTTGTCTTCGTTTGCTTAGTGTGCACGCAATGTAAAGGGAAGTGACGCTCAATTGGATACCAAGACTGCTAGGCACTGACGTCGAAACGCAAACAAATACCGCAAAAATATGAAGTTATCAGGTATTATGATTTTCATAAGTCATGAGTATTTAAATTCACTTAATGCGTTTGACATATTTCGACAATAAAATTAATTTGAATTGGTTTAGATATAGAAATCAGCGTTATGTCCGCCTCGGTATCTAATTAAATTAAACTTTATCGTACATAGAGACCAATTCATATTCTGTAACAGATTAGTGCTTGCGACACACTGCGACATGAAGAGCAGTGACGTGAGTACTCTCCTATTGATTATGTATGTGTGTATATATATATATATTTTATATATATATATATACACACTTTATTGACATATGAGCGCAATAATCAATCACAGCTTCACTCCTACTGCAATTCTTGAGATGATAAATTTCTGATTGAGGTCGAAAAGATCGCGTAGCTCTTGCGGGAGTCTTAAGACCGGTACCATGAAAAGTGATACATCGTCAAAATTATCGTTGTTCGCCTAAATGTATGGTTGTAGTTACAGCAATTGTTATTCCTCCCCATCGCTATTATTCAGGAGGGTGAGACGAACGATCAAAATGCTTACTAATGATGCCTATTTTCACTTTAACTATCACAAAACGAGGTTGCGTATCTGAGCAATGCTGCTGGTTTGCAAGTGTCAATTACACTGACGCGGAGGGCCCACGGAGGTCAGTCCCGCACAGAACACAAATTAATTTGCTTTTACTATATTTCTCCAGGAGCGAAAGCTATTCAATTTCCCAATTGAATACGTTGTATATAATTTATAAATCAACAAATAAAAATACATTTTTAATTTAGCATAAATAAAAAAAATTGTAAGAAAATATTAAGTTGGCTGAATACTTCAGTTAGAAGCTTTCCTTAGACGAAATCCTAATTGCATATGCAATTTCATACCTACTTTAATCAGAACAAGATAATAATTCTATGTAAAGATACATCGTCTTCAAAAATAGAAGAATAATAAGGCTGGGATAATCTGAAAAGTCGAGGTTGTGAGCCTCTTCTCTTTTATTTGTTTGAGAGAATTGTTTAAAATAAGGTGCTTTAATAAAAGTTAAGTCTTCTCTTAGATCAGTTGCTTTCATTCAAGATTGCCTTGTACATAAATGCACCACTGAAATTTATTTGATTCAGGTACGAATTGTACAATTGAGAGTATTGTAAAGACTTCATTACTTAGGTGACTTTTACAATAATTTATATAAATGCCACTCAGAAAACAAATCTGAACAGTTTAATTAAGTTCCGTATGCGTAAGTGACGCATTGAAAAATTACTATCATATTTACGGAAATGATTCCATTAGTTTATTAAAGTTAATTTAATTACTATTTCTCAGAGCTTAAATACACAAACAAATGGAGAAATAATAAATTTCGCTTTCTTTAAACATCCAGTAACGATGTTCGCGCGACGCATTCAGTCCAATTACGACCCAGTCATTTCTCCATTATCCAATTGGCCTACATGTAGATGTTCCCACTGTTTCAAGCGAGCGATTGTCTGGCATTTCTTCGACTGGAGAAGGTTTGCCAGAGCAGCAGTCAACGTTCTTAGAGCTTTAAAGTAATAGTAGAATAGGTACTAATAATTAGTCTTTTTCTGTTCCATTTGTTCTGCACTGATAGGAAGACGTCAAAACGTTTATTTTTTTAAGTCAACAACTGAATCAAAATGGAAGAAAATTAACAAAAATACTTTAAAAGCAAATTTTATTAATTTTTTTGTCACAAATCGTTTCAGGAATTGATATTTTTGGAAAGATCACATATAGATCATTGGAGTAAATAAAAACCAATAGGAGTTTTTTTTGGAAGTTTTACGACATTGCTCGAAGCAACTTAAGAGGATCTTTTATTTCTAAACCATTGAGCCTTGGATAAGACGGAAGCTTAATGTTAATTTTTTAAAGTAATTTTATCTCTACTCAAGTTCACACAGTGAGTCCTCTTTTTGGAATAGATATGTCATATGCGAACAAAAGTATCAATAGAGATGAATGCACACATACATATACGTAAACAAATGATTTTGTTGGTTGTATTATGTTGAAAAGTTAATTACATTGAGTCAGAGAAGTAAGCAGTAAGATAATTATTAACAATTTTTAAAGTATTATGTTAAGTTTACTGAGTACTTCATTGTCAATATAGTGAGAATTTGTAATAAATCATTCAGAAAGAGAAATGTGGGGATACTTATTTTTCAGATTGTATTACTTTACCAAACTCACAGTTTATAATCAAAGTTATAAATAAAATACAAATACTTTCACTGTGGAGTTACTGGACAACGTTTTTTGTATTTTTCTTTCCAGTATGTGTCTCAATCTTATTTACGGTTATTTTTAGGATGGATATTGAACTACAGTCTGCCGTAATGGATTGAATATGATATCCTAATAATGCAAACCGCTAGTTTATTCCAGTGATGTCAAAGGATGTCTAATGAGGGCCGCCGGGGCATACCACGGGACAATCAGCGCAACGTCTCGTGAAAGGAAACCACCTCCGATTTTCTATAAAATTTTACGCTCACGAAACCCACAACAACAACAACTTCATCAAAGGATATTAAATATATTAACTCTGCAAAAATATGAAAGTGTACAAAATATAAAAGTAAAAATATGAATTAAAACAACAAACGTATTTTAACTGATTTTTCTAACCCTCGCCCAATCGTCCCACATGTAAGTTCCCAAAGCCACGTCACTATTGCTTCCTTAGACAAGGCAATGATTTCATGGGGGCGCCCGTCCCATCAAGCAGCAGTCGTTCGACTAGCTTGACATTATTGATTTATACAATACTAGCAACACTCCCACCGTCTAAGGGATTGCAAATTGAATAAAATGTAGCTAAGCGTTCAAAATCGGTAATGTAGAATACAGAGTAAAACTCCCGAGTAAAATGTTCGAATCTATTTCGTTTCTTGAGGTCACTGTTTCAATAGGACTTAATTCAACCTTTATATTGGCATTATCATGTTGCTAGCAGGAGTGCTGGATCAATTGGTCACTGCAGTGCCTCTGACAGGGAGGTCCTAGGTTCGAGTCCCGACGGTGGCAGGATTTTCTTCACTAGCTAGGTCGATTCAGTGGCTGTCTAGAGGAGAATTCTAGCTGACGGCTGCTCTGATCGGTAGTTTTCCGTGGTTCTTTCGATCAATACAAGGCGAATGCCGGAGCAGTACCCTACCAAACGGGCCTTGTCCTAAGACACACCCACACCAACACACATGCTGGGAGACCGATCGCGAACTAAAGAACTTGTCCCGGCTGAGGGTGCTCCGCTGGTGGGAGATACCTTGTTGAGGAAATCCCGTAATCCGACGATAGGTCTCAACATTCCCCAGAGAAGGATCACTGCCATCTCACAAGAAAAAACCACGTATTACACGTACGGGACTAATGACAGCAATTGATGCGCTCGGATTAATAAATCAGTCAATCAAGTATCACGTTAATTGTATTCACATCTAATTTGGAACATTTGTCCCGGAAATACACGAGTCTTGTGAATATTCTTCTAAGTAAACCATTCGTATAAATCCCATTTTCAATAATTCCACACTCAAAGGAATGAGACATAACGCAGAGGAGTTTTGTACCTAAAACGTCATTAAAATCGGTGGAGCCATCGAATAGGAATTAGCTGTCAAACATGTTTTCTTTCATTTCACTTTCCTGCATAGTGCTTTGCAGTTCAGAGAAAGTATAGTAATGTTGCGGGGAAAAATCTGCAATTTTCCGACAGAAAAACTTATTGCCAGATCCGGTAACGAAAAAGTGGGTAAATTTTGTTCACGTACGTAGTAAATTACTTCCTCTAATACGTTGTGTAGGCAGAATCCACGTTTGGTGAGATGATACCGATAAATAGATTGTCGTCTGTCTGTGGTCAATGATAGAGCCGTTCACACAATTTTCTCCAAAATTGATATTCCTGGATCGATCTAGATGAACTCAAGACCTTGCGTGTTTCAAAAGAATATTTTGATTTCTTGGAGGGACTTTACATGAAGCCTTCACAACGTTTCCATTTTTTTTTTCGAATAATGGCTCCAAACTTTTTATTAAACTTTGTCATCTTATAGTTTAAAGAACTCTTAAAAATATGGCGCGGATCTCATTTTCTTTGGAATCCCTGATATTTAAAAAGTTGCAAAAGTTCAACATTTTTTATGTCTCTTCCTACAACTACAAAATAACATTGAAGAATTAGATATTTTTTCTTAATAAAATGTGTTACTCTAGAATAGATTTTGAAATAAGGTTAGGTACAATTTTTCGAAAATATGATTTTTCCCCAAAATTTCAGATGAAACAGCCAATTTTTTCCTCAAAAATACTTCTTTTATTCAATTATTTTTTCAAAAATTGCTCAAATTGTTTCTTTATATTTTCTCCTTCTATGCATCAAAGGACGGTATAAAAAGTGGTGCTGACCCCATTTTCGGCGAAATTGCAAAAAATAACATTGGGAATGTACAATATTGATAGACTTTTTTGTTACATCATATCTGTTTCAAAAATCAGATCTTTCGAACAATTTGCATTTTTAGGTGGTTGTAGAAGGAATTGTCTCTGACTTGGGCGGATTTTGCAAGGTAATTTCACATGCTTTTCAGCACTTTCAGGCATTTCGACCAATTTTTTGCGAATTTTTAAGTTTCTATGTATGGGCAGGGGGGTTGAGACCAAATTGGTCAGGTTTAAAATGTAGGTTCGAAAGTTTCTTTGCTTTCAAAATATTCGATTTTTTGCAATTTTAAGCGTTTTTTATATTTTTTGTGCAAAAATTACAAATTAATAAATAAACTTAAATTAATTTTAATTCTTGAAACACGGAGAGTCGATGAGTTAATACTTTCATCCCAATAAGTGTTGGCTTTTACAAATAAAACGCCGAAACATTAATTCAAATATTGTATTCCCATGATATAATACTTTACTCAAACGTAGATATGGTACATAACGACATATCGGTAGATTAATGTTCCATACGTTAGTTTCCACTATAAAATTTAAAATGTATCTACACTTCCTATTTGACATTATTTCAAGGAATTAACATATTTATCGAAATAATGTTTTTTTACGTAAGGCTATGAGTCTCCTTTCAAAATTTTCAGAGGGATGGCACGGCCCCCCTACATCCTCCCTTATGATCAGTTATATTGCCCGTCTGTAAGAAATATCAAATGATTTGGTAAGTCACGCCAATTGCTGGTTCGACAAAAATGTGTTCCAGATTAGATCAAATTTTATTACCAGCGAGAACATTAATCAGTGCCCAATACTTGGTTTGAACATTCTTTTCTAATTTAAATAATCTCCATAAAAACATATTTACTAATTAAATTAATGTACTTTTAAAATTAAGGCTGTAATATTTCATTAGGTTATAAAACATTCCATTAATTCACAGTTCTCAGTGTTTTTAAATGTTTCGCTTAACATTAATGTTCGGCAAGGTACAAGTTTCCAGTGCTCTGTCTCAGTGACCTTGATAACAAGTAGTAAGTCAAGTCAAGTAGTAAAATATTTATTAAAAAACACATATTTGTGAAACAATAATCTTATGCTTCAACGAATACAAACTCTAAAAAAAATTAAACGTCGTATTCACGTGAAGATACAATTTCATTCAGTTTCATTCATACATTTGATACATATACTCACGAAAATAATTCATTCTGTCATTCATCTTAACACAACAGTCACACTGAAGTTTCACTTCAAACCATTCGCCACCCCAGCCGAGGACAAAACTGAGACTCACGTGCGTATTTTAATAGTTTTGTCTCTGACAGAACGGTGAAATGTGTTAGTAAATGATTTATCAAAAACGAAATTGCGTTACTTGTTTTAAAAAGCAGCACTATTAAAGGTCATCATTATATATTTTATAAAGAAAATAACTTAAAATGTGAAAAAAATATTTGAAGCTTTATTTTCACGTTGTCAAAAAAAATGTAACGATTTGTATTGTGACGACGAGAAATCCGTACCAATTCCCTAAAACCAAACAATGTTCCATCATCAATAATTTGGGGACATAGCGGTGCCCTTGTTTGTGTTTGATACGTTTATAGCAAAGGGTATTATTTGATTGGAAAGTCCTATTACTCTAATACGTTTGAACAAGCCTCAATTATCGCTCCTCTCAATCAAACGATATAATGACACCTTTCAACACGAGTCAAGTACCATGACGCAGATCCTGATAAGTGAAACAGAGCACTGTATCGTATCAAATGTGGGTGACTGAGGATATACATCTCGATCTTCAATGCATGTTATAAAATCTCAATCTGAAGTAGTGGTATTCACCCGGTCCTTAACCACTTATGTCCAAAACGAAATAAAACCAACTTAATGAAATGACTCTAAAAGACATCTCAGAATTCGGAAAGCTTAGAAAGAAGAACATAGAAGGAAGATCGCTGATAGTCCGGTTTCGTCTTTTCATAATGAGTAGATTAATATATCAAGCATTCGGACGACCAAGTTTGCGTGTAGCACAATGCTATGCTTTCCAGAATCGAATCTTGTTAAGAATTCTTCAACGAGGGTGAAGTTCTGTTCTTTTAAATTATCACGAAAGCGAGATGCCATCGATCCCACCACAACTTCATTATCATACTCTTTCCACAATGAAAAACGAAACTCTTGTGGACATTACACTTACATCAGAGCAGTGCGCGTTAATGGGTGATCTTAGAATCTGTAGAATTAGATACTTTTTAAGTAGTATTAATAAGATTCAACATTCCGTATAAAAAAGGGAACGTAGTGAAAATCTATTAATGGAAGTAGTAGTGTGAAATATCAGTTTGACAAGAACACAGCAACGCAGACTGAAATCAACTAGCATAGAGACTTTGAATAAGAAATAATTTGAATGAAATAAACATATAAATTATTTCTAAAAAATACAAAAAAATAAAATAAAAAGATTTCTTTAGGCAGCCACTAGTAAAAGCGAATATTTTTAGGCCATGCAGGGCGTGCTAAACGGTCCGTTTTTAGCACTACTGCTAAACGATGCTCAAATAAAACTGTGATAGCAATAAAGAAAACAATACTTGCGCCTGATCAGCTACTACAACTGATCTTCATGACATTCGGTTATTTTAATCGTGGACTTGAAACAAAAGAAACGTCCATAAGGCTGTCTAAAAATAGTGTAAGATTTTCAATAGATGTTCAATTGCACCACGACCCACCGGCCGCGTGTCGCAACCTTTCCTCCTAGCAAAATGACACTGTTACCTCTCGTATAACTATTTTACTGAATTTTTAACTCTCTCTCTCTCTCNNNNCCCTCTCCTTCTCTCTCTCTCCTTCTCTCTCTCCTTCTCTCTCTCTCCTTCTCTCTCTCTTTCTCCTTCTCTCTCTCTCTTTCTCCTCTCTCTCTCCTTCTCTCTCTCTTTCTCCTTCTCTCTCTCTTTCTCCTTCTCTCTCTTTCACCTTCTCTCTCTCTTTCTCCTTCTCTCTCTTTCTCCTTCTCTCTCTTTCTCCTTGTCTCTCTCTCCTCTCTCTCTCTCCTTCTCTCTCTCTCATATATATATATATATATAAACTTAAAACTTCAAAACATTCGTTGAAAAATATAAATCACAAAATGTTATCTACTTTCTTCTTTAAAGTAGTTTTAAATTGTCTTGAATATGCATTTCTGCAATTGCTATGAATTTACTAAAGCCGCCAAAAAGCCCTTTCTAGCTCATCCTTTTATTAATTAACATATGACAATGTTATTTAACTGAAATCTGCTCCCCATTCCTTGCATAAATATTGGCCCTGTCTATGCGTCGAATTCATATCCTTTCGCAACTCCTGTACATTTGTTCTCATATTACATTACGTAAACCAAGATTAAGTGACTGATTGGTGTTTCTAGGCGCGTCAACTACTGTTATTAGTAGCGTAAGTGTAATGCATGTTTATCCCTGAATGTGGTGGACTCTTTCGCTGCCGAAACCTTAGAAACGGGGTCAAAATAGGCATCGGCTTGCGACGTTGCCTGTAAGCAGGCATTTTCCCCCCAGCTCGTCCGCAACTGAAAAGATTTTTTTCCCCGCAGTCTGTGAATGTTTATAAGTACTGAAGTAAAGATTAGAAAAGCTTTTGCACGCGTGAATCACTAAAACTTCAATTTGATTGATTTTTTTCGGGGAACATCGTCTGTCATGGTCTTTAATTCCGCACGTTTGTGCAGTTTATACCCCGAAAGGTGGCGCTGTTCCTGCCCCACTGGAACGAGATACTCGGCAACGACCCACACAAGTCGGCTTGTGAAATTTTCTACCCCGCCGGGACAAATTCTAGACGAGACTCCCATCACGTGTGGCAATGTAAATGTAAGTGTAAGTGTGTGTGAAACGGGGGATCGACCGTGTTCGGTTGCCCATTTGTTAGGATATTGCTCTGTCATTCTTCAAGAACTGATCCGAGAAATCAATGAAAACTACCGATCGGAGTACCCGATAAAATTCTCATACAGGTATTGGTTGCATTCGCCCCAACTCTTTAGGCTGTGTCGAAAATCCACCACCGTCGGGTTTCAAACACTAGGACCTCCCGGGCAGAGACCGGGCCCTTTCATGTCTTTTAAGAATGGTAAGTATCTCATTTTCATAAGGTTTCAAGATTTTTTACTCTCGCTTCTCAACTAGCTACACCACCAGGTTAAACATAAATTGACACTCTGGCGGTCCCAAATAAGACACTATCTCAACACCCAATGTTTCGAAAGAGATCTCTTCATAATTTTTATATTTGCATTAATTCAGTATCATCGCTTAGCAATGATTTTGAAATGAGTATTTAAATTTTTCGATAATCAATCTATGTTTCCTTATCTCTCAAATGAAATAGAAACATTCCAGACTTGGATATACCTTACACCCCTCAAATCTGAGTAACAATGACACTACTTGGGTCCATCGTTTAATCCCAGGCGGAATGTCCAGAAATAGTACTTCACATCTGAACGTTGTTGCACGGATAATATTGAAATGTATGTACGTTATACAGACGGAAATTGTTCTTTTATTTTAGTCACGCGTTTACCGAATTCAGTGATTTATTTTGAATGCATATTAGAATGCGCAAAAAACTCACTATACATGCAACTATCTCACTATACATTCAATCTAAACGTTCAATACTCAGAATTTTTGTGTTCAATAACATAATAATCCATCATTGCAAATACAGAACCAAACCTAGCTAATTTTACCTAAACATTATTTATTCTAAAAAAATAAATGCTATTTTCCCGGTGATTTATTCAAAATGAATTAGGCAAAAGTCTCTCGAAAACAAATACAAATTACCCATACAGTTTTAAGCTTTACAATAAGAATATGCTTAATTCAAAGTTAATGTCTGTTAAATACTGTACAAAAATAACACGCCATTCAAATTAAAAAGATTGGAAATGGAGTGGATGCAATAATGAAACTTTCCATAAATAAAATAATACTATACAAATACACAAAACTCCTTTTTTCATATCTGATATCTCAGAAAACACTCTACACCTTGCTTCATCTTGAGATTTATTATAATAACCAAATCCTAGAAATCGTAATATTGCTCTGTTTACAAGATGCTACCTTTCTCTTTATTTCTCTAGCTGGCGTAGTTTATGAATATAATAACACAATACTCTAAGCAAAATATTGCTGAAAGAACTGCTAGGCTAATACTTCCACGGTATTTGACGCAATGGAATCACAGAGTCGATGCAACGGCAGGCCTCACCCTGAGTCAGGACGAATGACTGACTGCGTTTCGAAGTGTGTTGGTGTTGCGTGCAGTGCAGAGTAGCAGAAAAAAGAGAAAAACGGTCGACGCCGTGGGTAATAATCGTCTCCCGGTCGTAAATTACCGCACCGTTTCAACCGCAAGTAACTTATTTCCCATCGTTCGCACATGCGAATTTTCGCTTTCCAGTATTTGTTTAGTCAAGACAGTTACGCTGTTGGACATGCCGCACTCCTGGATCAGTACATGATAATAACTGGAGTATGGCAGTGTGCATATTAAATTACTTTGTTTCGATTATGATTTAAAAATAAGTCATCAAGTACTACATGGCCAGTTTATTCCTATGCAAATGCCAACTTTTCAATTAATGAAGGAAACGATACATTCGAAAATTATATTGCTTCTGCAGAAATGACGTAGAAGCCGGTATTTCCTGCCCTTCCTGAGGGAAGATTCGTCTGTGTCGCCATTAAGGAACAAGAAAACATTCACAGAAGAACCCAAAACGATTATATTGAAAAGTCTACGACTCAGTTTTGCAATGCGAAATTTACGCACGTCCTCCAGAACTATAGACAATGTGGCATGGCGAGGCCGCACGTGCGATTCGGGGTACGCGTGACCAGTTATCGGTTATCCGTCGATATGGCGACGAGTGGAAAGGTATAAAGCCACGCCACGCCAAGAGGAACTACCTTCACCATGCGTGTCATCGTTGCGGTGCTCTTGGCTTCCCTGTGTGCCAGCGTCGCCCTCGGTAAGTTACTTCTTTTTTCTCGGGTCTATGAGAGCGTCGATTGATTGATTTAATTACTGATTCCGGGCGTATCAACTGCTGAGGTCATTAGTTCCATAAGGGTAGTGCATGTTTTTGCTCGGGAGGTCACGATGTGATGTTGCTCGGGAGGTGGCCTGTAAGTCAAAAGAGGTGAGGATAGAACAAGGAAAGATCGTATGCAGTGGGTGGCCAATTTGGTTTGGTACTGTTCTGCCATTCGCCTGGTATTAATAGGAGAATCCACGAAAACTACTGATCAGGCCCCTTCACACCTTTGGGGCTCAAACCCCAGGACCTCCCGCTCAGAGGCACTGCAGTGACATCACACTGAGCCACCTCTCCCGGTGTGTGTGTGAGAGAGAGAGAGAGAGGCAGAGACAGTCGAGATATTTCTATAAACTCATCTATTAATAGAAGCTTTCGAGTGTAAAATAACGGTATCTGACATTCTGGACGAAATCACGAATATTAGCTTTTATGACGAAGAGGGAGTGGCTTTCTCTACATCCCAAGTGGCTTTCAGAACAGACAAAAACAGTAATCATTTACTCTGTACGTTATGATTAGTGCACTTGTACCATAGAAACTGTGAAATCAGATGACATTTTCCTACGAAACGTGAAACGAAAGGTATCATTATAAGCACCCGATTTATTCAATTCAGAAATTGCCAAACGATTCGTAAAGTGTGCCATTTGAGTCCAACATATTCATATACAGCAGTGTGTTCCCATGCCTTAACGTTTTATCATAAAGATTGCATAATAAATAATTGTTATTGTAGCGCAAACTATACAACTCGTAACAAGATATTATACACGAGAAAATAGTTTTGGGATTGGAATACCTGTTGGTGATCCTGTGAAAATTTAACAACCCTTTTGTGAAAAACATGAGGCAGGCAAATGTGAAAAACAAGGTGCCTTGATTTTATTTCTGTCCTGAAAAGCGTATAACAGAAATATCTAAATTTTCATTTCACTAAGTTCCAAAACAATTGCACTCGCCCGTTTTTATAATAATATCGGCACTATCAAAGAGAAGGAATTTGAAGCCATTTCTGAGAAAATTTTGTTTTTAAAATATCTTTTATTTCGGCCGAAATTCTGCGAAACATTACACGTGCCTTATTTAAAGGTCAAATTTTGAAGAACACAATTTGTTAAGAAAAAAATCTCAATCTTCAACATTGTAATTGTAGGAAGGTTAAAAAAAATTAAACATATGCAATTTTCCAACAGATAATTCAACGAAATTCGGCTTTAGATGAACATTCTGTGTATGGTTTAGCCGCTAGCGTTGTTCACAGACACGCGGACGAGCGAACCATTGATTTTGCCGTAAATCAATTTTTCGGAATCACTAAATCGGCCCACTAAACGGGGATTTTGACTACACAACGTATTAGGAAGTTATTTATTCAGAAAGGAGCCAGAGTTATTCTCTTTCCCGGAATCAGAAACTGACAATACGCGTTTTTCTGTCGAAAATTTACAGTTTTTCGTTTCAGCATTACAATACTTTCTCTTTACGACGTAAATACAAAGCGAGGAAGTGATAATTAGGACAAATTAGGATTAGACGGATTTTAGAATAAATGCCTATTTAGTTCCTTTAGGAGATTGTGAAAAAGATTTGCAAATGTTCAAGAATCATGAAAAAAATAGATCTTTTGAAATCATATATAATGTAAAATATCTCAAAAGGGTAGTTGATGCCTGTTTTACATTACTTTTACTTACTTATTATTTTGCCTAAAACAAGTTATTTTTAAGGATTATCATATTTGAATTACCCATTAAAAAATTGTTACGCGCAAATACTTTTCCGACTTTCCCGGAACGCGAGTATTCCCTGATCGAATACGCAACCGACTCGCACAGAAATTTCTCGCCCAACACACCAAACAGCGAGCTCTGCTAGTGAACATAAAGAGGATGTTCCACGCTGCCTCAGCACGCACTTCATAGGCAATTGCACTCATTCCCGGTGCAGTTGTGCTGCTAACCGGTTGAGAATGAAAGAAATGGAATAGAATAAAATAAACTTCACTTTCCTGAATGATAAAAAAATGCCTAATTTAATGCTTCTCTGATACGTTTTAGATGCCAGAAATACAACTTTTCACGTCAAATATTTTTATGTCTGATTTAATACTTTTGTTAAATATTTTAGGGTGCATAAATCTTCACTGTTTGGTGCCCAACATTCCGAGGTCTAGTGGTAATACAAAAAAATAGCCTGAAACACTTATATAGATCATTATACTCGTAAGTGGTTTTTAGCGACGATATTCGAATTGAATTAACATTTGCATAAAATTTAAACTTAATATCTAAAATGTATCACGGGCTAAAAGTATATTCCAGTAAAATATCTTGGAGTTCTGTTGGATCAAAAACTGTGATAATCCTATATTCAAGCAACAGCTAATAAAACACATAAAAACCTCACAATTACAGCTGCTAATGATTTAAAATTAATTAAGCTATTGTATTTGACATCAAAAAGACTCGACCGTGTATGTTCATGTGGATTCAATTACGCAAATATAGATTTAACAATGCCCGAACGACATATCGGTCATCTTTGGGTGTCATATCTACCCTTCATCACACACTTCCATGACTCAGCAATGTTTAACGATCAGAGATAAAATAAATGAGAGCACCTCTCATTGTCAGTATTTTTTTAAAGATCAACAATCTACTACGTCGAGTACCTATAGAAATGATTTATCAATATCAGCTGGAGCTACTTGACACGAAGAACGTATTCGATGACACAGTGATCATAAGACAGCAGTAAATACACAATTTTTCGCATCTCCCTCGCTCCACTAATCTCAAAAATCAAACTTACTAATCAACACAGGGCTTGCATTGCATTATGAATATAAAACGCAAATATTGTCTTTAAACTATAAATACAAGTAACTTGTAATGCACATCATTAATATTTCACGTATCTCCTCCAGAGACCTTTCTACTAGTTCGACAAATAAGGCCCACAATGATTTTTTCAAATATTTAGAAATATACTCGAATTCTATCTGGCACTTCCAGGAATAATAATAATAATAATAATAATAATAATAATAATAATAATAATAATAATTCTCAACTTCGAGCTCTCTTAACATATTTAATTAAAATTTACTTGTATTTCAATAAAGAAATAACAATTATAAAGGTTTGTTCAAATCTCTAATTCCTCATCCAATCTATTCGAAATGCACTCGCGACAAAATTTTGAAACACGATCATCATTTGATAAAGCCAACAAATACGTACTGCTGTAACAATAGTTCTATACAACGAACTGACTTAGTTAGCTCAGATTAGTTAGCCTACTTAACTGTATCCACTACAGCGACTCTGATCGGGAGGTTCTAGGGTTCGAGCCCCGAGAGTGGTAGGATTTCGACACTGGCTAGATGGCTAGGTCGAAGTCAATAGCTGTCTGGGGGAGGCTTCGGTCGGCTGTTCTGATCGATAGTTCTCCGTTTCTGCGACCAACATCGAGCGAATGTTGTTGCACTGTCCTAAAAGGGTCAGGGACCTTGCGCCTTTCCTTTTCCTTGTCATTTTGTCGCCCCTTATTTACACTCACTCACTCTCACTCAAACACACTACCATTTATGTCGGGAGCTTAGAGTTTGACCCGGCTGAGGCGATGGCCCGCTGATGGTAGATATCTGGTTGAGAAAAAATACCCGGCAAAGCCTATGTGTTGGTCGGCGCCAGATCTCGCCATCTAGCGAGGGAAAGATATCTGCCACCTCCCGCAATAAAACATGCAGTATACTAACGGGACTAAAGACCATAGCAGTGGACGCGTCCGGAAACACAAGAGAACAAGTGGCGAGGACGCGGTGGGGCAACTGAACGGCCTGTCCACAGCGGGCGAGGGCGTGGGGCTGGGCCCCGGCCTGCAACAGTGGGACTTCCTCGAGCTGCGGCCCGGCGCGCACATGTTCTACTGGCTGTACAACACGCTGGCCAACGTGGCGGCGCCCGAGGACCGGCCCGTGGTGGTGTGGCTGCAGGGCGGCCCCGGTGCCTCCTCCACAGGCTACGGCAACTTCGAGGAGCTGGGCGTGCTCGACCTCAACCTCAACTACCGCAACAGCACTTGGGTGAGCTTACGCTCGATTTGCTCTTTTTTCCCTTTCTTTTCTTTTTTTTTATTGGTACGTTATTACTGGTTCTTGGCTTGACACGGAGCTCAATATAGGATGCATGTTGCCGAATTAAATTATGGGAGAGATATATAAAAAGACAAACCGAGTCAAGGTAACATCTAGTTAGTTAGTAAGAAAGTACATATTAATCATTAAAACTGGGTAAAAAATAAAATCATGTATGGGCCACAGGTGTTAACTGGCTCTAATGATGACAAAAAGCCCTCATGCTAAAGGCCTTCTGACTTTATGTCGCCGCTCGATCATTAGAACCCCATCTTGATCAGGTTTTTGTCCAGTTTTCCTGATCCATTGAGCAAATGCTGAGATAGCCCCTTATTTTGCTTCTGGACGTAAATGTAACTTCACTATGCGCATGTTTTGTTGAACTCTCCTTTTGCTTGTAGTGGTAGGAGTAGAGGTAGAGCGAGTTACTATTTTGTTAGCAATGTAGAAAATAAAATTTGCAGTTCGTTTACCGTTGCAAATACGTTTTCTATAACTCGGGAACAAAAATGTCAATTTTGTTGAAATATTGCTAAAATGTGTTTCTATTTATTTATTTTAAACTTTTACTCATCTTTCAACTATTTATAGTTAAAATGACGAAGATATTCTGGAACTCTCGAAAACGTGCGCAGATAATATTCTCCCCACACGAAACATACAGTTTTTACTGTTTTTTTGACTATGTAACTCTAGATCTAAACTCTTGGTGAGTAAATAACTATTTCTAAACTAGGGACATTGCAAATATTTCGAACAGGTGACATAAAACGTTATGATGAAGCAACCACCTGAACTGGAGCGATTAAAAAATTAAAAGCGTTTTGCAGGTTTTTGTTCTAAGACAACCAATGCATGGAGTTCTTAGAGGGCAGTGTGTACTGCTAACGTTAAATTTCCATGATGCCAATCTTCTGATTCCCAACATGATGTAACATTATGAGAATGTAGAGATAGCAAGGCACTGCTACAACAGTTGCGAACGAGTACCATTCATCTTTCTTACAGCTTTATTCACACCAAGGTGCAAATTAACTGGTTACTCTTAACATTAGCCCTAAAACATTTTTACAACAGTTCGGTCTTTAGCCCTGAAACCCTTTTACAACAGTTTCAAAAGTTTTCAACGTCTTTCGCCTGAGATTGTTATCTACACTATTCATTTACAAGAGTGTGGATCACTTTTTACGACTATCTAGCACCTTGTCTGGCGGTTTCATCGAATGGCGACTTCGGTAGCAGTTCTCATGCTCTCGGCGAACTGCGCCACCATTTTAATTTTCGTTTATTCAACGAATATTGACAATCTATTTTACATGAGAAATAATCAGTAAATAATATAAAGAAATTTTGCAATATAAAATGAAATGCAAAAGAGAAAGCCTAGATATTGGTACTTTCCTTGGTATTCTTCACAAATCTATAACAAATATAACAATAGAATATTGTTGTTGAGGCTTACGAGGACACAAAATTGAAAATATATGGATAATATTAGAATAAAATAGAGAATATGTTTGGATGAACGTTTCTTAACAGAACGGTGTGGGAGATGAAGAGAGGAAATTGTGAAGCGAGAAATTTCTTGGCTTTTATCAAATTTTAGAGCTAGATGATTGGAATGCATTTCCAGCCCTCAGTGATATTTTGAGCTTATTTTTCGCATCTTTTCTTGAACAGTTGGTATATTGAGGTCTTTTTGTAGGGAAGCATTTGGTAAGAACCAGGGTGTAGATGAAGTGATTCTTAAAAGTTTTGATACATCTTTGTAAGACTGACTTAGGTTTGCTAACAGTGCCCCAGATCAGGATTTTGAAAGTCCTTACAGGAACTAGAATAGCTTTAATAATTTACGAGTATTCATATTATTAATAAATATAATAATTATTAATAAATTAATAATTTACGAGTATTTTCAAGTGATAATTTTGCTGACGACCAATTAATTCTCAGACTGATAATTATTTTCTGAACAGGTGAACGAAGTGAACGTGGTTTTCGTGGACAACCCGGTGGGCACTGGCTACAGCTATGTGGAGAAGACCAGCCTGATCCCGCGCAGCAACGCCGAGGTCGCCGCGGACCTCGTCACCTTCACCAAACTCTTCCTCGAGAGAAACCCGCATTTCGTCAAGACCCCGTTCTTTATCTTCTCCGAGTCGTACGGAGGCAAGATGGCGGCCGAGTACGCGCTGGAGCTGCAGAAGGCTGTGGAAAGGGGAGACTTCGAGGTGAACTTCCAAGGAGTGGCGCTGGGAGATGGATGGGTGTCCCCGATCGACTCCGTGCTGACTTGGGCGCCATTCCTCCTGCAGACTGTAAGTAGCCTCGTTGGCCAACTAGAGTGGATTTAAATTAAGCCTACACCCTCCCAGCTAACGTTCTGTGACATACCCCGTTTAGTGATATTTACTTATGCGTAATTAAAAATAAAATAAGTTCGAGACAAATTGCATTTCCTCCCGGAGTTCATAATCATATCAAAATAATTATTTTCTTTCTGAACAATCTTTTAAATGACATTTCCTTCATGACGATAAGTAGTAAATAGTACTTTGCGCGTTTTCCGTATCGAGAGTATTGATTGGGATGATATCAATTGTCATTCTACAAGTGCATTACCAAAGGTAAACAAAAAGTCTTCTAAGGAATTACTTACTATTGAGCAGGACTAGAATTTGTATGTAATTACATATTTTTTATTTATTAGTCACAATCAATTTTTGTCATATGTTTACGAATTAGGGTACTGAAGTAATTTAAAACCTATTTGATTATCCATGATCTATTTGTCTATATTTCCAGGGATAGAATATATTTTCCCATATTTAAGAAAAACTCGTTTCTTTACATGTAAATTTTTCTTGAAATATATTCCGTCTTTGTACACTCAAAATAAAGCAAATTTAAAAATGTTTCGAATTTTCGTGATTCGGCAAAAAACTAGTAAAAACGTTTTGGCTGTGCCAAGTGTTACATGATGTTCACCCCTCGGGCGAATTCGAACCCCACGGACCATAGACCCTCGGAACAACATCTACATACCGCACTAGATACCTAAATAACTATTTCATAGTCATTTGCAGCGAAAAGGCTAATAATAACGAGATAACAATTACTCATTTCTTTCCTATCACGCATTTTGCCCTGAGATTCCTCATAATTTAAATTCGATATTTCTGTACATTAAAAAACGTTGTACTTTAATTAGCAAATACATTTGAAAAAATAATTAAATGAAGAACAAATAAATCTTCGATATGTATTCTGTTAGTAGGAAACTCGGTGTACGTGAATGGTGTAAGAAAAGAGCTAGAGGGGCGCGTGAATAGTGTAAGAAGAGAGACAGAGGTGGAGTGAGGGATGGCTGAACGGAAAAAAGAGAGCAACAGGAGAGGAGGGGGGAGAGAAGAAAAGAGGAAGCGAGGGAGGAATAGGGGAGAGAATAAGAAGAGGAGAGAGAAAGACCTATGATTTTGACTTAAAGGTTTTAGTATAGGTTAATTATGCGCAACCTCTTTGAAGATATTGCCAGTTGGGCGTTCGCATTCCGAAGTGTTGATCCCTCTGTGAACGAACCTTTGACGCGGCTGCGTGCGCAGGGCGTGGTGGACTATGAGGGCTACGAGAGCATCCGCGTGTCGGCCGAGGCGACGCGCAAGGCCGTGGAGCTGGGCCAGTGGTCGCTGGCCACGTCCCTGTGGGGCGCCACCGAGGGCGTCATCATGCGCGTCACCGACGGCGTCGACTTCTACAACATCCTCTACAGAGTGCCCGCCTCCAACACTCGCACCCAGCGCTCCAGCAACCTGGGACGTAAGTCACCACCAATCGTCAATTCAAACCAATTCAATGTCTTATTTTAGGTGACGAGACTCAGGCCATTAGGCGACCAACTGAAGCAAAATTCGCTAAGCCATCGGAGCCACGCCCTATACTTTACGCTCAATTCTGTGAAGGGGTGAGGCGGGACCGCCCGCCCGCAGAGGCCACAGAGCAGAGGGAGCGGGAGAGGGAAAGAAGTACTTCTGGAGATGCCAAATGAGGTTTCCGGGCACTATACTCGTAATATAGCTCGTTGGGTAGGCCTGCTCCATGCAGTACGTCTTTCACGGCTGGTTAAAAACACATTTGTGCGTCTTCCAGTATGTATCTCTAATGATAAAATCTGTCACGTTCGCTTTGCAGTGGAGATGTACCGGCGCCACCTCGCCCGCGACGACGCGTCTCTCTACGCGCTGATGAACGGCCGCGTTAAGGAGGCGCTGGGCCTGCCCAAGGAGCGCGTGTGGGATCAGCAGAGCGGCTACGTGTGGAGCGCGCTCACCGGCGACTTCATGAAGCCGGCCACCGACGTGGTGGAACGCCTGCTCAACGAGACTGCCATCGACGTGGTGGTGTTCACGGGCCAGCTCGACCTTATCGTGGACACGCCCGGCACCTTGGACTGGGTGCAGCGCCTGCAATGGCCTGGCGCCGCGCAGTGGCGCTCGGCCAAGCGACGCTCCCTGGCTGTCGACGGATACGTCGAAGGCTATACCAAGAACTACGGAAAGCTCACCTTCTACTGGATCACCCGCGCGGGACACATGGTGAGTGTGTTTTAATTTGTGTGTCCCAGCCCTTAGAAGAGAATTGAGCGCATTTTGGAGTAATCCTCCATTAACATTCATATCGGTGAAGTCGGCGGTAGCGTCTCCGTGTACGCGCCTCTTACATCACGCGCTCCTGCGTCACTATACGGCGGCCAGAACTGGGAGGTAACTAGGATAGAGGTAGGGTTTAGGACGTTTCACAGGAGTTGGACTAGCCCCTTTGAAGCATGCAAACTCGTTTTGTTGAAACAAAAATTCACATGAGATTGTGTGTTCGCTTCCTGAAGTAAGCATTTTTACTTGCGCGTACACTTCTACTTAGTATGCGAAAGGAATGCTAGTAATGTACCAAGTAAAAGAAGTAATGGTGTCTTTTTTTTAAAGAAAGAATGCGTATCGTGGTTCCTTGATAACAAAAGGGAGGACTTTTCTTGCTATTAAGCGTAGCGAATTACTTTGTCATATATGTAGTGCTTTCAGAATTTACGTTTCGCGGGTCGTTGATGTATAACTTATGGTGGTACATAATGGCAAAGACTTTCTCGCTTTAGTTAGTTTCGTATTCTCTTGAGCCGAGACTTGAGCCCATCTTCTACTCAGTTGTTATCGGTGCCTTAACACGTACCATAGTCTCAAGCGGAACCGACAGCTCACGTGGGTACATTACCAGCACCCCCACGGACACCGAACACATAGCCCTATGAAGTATATCACGCCTGCACCTTGAAATCCTTTGTCCATTACTAGCAACTTCGCGGTCACCTAACGTAGCATAGCAATATGTATATCGCTCCTGTACCCAGAAATCCTTTGCCCATGGCATCTTTGGCACCATCTTTCACCAATTGTAAACGTGTTAAGGCCTGTGTAATATAATAATTTGACAAAACAAATGTAATGTATATAATTAATACATACGTGTGCAAAAATACTCATATTTACAAAAAATTGAACATGACCTACTTGGAACTAGTTTCTGATGAACGTATCCCATTAAGGAAAATATTTTATCTTCGTAATTGTAGTGGTAGGTAGACGCCGAAACAAAGTACAGTTTTGCAATTTTCGAAAAATATGGGATTTTAACGAAAGTAATAGCCGTGCCATTCTCTTGGGCGTTCTTTACGCTATTTGAAGACAAATTTTAAGTCTGGAACCCTTTTTAAAAAAATATATCCAAGGGACTTAAACTAAAGTACCCCAAAAATTAAAATATCGGTTTCAAAATCAAGGGGCCGCGATATCGGCCAGATCGATTGAGGAATATCAATTTTGGTGAAAATCCTATTTATGGTTTAGCCACAAACATTGTTCACAGACGTTTTGTCGTCAGTCAATTTTTCGATACCCACAAAACATTGATTTTGAATACACATTATGTTAGAGGAAGTAATTTCCTATAAACCCTTTAGAAAGAAAAACTATTCATTGTTGCATTACCAAGCCTGGCTATTAGTTTAACTGTCGACAATTCACTGTTTCTTCTGCATTACAATACTTTCTCTATACTTACTGTATAAACATTACTGTGAAAGTAAAAATCAATGAAACTTTAAATTCTCATGTAGGCCATTTTTCATAGTCACAAGTAGATAAAGTAAAAATTATCTGTAGTATTAACAATTTACATTTACATTACTATTGTTACTACTAGTACTAACATTATGTTTCAGGTACCAACTGACAATCCTGAGGCTGGTCTAACTATGCTGCGCAGAGTTACAAAGCTGGAATAATTGAATTACTAGTTATGCAAATAAATATACAAAAGTAAAATGTACTGATATTTTTCTATTTAGTTTAACCCTATCTCCATTTTCCTCTTGTCATTTTTTTATAACATTATGAGGATTTTTCTTGCAATATTATTGAACACAAAGTCAATATTATTGAACATTTCAAAAACACATTTGTCAGACCATTACTAAAATCATTGCAGACTTCCTGGTTATGACATCCTTAGAAATGCAAGACCCTAAATAATCAACACACAGGAAACAAAAATAAGGGGCAAACTTCCATGAATCTTGGTGGAAATACTACAAAGATCATTTGCGTTCCAACATTATACATGATTCCTGCAAGTCACCTGAATCTGCTTTCCCTGTATTTTGCCTACAGTATTTTGATTTCTCTGACATAAAGCATCTACATATCCGAGAAAGATATAAAAAGTGTTTCAAAGTATATGATTACATCACTCGAATGGAATAAGCATTTTTCAGATAGGCTGATAGGATGGAACATCTCATGTCAAGGAATGGGTGTTTTGGTAAAAGGACAAGCAATACATTCGCTACTATTTTCAGATTATCAAGTAACAGTGGCTCAAGATAGGAATGACACGGAATATATACCTGAAAAATAGTAGAGGACTCTACAGGGTGGATTTAAATTAAAGTTGAAGAAAACAGAGTATCTGATGGTAGGAGGAGAAGATATGGACTTGGATGTTCAAAGAGAAGGAAGGGTTTAGTTAGTTGAACAGTTCAAGTACTTGGGTACAATCGTGCATAAGTCTGAAATAGTGAAAAGGATACTGATGGTGCATTAAACAGGCAAGAGGAGCCATAAGAAAGTTCAATTATGGAGGCAGGAAATTCACATAGCTACAAAAAAGATTATTGTAAGAACTATTATTGAAAGTATTCTAACCTATGGTGGAGAGAGTTGGATCCTGAAGGAACATCAGAAGCAGAAATTATGTGCAGGAAAAATGGGGAAAAGGAGCTGCTGAATTTCTAGAACGCAGAAAAGTAGGTAACCAATTAGGAAGTAAAACACTACAATGATATGGTTTCTGAGAAGAATATCAGATTTGAGATAGCCTAAGAATGTCCTTGATTGGTCTCCTAGAGGAAGAATGAAAAGAGGAAGTCATCCTCAAACATGGAATTCAAAAATAATTGAAGCCATGTGTGAAAGAAGAATGAACAATGATCTTTGGGCTGATAGAGAAGGCTGGAACACCAAAATAAAGAGGCTACTGAAGACAAGTGGAAATGCTGATAAAAGTAATAGTCGTAAGTTTCATATTGAAATATTTAATATGTTTTGACAATGATTATGGCATACAATTTAAAAAAAAAAAATCAAATCTTTTCCCACTTCAAATCCTAGCTAGCTCTTCTAGAAAAACTATTAACTTCTTTTTCTATTTAAATATGCTTAGACATTTTTTAAATAAAAATTAACCCTTATTTAAAAATATATTTTCTTCACTTTTCTTCATAAAAAAAAAATTGTATTTCTACATTTTTAGAAGACCATCTTCAGAAAAAATGTTTTTAAAAAAATGTAATAGTAATTTCTAGGACCATTGGATGTATGAAAAATAATTCATAGGTAGAAACTTTATCTTAAAAGTCAAAAATTAACAATTAAAAAATTTTTAGTTTGGTTGTGGCTTAAATCAAAATGATGACCGATTATGACCAATCATTTTAATGATTAAGGAGTGGAGAAAATATAAATTTTTTGGTTTCGAGTCCAATCTTGAACAAAAAAAGTAAAAATTGAATGAAAAAGTTAGATCCAGGCTAGACAGTAAGGATAAAACCAAGTCCTTAACCACCCAGAGAAACAAAAAATTTCTCCTATTAATTTTTGAACTTTAAAAGATATTTTAAATGTATTCCTTTTAAAGTTGTTGTACTTATCAAGGAATGCTAACCACACACTGTGTTTACTATGAATATGGCAATCACGTTCCAAGTTGTTTTTTATTTTGATCACTTTCATTGGATGTACTAAGATTTCAGTGTGTCAAAGCTCAAAAAGTTTTTGAACATTTCATTCCAGTAACTAAAAAGAACACAACATTGTGCAAATTAGAATCACATGTCTAACAGTAATTAATTAAATAAAAATACTAAATGATCTCATGTATGACATATGAATGACAAATTTTCTAAATAGTACATAAATAAGGTGCAACATCTGCTTCTTAACATAAGATTCATTCACTAATGAATTCAAAACTGCAACATTATACTAATGATGATAACAAATCTCAATTGAAATTTTTTTTTTAAATCCAAAAAAGAAAAATTTCTTAAATTGTTAGTTGGTAGTCTTTCTTAGAATTTTGAAAAATACTGCTGTTTCTATCTATGTCTCAAAAGTTTCCATACACACTACAATATAAAGATGGATTCAAAGCACAGGAGAAAAGATAGTAAGTAAAATGAAACCATCTCCACAGCTTTCTTCAATAATTTTTTTCACAACTTTAGAAAGGAGATCTCTTATGTTGCCAAATGATATCCCAAAAGCAAACAATACAAGTGTTCACAGAATCTTGACCTGACAAAAATATTACGGAATGAATGGGATATCCTCCAATTTAAGTGAAAACCTAATCTAGTTGATTAAAGAGAGTAAAATCATTGTTACATTACAAATTTAAATAGCACTATCTTTTAGCACCAAACCCTATAAAGTACCTCATATGTTAGGCATTTGCACTTGTGAATTGCCAGGCATCAGTTGAAAATATATTGCAGCAGTGCTGTACACTCTGGTGTACTGGTACATATCTAGTGCATATCTGGTGCTGACCTACCATTGGCTAATAGGGTTTCCCCCAACAAGGTATGTCATACCAGTGAAGTCTGACCCAACCGGAACAAGCTCTAAGCTAACCATTGCTCTCTCGGCATGTGTGGTACTGTAGTGCATGCGAGTGTAAGTGTGTGTAAATAAGGAGTGAGGATAGGACAAGGAAGAGAAAGGAAAGATCACACACTGTCCATGGCAAGTTTGTTCTGGCATTTGCCTGGTAATGATTGGAGAAATCAAGGAAAACTACTGATTAATGCAGCTGGATGCAATAATTCTCCTCCAGAGGCAACTGAATTCGACCTAGCTATCTAGCAAGTGACAAAAAGTGTCAAGTCAGACGGTCAAGTTTCTTTAAATTGATCAAGGAACATCAATTTTGGAGAAACACAGCTGAATGGATTTGGTGCTAGCTTTGATTACAGACTGAAAGACGGACAGACAGATGTTTTGTCATCAATCGATTTTGTAGCAACAAGGACCAGCAAATCATGGATTCTGACTTCTCAATGTGATAGAGTTAATAAGTTATTTACTGTATGTAGGAATAAAATTTATCTTCATTTTCGTTACTAGGGGCTAGCAATGATGTTTTCCATTAAAAAATTCGCCATTTCCCAGTGCACAATTATGTTTTCTCTTCTTATGAAGTTTGGGCAAGTAAAAACAAGTTCTGCCGTTTCCAAAATTTTCTCAAGATCATGATTCCAACATTTGGGTAACTGACTAACCCATAAATTACTGGAAATTCTTTGTAATTAGTAAATGCAATTTGTACCTACATAACAAACCACGAACAATCGACACAAGTCATAATTATTTACTTGAAATTTTAATCTGCATTATTATTCTATCATGTAGTAAGTTCTGAGATATAGGGTGATGAAAATGAATCTCATGCTCTGAATAAAGCAAAAAATAGCAATACTAGTAAAAGATTATTACAATTTATTGATTATTTGTTTTATACACACTGTACTGCAATATAAACTGAGGTTTAAGGTCAATTTCATAATTTATTTTGCACATGAAACATAGGTACCATTTTGCAAGACCTTAACTAAATTTTTGTGAAATGGTGAACAAACATTGAAGATCAATTCACCTAAGAAATCAAGGCATACTTATTCCCAAACTTGTCTAGCATGTTATTATCAGATATGGAAGGATTCAAATATTCAATAATGTTTTGTCTTTTCAACTGCAACATTTTTTTATTTTATGGATTATTCACAGCTTAGCAAGTATGAAAATAATTTCTTGGAGGATCAAAATTCTGAAAATAATTAAACTGCAAATTCATTAATAATTATGAAATAAAAAAGGACCCCTCTGATATTCAATTCAATAATACTGTAATATATTCAAAACCAGCTAAAAACCACCTCAACTTATCAGTTTTCCTTCTGAAAATATACAGTATTTACAGAACATTTTAGCTAAGAAATTTTAATTTAATAATAAGAAAAAATAAATGTAATGTTCACTTGAGTTTTGTTTCATTATCTCACACAAAATTGACTAAATCACACTTTCTTAGAAACAATTACCCAATTTAAATCGCAAAATACTCCCTTTAATGAATTCATTTCTCCTTCATGGCAAGTGATCATCAAAAGTCATATTAAGATACATTGACAAAATATAGAAACAGTTCTTTTACATTGCTGTAGGTCAGTTTCATTTCTCAAATACATCAATTCTATTTCTCTACAACTGTTATCAGGCTGAGAACCGATAACAATGAAAACAAGTAATGCTCCCACACAAAGTTAAACTCCAAAACGAACAAACTCAAGCCACAAAGTCCAATGGTCTGTTGAAACCACCTTTCCGATTCATGTACTGACGATATTTACGTTTTAATATTACATGAACTGTGCCTACATCATTTCCATCCACCTTCTTACCCTTTGTTGTATCAAAAGTACAAAAACCCATCATTTTCATCATCTCTTGTTCATCTGGGGTCTTTCCTTCCAAATCAGCCTCTGAAAATAGAATAAAATATTTTTTTCTTACAATCCATATCACTCTTGAAAGAAAAGAACATAAACAGCAATAAATAATAATAAAAATAACCACAGAACAATTTTTGATTAAATGATGACTTTATTAGCTACCATCTAATTGAAGTTAGCATTCAAAACATGCACTAACGATACTAAAGCCATCAATGGCCTCCCAAAGTACATTTTTTCCTCCCTTAAATTTTCTGTTTCTTAATAGTAGAATAGAAATATTATATTACGAATATTAAAGAACAGTAAAACCTTGCCCTAAATGGCAATTCCCTCTGAAAAATTTGGAGACATTTAGAGAAATGGTGTTTAAGTGCTCCTGTAAATTCAAAATTTAAAGCTCGTTTTTAGGAAATTTTTGAGTTTTCGAAAACTTGATTAAAAATCACTTGAAACGTATTTACACACAAACACAACAGTGTTTGGAGTTCGATTTGGATTTTGAAGTCAAGAGGGTTGTGAATTCGGTTTGGGGAGAATGGAATGAGTTTTACAAGAGTGACAAGTCAAGGGTGTTTGTCTCTAGCTATGGGAAGACAAATTATTAAATAAAATGAGATCAGGATTTCAGATAGAAAACTTGCTGACATGGAAGGACTCCAAGACAAAGTTATAAAAACACTAAGGGAACACTTTTAGGAAGTTATAAAACCTGTGCAAGAAAAAAAGGTGATCTTGGAAAACAAACAACTCTTCAAGACTTTTTAGGGAAAATGTAATGCTGCCTGAATGTTCATAAGTGTTAAAGTTGTATTTTGTGATTTAAAAATATGTGGCTCATTAAAATGGTAAGAAAATGAATTTACAGAAACATTTTTTATTTAGAGCAATTAATACACACGCAATAACACATGCATGCACAAAAAAGAGCCAGATACTAATTTTTCAACCTACATTTCATCGTGGAAAAAGAAAATTTTCTTGAAAATCTCAACAAATAAAAGCTGAGACACTAGTTTTTGCTGGATTACCTTTTTTGAGGAATATCTAATAACCATCTAAAACTTTTCCTATAAGAGGCCACCTCCATCACTATCAACAGACCATTTTTGACTATTAGTGATAACTATGGCTCAGACTTTTAGGTGCTTGACAATCAGAAAATATTTATTTTAATGAGCATAAGAAGTGAAAAATACTAGTTTAAAAACAATGAAAATAATTATTTAACATCCATATAAAAAAACAGGAATAGGTCTGTGCAATCTAAAGGAAGTCTGGGAGCTGCTTGTGCTGCTAGTATGTTATTGCTTGGTGGGTCAGTCTGAATCAATAATAGTGTTAGAAATAGTCCTTTTGACGTTTTCACAGCTCATGAAACAGACTCACTTAACTCAATAGGGGAAGTCACGCTGTAACATATGATGTGTGAAAAAGCAGTGCATTCTAAACTGACACGTCTCTCACAATATGTCCCAAACACACGAGGATTAAACTAGAAAATACTGAAAATATTCATTTATTGATACAAAATTTAGCGAATTATGTAATAATATTTGTTTTGAATTAGTGAATTATGTAATACTTGTCTCTCACAATATATCCTAAACACACAAGTATTAAACTAGAAAATACTGAAAATATTCATTTATTGATACAAAATTTAGTGAATTATGTAATAATATTTATTTTGACAAATATTTTTTTAATGATTTAAACAAACTATATAACAATTGTTAGAATTAAGTATTTAAATATATTTAATTGACATTAACACTACACATTTTGTAATATATTGTATCTAGGGTAATTGCCTGTTTAATGAATAAAATAAAATAAAAAAAAATTATTAATCACAACAATTATTTTTAGGCAACATGCAATTTGGCGTAAGGAAACTATGGGGCACTTCTTAAATTTTCACTTTACTATAATTGCTCAAGATTAAAGGGGAAAAAATATGTTTTTACCTAAAAGTCTGAGTTGTTGTGATCTCCTAAGTCACATTCCCTTGAAATAATATTACACTGCAATATTATTGTCTAATTAGCAAAAGCCTTCTCTAGGTCTATGAATTGTCTGTTGAATTTATTTTGCAGTAAAACTCCCTTCTTTCTTCAATTTTTATTGCAAATCAAGCATCTGTATTATATTAAATTTTTCTAAAACCAACTTGCTCTTATATAAGTAAGACTGACATGGCTTTCAAATGGTTGTTTAACATTGTGGCATACAATTTATATGTTGTATCTATGAGGCTTATTCCTCTATATTTATTAGTTGGTAGAGCTATTAGTCAATTGACAATTTTTTACTATTAAATCTGCTTCACTCTCCTGCAGCCCTTCTGCAACAACCTGTATCCAGTTGGATTGGCGAAATTGAAAAAGACAACCTTAGATAATTGTATTGTGGAATGTTGATTGAGGCACATTTATAGTAGCTAATTTGAAATATGCAAGAGAAATCTCTAGGGCAAAATTAAAGTTTAAAGCCCGGTAAAGGTTTTTAATCTGCAACAATATATGGACGCAAAGACAATACACAAGAGGGTAGACATGATCCATCACGATTCCATGGAATAAATACATTTGAAAAAACAGACTTGGAACAGTTTTAAATGTTCCATTTCGTAAAATCAATCTACTAAGAGACAAAAGACAGACTTTCATCAGGAGCGAATATTAATGTATGATCAGGATCTTGACTTCCTGAGTTGTAGCTTAGATACTGGCCTCCAGTCCCGTTACATGTACGGATGAATGATATCCAAGCCTTTACACATCTCGGGAGTGGCGGTCTAGCTACATTGTGGTGGCGATTTACAGCTCTTAAAAATGCTTGCCTTTCTGGCATCAAAACCAAAACCTCTTAATTATTCACTGCATTCGTTTCAAGTTGAACTATTGCAGCAGCATGTATGGATTGTTCTTTTATACTCGTACAAGTTTGTTGTGTGATAATATCAGATCATCTCTCATGAGTGTGTATGCCTACTTAGTACACTTCAATATTTTCCAGATTGTCATTTGTAATGCTCGTTGCATTACAAGCTTCTCTATTCAATTATTAGCACTGTCTTCTTTTCGAAAATGGCAGTAGGCAGTAGTCCTCAATGAAATTTAATATTAAATGCAATGTATTGAAAACAGTTCTTTTGTTGAAAATTTTATTGACATTGTTAAAACATAGGCTTTTGGCTTTTAGGTGTTTAAAAATTAAAAAATAGAAACTTTGTTATTACACCTTTGTATATCTATTAGAACTCCAGTGTTTATTCCCATTAGACCTTATTAATTGTACCTTCTAATTGTAGACCACTTTTGGTATTAGACCCTCTGTCATGTAGACCTTGTTTCATTAGACATGGTTAGACATGGTATGCAATAGATGTCCTGTTCATTACATCTAACTATATGACCTTTTGTCAGTAGACCTAACAATCTGAAACCATAATGTAATCATTATAAATAACACAAGAAAATCTGTGATACGTTGTAGAACCACTAGTTTTGTATGTGTACCAAAGTAGTAATATATGTGTACCAAAAGGTAATGCTGTTTGCATGAAACAAATTGTCTGATTTCAGCTTAATGCATGAAAAAAACTGTCCGATTTCTACAGAATGTAATCCACGCCAAAGAAAGAAAATCGATAAACAAATTAGAAGGGACATGGCTGAATCGTCAAGTCAAAAGAAAACTAAGGCAGAACTTTGAGCAAATTTCACATTACAAATGAAATTTTATTATACCTGAGCAGCACAGTAGAAATCACTAGTTAGAAGACCTGTATTTTAAACACTAAACTGTAAATGGCTACAAGGCATCTACAATATCTACCTAACAGAATGAAGATATAGCTAATTGTTATAGAATTTTGTTTTAATAGGTATTTCAAACAAATTCTTTATCAAGGATAAAAAGCAGGATCAAAAAACCATACCTAACACAACTGTTCTACAGAAACTATACTCCTTATGACTGTGTTAGTAAAATATTTCAAAATAACCGATGATGGATAATATATGATGGACTGAGTTATCAATGAAATGTGCTGACTACGTGAAATAACATCCAGAAAACAACAATAAAAGATGATACTTTATTTACATTTTATATGAAATAATTTGTGCAGAAATAAGATGGAATTAAATGCGGAAAAGAGTAAATTCATTTGCTTTACCAAGTCTCGCTCGAACATGCGCTCCAGTTATGAATTAGGAACTAACATTAACCACGTGTAAAAAACTAAGTATTTGGGTTTGGTCCTGCGAAGCGACTTAGGTTGGTCAGATCATATTAACAATATGGTTAAAAAATCCTGGAGAGCGCTGCACTTTGTAATGCGTATTCTAAAAAATAGTAGTCCAAATGCCTGATCCCTAGCATATACTACACTTGTTCGTCCAATTTTAGAATATGGAGTGACATGCTGGGACCCGTACAGAAAAGGGCAAATCGAAGCGTTAGATAAAATTCAAAAACGGGCCTCAGTTTGTAAATCAGGGATGTGTTGGTGACGAACGTGAAGAATGGGGGTCCTTATCAAAGAGAAGGGAACGGGCGCGTTTATGCGTAATGTATAAGACATACAGAGAGGACACAGCATGGGCAGATATCGGTAAAAGATTACAGAAATCAGATTATAAAAGCAGAGGAGACCATCCTTGGAAAATACGATGTAGAAAGCAAAGAACTGATGTAGGCAAGTTTTCCTTTGTGAATCACACTATAGTAGATTGGAATAAACTACCTGCAGAAGCACTAGAGGCTCTTAGTTCTAATGTAGCCAAATTTAAAAATATGCTTCATTCCATCTAGATCATCTCTAATAATACTGACTGAGACATTTATCTTTATTATTATTACTTTTATTATTATTAATATTACTATTACTTTTATTATTATTATATTATTTCTGACAAATTTATCATCATTGTTAATGTCATTAGCTTTTGGGAAATTTTTAAGTTATTATTATTTCTTATATTGTTATTGTAATTATTATCGTCATGTCCCTTATACAGTGAAGTGAAGTGAAGTGAAGTGTAGTGTAGTGGAGGGGAGTGCAGTGTAGTGTTGTGTAGTGTTGTGTTATGTAAACTAGAAGTGAATTTACAGTTAGCTAGAAATAAATTGGAACTATGATATCGACCCCTAATTCTAATAGTAAACCTAATTGTAAATGTTGAAAATGTTTAGTAATTCTAATTGTTATCATATTTGCCACCGAGCATTAGCTCAAAGCGAACTTTAATAAATCTATCTATCTAATACAGACAATGCTGAACATTTTTTACATCAACAGAAAAGTGAAAAACTAAGCCATTAAGGAACCAACTCTTGTTTGTATTTTCGAAAGCTAATGGAAAATCAATATAAGAATACTAATTTTATTTGAAAGAAAAACCTGTTAAATTTTCGTGAGATGTATATGTCGTGTTATATGACTCAGCGTGTCCCACCTCTTTAGTGACGGTAACATCAACAATGACCGTCTGCTAATATGCAATCTCTAATTTCTATTTTTATTCAGAGAATACATGAATTCTTGAAAATCTTCAAGACTTCAGAAAATAGTTTCTTTAACTTCAAAGTTAGAATTTCCTCAAAGAAATAAATATAAAAGAAGGAGATCAAAAGAGAGAGTTCGTCCTAATTGAATTCAGTGGCTGGGGAAAATTTTGACAGGGTTTTCAAGAATTTGGTTATTTACGTTTTTCAGGTTCTTATTATTTTGACAATTACCTCCAAGGGAAATTATCTCATTAATAAAACAGGAAACTCACATACATTTCTTTTAAACTGATTTTTTTGAAAACACAACATTTTGGAGTTATGTTTGGTTCCCTTTTCACAACAAAATACACAAATATTTACTGTATTAATACACAATAGTCAATTTTACATTCACAAACATCATTAAAGAATACTTAAAATATTCAATAAAAGTTGCATAAAAGTTAAATTTGTATATGATGTACGTTTGAACATAACACCAATATAAAACAACCTGATTACAAATATAATTCGATTACAAAACACAGCAAAATAATAGGTCACTGTTTTGAGTTTGACAATACAAGCATATTGCATCAGGATACGAAATACTACTCTGGCATATGTTTGAAAATATTGAACATTCAAAACAAAGCCACACTCAACACTATGGTGGAAAAATTATCTTTTCAAGAGAGTATGACAAAGTGCTAGTGCATTTCAAAACACATCGTAAATGGTGTTTACACCTAAAAGATAAGAAGCTACTGTTTAAACTCAACAGACTTGTACTACAGACAATTGTCCTACCCCTACCTTCAAATCCCTTCCCCTCGCACTATATTCTCAGTCATATCTTTTCTAACAGTCTTTACACAGCAGCCAATGTGAAACCTCAAGTCACACAGACATGATATGCCCATGATCCAAAAGGTATGTGAGCTTTGAGTCCATTTTGTTGATCTGACACTTAAATAATTTGAAACTTGTTTTGTTCTTGTATTATATGATTTGTCTAAAAACTAAAGCAAGTAACAGGATGAACTTGAATAATATGCAATTTAGATAAGATGATATTCAATGATATGATTTGGAATGAAAATGTTCAACTACGGAAGTTTTGTACTATGTTAATTAGACACAATAAGAATATACCCAAAACCTGCTCAAAGGCTTATTCCTGATATTCGTAATATGCACGATTTCTGGTAAGGCTATCAGATAAGCAAAAGAAACAACAATCTAACGATCCATTAGCCAAACATGCTAAGTTATTAACAGTGGTACGTATTATATACCATATTTTTAGTATTATGCATTAACAAATGTATATAGTAAACAAATTGAACTTTTATTGAATATTTTAAGTATTCTTCAATGTTTATGAATGTAAAATTGACAATTGTGCATTGATAAAGTATAATTTTTGTATTTCTAAGGCCAGAATAGGGAGCCACACATAGCTTCAAACATCCTGAACGTTGTTTCAATCAAATGAAAAAAAAATTAAAAATTATATTGATTTCTTGTTTTTTAATGGGATAATTTCCCTTGAAGGTGATTGTTAAAATAACAAGCACCTGAAGACGTAAATAACCAAATAATTAGAGAACAATCTAAACCTCAATTCAACACAGGTTTCAAGGGGTTTCTGTAACAAAGCAGAACATCATCATCTCATTGAAAATAAACGCTTAAATGGTGATAATAAATTTGGGAGGAAATTAGATCTTTCACATGCAAACTGCTAGTAGTTACCTTAGGGTGAGGTCTTAGTGACTTGAGTTTGAGAGAAGATCATTTATTTGAGGATTATCCCAAATGTAATGTAAACACTTTTGATACACAATAAGTTTTGTTACTCAAATAAGCAGATTTGAAAAAAACTTGTGGGCCAAAAAGGGGGAAAGGAAAGGAAGATAACAAACTCAACTACAAGAAATACTTCTCCTGAAAGTAATGAAATGTTATCACTCTGTTTATACATTCATATACCAAAAATCTTTACACATTATTCTATTAACAAGTTAGCAAACGATATTCCTGAAAACTAAGAAAAACAAAAAACATCAACAGCATTAAACTACCTGTGATTGGAGGTCGTTCAGCCAAAAGATGTCTTGGCCTGGTCTTTTCTTTGCTGCGAGATCTTGACCTTGACCGAGATCGAGACCAGGATCGAGAGCGTCTGTGCCTGTGGTCACGTTCTACAGATCTACAAACAGATAAACAAAAGGTATGTAGCATGTAAGGTTTTACACCAAAATTACACATGACACACACGCAACATTCAACAAAACATTTCACTTCCATATTTTTCATTATAATACTTTTGGTAATGTATGTAGCTACACTTTGATTATCACAATTCATACCAGAGGTCTAAATGTGATAAGTGGCTGAAGTAACTCTATGAAATTATACATAATACATCTGTTGAGCCAGGGAGAAAGAAAACATAGCAAAAATACGTACTTTTAAGGAGAAATGATTGAAGTTTCGAATTTAGAATTCATTCTTATTTTTTCTCATACCATTTGATTCAAAATTTATGTGGCAAATATCTGAATCACATTAATACTTTTAAATAAAAATATGACTTTTCTCTAGCAAAACAATCTCAAAAACCTAGGCAGTTTTTCTGACATCTGCTTTATTTAATGCAAATTTTTTCCCAATTTTGTTATAATCAATTACCTATCTAGGCCCAAAAATTGTTTGCATTTTAGGTAAAAAAAATATTTGCAATGCAATTTCAAGAGACATTTTAGAAAAAAACCTCAAAAATACTATAGGTCCTGATTGATTCAGTTTATCATTTTATTTATATACTCTTTGGCAATTGCCTAAATTGCACTAATAAAGAGTTAATTTAATTTTGCTTCTCAAAGTGCCTAAAAAGATCCAGAATGTTTCGTTCAAAGTCTTGTATGTTCAGCATAAAAAGGACAAGAAAAATAATTATAGAAGACATTCAGAGATCTTATATGTGTACATCACAGATATAAAAAGTGAAGTTAAGAAACAAACGACCTGAAAATGGTGACGAGGCACCAGCCTTAGTCTTGTCGCTCATGATACCATATTTATTTAACATTCATATGTTATGGTATTAATGAAAGGTAAGCCCCCTTCCAAATATATTTTTCTTTTCATCTTCACAATTTTTTTAAAAAAATCATCTCCATTTCAATTTGGCGTAGATATGACTCAAAATTACATACCTACGTCGTCTTTCCCTAGACCTGCGTCGCCTACGATCTCTATCTCGATCCCTGTCTCGGTCACGTTCTCTAGATTTGCTTCGACGTCGACGTGAGGGCGAGGGGGATCTGCTGTGGGCCATAGCTGCAACTGTCAAACGGCAACAAGATAATGAAAAATACACAAGGAGGGAATACAAATATGCAAAATAACGTAAAACTAGCTGAGTTTCAATAAGGAAAAAAATGTAACGCTAATTTCAATTTATCACATCTATCAAATTACATAAAAGCATAACTATATAATTACATAAAACATTCCAGATATTGAACAATAATAATGCGTGCACATTATTTAACTTACTACTATGACAAAATTACAAGTACTTCAAAAGCAGAAATGTTTGGAAGGTTAAGAAGAAAATAATTGAATTGCTAAGAAAGTAATAGAACAGCACAGAAAACATCATTAATGAAAAATAATATACGTCTTCAAATAAAAGGATATAACTTTTCATTAGATATCTTACCTAACCTAAAATACGAAACCCTGACGTTAGAACTGCTGGTTACTCAAAGGCTGCTCCAGAGAGTACTGCTCACTGCCACCCAGAGAGTGTATATGCTGCCACCACAGAGAAATAACATACAGAAGAGTTGCATCGCAAAACAATTGCAAGTGCCGAATCAATTTCCATGGCCACCAACCAACTTCAAGTGTCAAACTAGCTCAGGGTAACCAACGTTTCCCCACTTTTGTCATAACGCCAACTGCGCCAACGGGACCTGATAGTATAACATAACCTCTGCTTCTAGAAAGGAATTACGGGAACGGAACTGTAAGTTTATTGGTTTTGCTTCTTCTACTAAAATTTAACATAAAGAACGAGATTACTCAAATTGTTATCGTGGGTTATTCCACTTTGTCTATATTGAATTTTAATTTTTTAACACAGATGAAACCTACGGTAGTAGCCGATGAAATGTTCCCTGAGGGTGCTGGAACATACATGGATTTGGAGGAGGTAAGTTTGATGTCAACATTTATTCAGATATTGGGATGTAATCTGTTTTTTGTGAGATAATTTTTTTTTCAGGCTGGAGGATCAAGTGGCCTTCTAATGGACTTAGCAGCAAATGAAAAAGCTGTACATGCTGACTTTTTCAATGGTGTGTAAATAAGTGTCTTCCAGTTAGAGTATTGAATTATTTTATACATTGCCCTGCAAGAGGTATTTATCTTGCAGATAATGCAATGCAATGCAATATTTTTCTTGAGCTGTGATATGATTTTTTCTTCTACGACATGTAGATGAATTATAAATAAGTTACTAATCAGTGTTGACAATACTTATAGCTAACAAATTAAATTTTAGCATGAGGAGATATAAATACATATATAAAATGCCTGCAATGGGTTGATATTGTGCGAGCCTTAGAACCTTGAGGTTTCAAAGATCTCATTTGGTATGTTTACTTAGACCTGGGTGTTCGGTTATAAGCAATATTATGTAAGTCTTACTTTTTGGGAGAAAAATTTAATATACTTTAGCCAGTTTCCTCCACTTCTTACAAGTGGTTCTTGTTTGTTCCTTTAGTCAATGGCTAAATAGCCAGTTGATGAAACATTGTTTCACATTGTAATCGTGCAATCATTACAATATACTATTTAAATTTATGATTTTTCTTGCATGTAGCATAAACAAAGAAAACTAGTGTAATACTGGATTGTGTAATTAAACTTACTATGATATAACAATTTGAACACAAACGTGTGGCCTTGTTACCAAATGCACTAAATAATTCAATGCTATGTCTCTGCCTTCTGCAATTTTTGCATGATAGAACTGTAATGCAAAAGACACTGGCTTCATTGAGTTCGTGGATGTTTGGCTGATTTTTTTTTTTTTTTTAATTTGTCTGAATTGGATGCAACACATCTATGGGGGGTGTTGAGGGCCTTGGAGTAATCCTCCATTAATATTTATAGGAGTTATCCATTAACGTTATGTTATTTACTGTCATATCTTGTCGCAGTCAGTTGTTGAGAGGACCGTCAGGTAGCATTTCCGCGTATGTTCCTCCTGCGTCACTATCTAGCGGCCAGAATTGTGAAGGAATTAGGATAGAGGTAGGGTTTAGGATACTTCACAGGGGTTGGAGTAGCCTCCCCTGTGAAGCATGCAAACTAGTTTTGTTGTAACGAATGTCACACGAGATTCTACAGGAATCAAACCTGGAACCTCAGTAGTGAAAGGTGACTTCGCACATTTAGTAGCCGAGCAGAGGAAAGAATTAAATATTTGTGGTAATATATGAATTGCTTTTGCTGCTACAGTCTACTAGAAGGAACTTATAGCATTGGGTTAATGAGGTACAAAATTTAATTTGTACTCCTAGGAAATACTCAACAAAATAACAAAAAGAGCTTAAGATGTGTGAAAGTATTAGTTGAAATTCAGGGTGATATTTAACTTGTTTCATAATGCATACAGTGACTAATTAGTACAATGTTCTGCTTCTTTTTCAGACTTCGATGACCTGTATGATGATGATGATTTACAGTAACAAATCATAAAAATTATTTAAACATGTTAAAGTTATTTATAATATTCATTGCACCAAACAAAACCATATGTATAATTTAATCCCAATGCGAGAACAAGGTTAAGAAAAGGAATGTAATAAATGTGAAAAAATTGCAATATTGTCAGAAATCCAGGTGTTTTATTTATTGTGAAATTTCACAAAAATCTAATTGCCTATATTCTCAACTAAAACTAAGTCTGGAACACAGGCACCATTTTACAAAAACAAAAAACAATACAAATTGCACAGCTCCCTTTCTCACAGCCACCATGCTCGACATGTGGGAAAGACAGCCATATTTAAAACATTCTTACACGCTTTCGCACACTGAAATAAACGTTACTCAAAGCATAAAGATTGCAGTAGATGGATTCTAGAAATAAGGTATTCTACAAACTTACACATACCAAAACAAATCTGCTTCAAACAGAGTCCCCAGTCACACACGTGTGCATCCTAATATAATCCACACCATGGGCACATGATATCCTGAGTTACGTATCTACCTCTTCTGGAATGAAAACTAACTGAGGCAGATCAACTTTGTATGGCAAAATATTCACAAGAATTCCACCCTATAACAAGCACTACAGTAACACTGGCACACAATGTGACATGCACTGTAGTGTGTACACTGTTAAGATGTTATATTTTGTATAATTCTGATTAGATATGGTGGCTGTATTCTTGCTTCTTAAATTTATTCTAATCCCAATTTGTACAGCGGCATGTGCCAAGCACAAATGCCATTATCAGCCTCAAGGCCAAAAACATCTCTCCTATGAAAAACATTTGAGAAAGCAGTGAAATCTTGCTGTAAATCCCTGTTTGTGCGGTGAAGTTTGCTTCCTTGAAACTTTAAGCACTTGAATTTTTTTATTCACAACATAAGCAATTCCACCTCTTATGATTCGTCTTCACAAGCATTGTACTCTATGTACTCGTCTTACATCAAGCTTCTAGAAGTAAGATTTCACTGTTCTCACATGTCCTGGTGCTGGGCGCCTCTTCAACCAAAATTGCACTGGTGAGCAGTGCTTGCAGAAATAAATCCAACAAGGAAAATAAGGTACAACTTTCAAAACTAAAGTGCCAAGCACAACTTCAACAAGAGAAACACGACTCTCAAGTCAATACTCGAGTTCTCAATAAATCTGCAATTTCAAGGCCATGTAACTCCTACTTCCAAGGCAATATAGCTACCTCAATTCCCCCATATTGCACAGTAAGCACACAAAAGGAGACCGATCCATAAGTGCATTTCATTGAAAGAACAGTGGGAACTGAGACTTTCAAAAATCACTAAAAAAACAGAATGTGTTCAAATTTTCCAGACGTGTATTCAAATCAAATAGCACTCTGGAAAACACAGCCCTACCTCATAGCATTCATTGACACATACACACCTATTTTCTCTCTCGCGCGCTCTCTCTCTCTTGCTCTACTCCCCTCTCACATTCCATCTTCATGAAGTAGTAACTTCAGAAAAGTTAATTAATCAATTCAGAGGGATTCTTTTATTCTGGGGCTGGACGGTGGATTTCAACTTCAGAACTTTGGAAACAAACATCAATGGATGACATGGTTATCCTATAAAGTGTACTCACACAAAGGGTCAGGGAGCAGGTGCCAAAGGGAATGAGACGAGGAACAACTTCCTCTCTGTTTAATAACCCCAAGCACAGTCATGAGGCTACAGTTTATTTTGTTTTTCTTTTTGAGCTACGTGGGCAAAATTGGCAATGCCTAACTTGCAGCCTAAGGCAGCTAGTTCACTTCAAGGTCAGAAGAAATATCCGACTCTTCGTCAGAGAAGTCGTGCAGAGATGGTGACAATGGATCAGATAAAGAAGTGTGGGATGACTGGCGTGACAATTCACTGGTCCCAAGATTTCCTTCCAGTTCATCAACGGTGAGAACAGACGAGGAGCTGGGGCCAGCCCCAAGCTCTGGCAGAGGATCCACCTGGCCTGTAGCCAACTCTGCAACATAATATACATCTTTGATCAGCTCTGCATACACAATTCATTATGACAATTAAATTCAATTAGAATATTCAAGCTTTTGTACACAATAGGAAAGTGAAGGAATGGGGTGTGGGACGCCTACACCCCCCCAAATTAGTTTGACTTTCTTACCATTTTTCAGACACCATCATCCAAATCTATCTACTTTTCAATCCTTAATACCTCTAACCCCACTCAAATTGCCACTCTCCGTTCGTATCTTGTACTGCCCCATCAAACGTCACAAATTGCTATTGTTCTTAAGATATAGTAATTGTTTTGTTTTGTTTTACAATATTACATTAATTTTTACATTTAAACGATTTAAATGCAGGGCTATGTTTCTCCTTTAAATGCATAACAAAAAATTAAAATTAGTTCTGAACAAAAAATCTAAATTCTGTAACAGTACTTCTGCAATCTCTGAATAATGTTTTGTGCTCAACCTGAGTCTTGCCAATTTTAATCAAAAATAAAGTAGAAAATTGTGTATTAATAACTTTGGAGGTTCAAAAAGATAAACTACATTTGTGAATACAATTTTTGGAAACAGATGTATCTATTTGAATTATTGCACCAAGTACAACTAAAATACCACTGATGTTGATAAAATCATATTTTTCTGTAGCAGGTATTGTAGAATTTGTAGTGTAGAACTTCTTAAAAGTTCTTACTTACCATTGAATTGCAATGAAAACTACGTGGACCTATAACATTTACTTATAAAAGCATATGTTGCTCTCTTCGAGCAAAAAATATATAATTCTTTAATGTGGAACTATTTTTGAGAAAATTGTGAAAATGCCATTGTAAATGTAAAATACTCTCCAAAATTAATAGTTTTCAAAGTTGAGGGGATGTAACATCATCTCAGGGAATACGTTTTGATGAAAATCCTATGTACAGCTTAGGGCTAGTGTTGTCCACAGACAGTTGGACAGAATGCCAAAATTTTTTCGGTATGAAGTCTCCATAAAATATTTAAACAACCCTATTCTCTAATAATAATAATAATAATAATAATAATAATAATAATAATAATAATAAAGAGTAAAACTGTTTTTTTTTTCTTTCTTTCTTCCAGCTGGGACATGGTTATCCTATTAGGAGCTTGCTGGTAACTAAATGATTGAAATTGAATCTCCCGCTTTGATAACCGCTCACCACCTGATCAAATGTCAATTCCATTAATTTTTAACCGAGCAATTCAAGAAAGTACGGTCACAAAAAATTAATTTTTTTGGAATCAGGAACCGTTGAAATATGTTTTCCTGACAAAACAATTGTGCTTTTCACTACAGCATTACAAAAGAAAAATAGAATTTGATACTTTTACATAACCATGAGTGAAATATGAAAATAATCAAAATAATATAATCTTGGCAAAGACCCCACCGCAACAAAGTTTAAAAAGAATATACCAGAAATTTTTGTTGTAATATATCATCTCACATTATATTCATTAGTTTAGAACAGAGCAACCAGTAGAACTATCTTGAGAAACAAAGAATTTACCTTATCTTCTAGAACCTATTTTTAGACACCAAAACAGATTTTCGAAGTAAATGAAGTGTGTATAGGAATAAAACTGAATAATTCTGTAGTTTATAATCAAAGGTTACAGCTAGAGAAAACTGAAAAAACTCTCAAGGTGATTTTGAATCTTTATTTATTGTGTTAAATCCACTTCTTTATCTCCAACTTATAGAATTTAATATCTTTTTCCTGAAGATTATACAAAAAAATCACTCCCTCCAAATTACAATTGCACTGGCACTCAAACTTTTATTCTCGGGTAACCTAAATAGGATATTCAAGATATTCCAACAAAGCATTTAGTTTCCATTGGTAATGTATTTGAGCGTTAGATAGACCAAGGCATAGAACTGGAATTTGTGCTCTCAGCCATCAAATTTTAAGCATTTCTAAGGGAATAAGCTTCACTATTGAACAAATCTAAAGAAAATAAATGGAAGCAGGAAGCATACTAAAACTATGAAAATATGCCATCATTATCCCAGAATTTAAGAAAGAAGACTTACTCTTGCTAAGAAATTGTAAGTCTATCAGCCTGGCAAGTAAAGCGGAGGAGATGGAGACTATTATAGCAATGAAGATTCAAAAATATACCTACACAACTACCTGGCTTTGAACTAGATCAATCCACCACAAGAAACCTGATAGCCTTGACACACGAGACTAAAATTCCATACTCAAGTAACCAAAAGATACATCACACCTTTATTACACCAAGTCTTTAGCAGAATATTTCATGAATGACTTCACTTTAAACTCACTGTAACAGAAATAGAGGAAAGTTGCACTCATGGATAACAACTGTCCAGCAATAAAGCTTTGTTTTTATGACTTGGTAAAAAGTCTTTCAACCCCTCATTCAGTTAAAAGTGGTGTTCCACAGTTCTTGAACCCACCCCATTCATCATATGTAGGTTGGTATGGAAGCTACACTGACAATCTTACCAATCTAACTGAAGGCTGTGACATGATCTACTACAGATAAATGAAGGGTCAAACCTGGAGCAATTACCTCTTCACCATGATAATGCTCTGTCCGTATCTCGGTCCCCAAAATCCCAAATTCCAGCAAACCAGAAGTACTGTTGCAAATGTTATTAAAGGCAGATTACTACACAATAAATTATAGATTACAAGTGACTTGGCTGCTTTGTGAAAATCAAACAATATTTTAAATAGGAAGGGCACTACTACCATGACCAGGAGAGAGAACTTCTGTTATCTCACAAAAATTATTTCTGAAGGGGAGACAGGAGTCAAAGCAAAAGTCTGAATTTGACATTTTTGGCCTTTTAATATTTTTGAAAGAGTTCTTCTTTTTAATGAAATTATATTACATCATTGGGATATTCACGCTTAACATACTTTTTATTTTTTCTCGTCATCTGCACATGTCAAAATGGACAGTAATATGGGTGTCAAGTTTCTCATTTACATTATATCTTTTGAACGTTTATTTATTCATCTTATGGTAAGCGCAAATGGCCCACAATACAACAAATGCAGTCCAAAAACTATATATAACAATTCTTTTTTTGATGAGTTCATCAGAAATGTAGTTACATTCATGCAATAAGGATAGAGGGATAAATAAATGTATTAAGAATTTTGAAAAGCATAAAAAAAAAGACCACATGGAAATCCAATAAATATTGCTATCTCACACATCCGAAGATTTTTAATAAAGGTGTTTTTTAATAAAGATCCAGTGTTTTTTAATAAAGAAAACCTGATGGATTTGGGTCAAGTGCACTTGCACGAGTTGACCTTGAACATTCGTGGGCATGTGTGATTTTTTTCCTGACTGTCGATTGCATCTGTTCCTGGTAAGCTGCAGTTGAACGATATAATGTATAAAGCTCTCGTCAGTTTTTCATTGCATGGCAGAACAAAAGTGACTTCTTGTTGAAGTTGCTCCGCTGTGCAATGAAAAACCAACAAGAGCGTTACACACGTCACTCAAATTCTGTTTGCCAGCAACAGATTTAAATGACAGGAGGAAAAAAATTTACACACACTCACGAAGGTTCAAGCCCGGCTCATGCAAGCGCACCTGACCCAAATGCATTGGGTTTTTTCAAAAAGAAAAATGTCACTTTTTTTAACAGACCTTGTGCAAGGCATTTGTTGTAATATTCCGAGTGTGCATTGTACTTAAACACTGATTTATGCAATTCTGCCCCTGGCAGGAATCAGCTGTTGATCCATCGGGATGTCACAATAGTGAGGTTCAAGCTTGCGATTGGAGGAAACTTAATAGCTGATACCTGCCAGGGACAGAGTTGTAAACTTTGCAGTTTGGCTTCCTTGCTACTGCTTGCATGTGTACATTTCTGTGTTTGGAGGAGAAATGAGAGGAGTCAGGGGAGTGCCAGGCTTCCCAAGCGGGCAAGTAGCAAGTGCTAGTGCGGTTGGACATGCCTCATGTATAAAGTAAAGTTTTTTTGGTCTTTTGTCCAGTGTCAAAATATCTCTTCCAAATTACTTGAATTAATGCTTAACTAGTTTACCAATAATGACAAGCATACACTCAAACACTAGACATATAATACAAATATAATATTTGGAGAAGAGTTGAATAGTGCTACAAGTGAAATTACATAATATGCTAAAGAAATGTGTGTTTAACAGGAATCAACACTGAAAAACATGAAATAATTAAAGACCACAAGAAGTATTAATAATTGCCAATGGCTTTTTTTTTTACCTCTAACAAATAGCATAATACAAATGTAGAACTTTTCCTAAGAAATTCTTGTCAAATTGTTTTGATGAAGTTCTCATCAATGTACCTTATAAGATTGATTTGCCCCCCAAACCCATTGTTTGAAGAAAAATTAGAATGAAAACAGAAAAATTACATTTTTTAGAACTAAAATTATGGAAAGAAAGAGGTTAGGAGTTCGAGAATACAGAGGAAAAAAGTTAAATCACAATTGAGAAACCATGTGGGCCAGTTTCATGATCCATCAAGTTATAGCCTTTCTTTACTATCCAATTTGGTGATTGTTCTGTAAATAGTGCTTTGCAATGTAAATTAAGATTGCCACGTTGAGTCACATGTGGCCCATGTACTGTACTGTTGAGAAAATCGTCAATCATTGTAATTTCAATTATTTAATTATGTTTTATTCAAATAATTTTAAAAGATTCTGGACTATGCTACTAAAGAAATATTATTTTACATTTAATATGAATTATTTTTGTAATCCTGTGTTATCACTTCAAGGTTTAGTTCACCAAAAAAAAGGCAAACCAATGTAAACAAAATATATTTATAATTATACTTACGAATAACATAATTTTCCAATGATTTTGGCACCATTGATTTGGCCCGCTGGAGGTCATTTTCAGAACATGTTCCATTGTCGAGACCTACACAAAACAATTTGGTAAAACAACATTCAAATAAATTTTAAAAAATGCTAACCACAATCTGCAAAATTCTTACCTAGCACCATCCCCATTCGTTTCAGAACTTCAATATCATCATGAATCTCAAACTTATCATCAAAATTAAACAGGTACTCCATTCTGCAAATAATATACAAAAACACATTAGAAACCATTTTAATACAATTTGTATCAATATCCATAACTCCGTGGGAGAAAATTACTTGTCATGAGAAATACTGCAGTCAATAACAGTCTTCTTGCTGGTATTCACAATAATGAATGGCAGTTGTATTGCAGAATTTGGTGGAGGCACCCCTGAAACTTTCTCTTGTTGCCGATTTCGTTCAACAAGATTCTTAAATGAAATTTGCTGCAATACCAAAAATTTCATTATTATAATTTCAGTAAGAAAAATCACTATTTTATGACATTTTTTTTTCTTTTTTCAAAACCACACCTGCAAGATGAGATCATGCAACTGTTGTGTTTTCAGTTTAATGCGCTCTACTCTCCTTTGCTTGTCTTTCTCCAAATTAACACATTCTTGTAGAGAATTTGTTGGTAGTCCAAGCCATCTTATTTCCTTCTTCTCTTTTGATATAATGTTCATTGCCATAAGAACATTCAAGGCATCATAGACACGTCTTCGAATATTCTTCTGATCATACTGTTGCTGCACACCAATGTGTTATATAGTGCACAATTACAATAGTAAACAAAAAATCAAACAACAGGTTGTGCAAATACTCTAACAATTTATATTGTGTATATGTCTGTATAATTATAATAAAGAACTATTGGAGAAGTTTCATAAGAGGATTTTTATCTTACAATGGAGCATTGAACAATGTGATACCCAAATAATATAATCTCATAATAGGTTCCATCACAATGTTTAGGGTAATTTGTTATAAAATTTCCATACTATTCTGCAAGTTCCCTAAAAACCTGGACTGATAAGGGAAATGAAATACAGCTAGAATGATGCCAAAATCCTTTCCTTTTTTTTTTAATGCAAAAAATAACAATATTAATAAGTTTTCCATTAACATCATAACATTCTGAAAGATCCAATTTTGATGTTCAAAAAATTAAATTTAAATTATTGTTTCTCAAGGAGTCCACTGTTCAACAATTTAATACAGTTAATACTAATATTTTATAAAGAAATTTATATTTAATTTTGGAGCCTCTAATGCAATGACTCACTACATTTCTGTATCAGTGCCAAGAACATTGGTAGAAATACAACAATAACATGAAGGTTAACTCAACCTTTCAGTTGATATATAAAAGTTAACGTACACAAGTTGAGAATGAAAAGGTAAGCATTTTCTAATCATTTTTGAGGTTTTAAAAAGTGTAAAGTTCTAACGAAAAAAACCTTTTTTAAAAAAAATCTTTTGTTAATGTATATTTTCTGAGGTGGTGTTTTTTAATTTTTTTAAAAATTTTATTTATTTAACTGTGCCATTATAACATAACAAGTACTTTAAGTGTAGTTTTATGATAAAATGTGTACCTGGTCCATTGGTGAAGTCATCACACTAGGATTGGTAAACTCTGCAACAAGTTCATCTGCCACTTCATTGTACGACGTAGTACCTTTCTTACATACTTTTTCACATACTTTCATGGAAAAATGTCTTAAACCTTTGCCAACTTTTTCAGATTTCCTACGTTTGCTGAAATGCGATAATTCACATTATTATTATTATTATTTAAATATTGAAGACATTAAAAATAATAATAGTCAAGATCAGTACCAAAATTGCATGGTATATAAAAACAAAAAATGCTTTGTGAACAGTTTAGTTTACAAGCAACAAAGCAGACAAATTGCATAAGCACCTGGATGCAGTTCTGGCACGTGGTAGAGGATTCATCTGGATTAACAAAGAGAGTCGAGTGTACACTCAGGACATCGTCAAGTTGTGATTCTTTGGGCGATGATGGTCTCCACAGTAGAAACACACTGGGATCAGGTGGATCATGCAGTCAAGAGTAGTCACGCACATAATTTGAACTTAAAACAGTAAAAGTTAAACACCATGAGTTTGTATTCCTAGAAGCATTTTCCAAAGCTCAAGGCCACACTAACAATTTCAAACGTGACAATGGGTTTTATAGACTAATGTACAGGAAATATAAAATAATTTCCATAAATTTTAATTAGTAATTTAATTACGATAGAAATATTCATTCCCATCCAGACTATCTAAATACTCTCATATGCAAAAAATTGTGTTTTATTTATTTATTTATATTTAAATATTGTTTCCTATTCCAGTTGTTTTAAAAGATTTTTTTCCACCTTAGCTTGAAACATATTTTTCAATAAAACTGCTTATCTAAGATGCCAATGATATCTATACTCAGGCATGAGGCGTTGTCTCCACTTCCTGCCTTTTGCGGGAACCACTATGATCCAGAAGGAGAAGTATTTTTAGGTGTTGTTTTGATAACTTGGTTTTTTGATGGTGTCAAGCGTTGTGAAAGATTTAGACCTGAAATTGATTGCATCTTAACTCCTGCTTTAGCAACAAAGATTGCTACAAGTAAAGAAAATTATACTCAAAGTTTGCAATAATCAAATCAAATATCGATAATTATTTCTGTATCCCCGCATCCCTACTCCTTTACTTTCACTAATTTGAATTTTGTAATGAAATATCAAAAATTGGACACCATCCTTTGCTTTCACGTTTTTGGTATTGAACTCCCTATGAATAATGAAAGACAGACTTTTTCTTCAAAATAATATTAGAACTAATACTTTTGATTATTATCAATCAATTCCTGTTTCTTTAGAATGTTAGTTAACCTATAAGAATATACTATTCTTCAGATTTATTCCTAAATTACAAAGCCTCTTCCTTTGCACTAATGCTCTTGCATTGCTTACAATTCACTACAGAATCTGATCATATGTGACGGTTTTGGCAGGAGTTGGTTCTGCAGTCTTTAAAGTGATACTTTCATAGTACCAGGAGCTGACTGAATTGGATAAGTGACCACTGAGCAGTCCCTGTTAAAACAAATGTAACCATATTACATATCATTTTAAAAAATGTGTGCTTATTTAATATACAAGAAGTTTCACTTAAATCTCAGTCAATAATAATATAATCAATAATAAAAAACAACAACAGCAACAACAAAAAACACACAAACTAGAATATTTATGAAACATAAAATTGTACAATTAATTTCATTCACCTCAGAATATCCTAAATCAAAGCCCAAAATAAGTTACAAAATAGCATTTAAATTTTGAACAATTTTTCTTTTCTAATCAATGGAGCAAGTACAGTGCTCCTATCATAACAAAAGTTTCTCCACACTTCAGTAATATTTACAGCACTAACTCCACACCCAGACCCTATTTGCTGAACTTATGAATATATATAATGCATTATACAATTTTTTTTATTAAATCTCAATTAATGCCATTAGCTACCTTGACACTCAAATAATCTGACTAGAGAAAACTTAAGTTTTTTGTTATCTTACTAAGACATAATAATCAGATCCTAGTTATTTTACAAAAGAAATTGGTTTCAATTCAACAAATTTATTGTGGTCACACAAGCAAAAGTATAAGCACTAATTTTCATTGCAATTCTTACGCCCCATGCATTGTATATAATTCAATTACTCAATTATGCTCCAGAAGTATTTCTGATTCTAATAACATCTGCAGTTAGATTTCATAGTTCACCATCAGAACCGTGTTGAAGTGAAATGCACTTTATTATAATAATATTAGTAACAAATATTGCCCCCCCCCCCCTAATTATTTTCAGTTAAGTATGAATTCACCAACTCAAATAACTCTTACAATTTTTGAGTAGAATAATGTATTTTTGGATAGAATAATACTTCAGTACAAATAGAAAAATCAGCATTTCATAATCAATTTGCTAACACCTGAATATTAAGACAATTAGTAAATTATCTTCACAGAACTAATCTCTAAATATTGTAAAGAAATTCTTGTACCCTTAATAATATAAAATCAATCTTGTTTTAGAGTGTCCTATTTGAAGATAAAAATATCTGTATCTCAAGGTTTGGCATAGTTAAGTACTATCTACTACAGTTTTGGTGAACCTCTATAAAATACTAAACAAATCTTGATTGCTAGATTCATTGTATCTGATGTCTCTAAAATGATCTCAACTATGATTGGTTTTATTATTTCTCAGGCACAGTACATTGCCGCAAATTTAAAAATCTTCTGGCCTTCTTTACTCTATTTTACATTGTTCAGTCTGGATGTCCAAGGGCAGCCTTGGCAGTCCCTTGCTGCAGTGTTGGAGAACTTTCTTCATTTCTGTATCTTCTTTGCCATGTCACTTGCTTTCTTCTGATTTTCCCCCAGACTTACAATGTCCTAGCTAGACAAGTTCTCACTGATTTTTAACTTATGGTTTGTGTTCAGGAAATTTTCAGCCTCATTTGAACTATCATTGATGAGCTTAAATAATTCAGGCAAGGCTCCCTCAAACTCTTTCATTCATTATAAATATAAAAAAAATATCTCACAAGATCCTCTACTTGCAAACCAGAAGTGTTATGTAAATGTCTGGTGCCAAGGCAAAAAATGTTTTTCCAGGAAGTTGTGATTACTATACTCACTCTTAACTAGCCTTCTAGTGCTTATTTGTGATGTATGTGGATAGGGACCAATGACCAACTTCACTATAACAGCACGTTTACTACATCCAGTCAGCTGAACGAGGGTTCAAACAAAGTATATGACAAATACTAAAATTAGCCTTCATTTGGTACTTGTGAGATGAAAATCCAGTATTAAATTTTAGGGTAAATGTAGGAGAAAAATTAAAATTACCGTGCAAACAAACTTTTCCTACAATTTGTTTAAGAACATCTCCAAAAGACACTAAACACTTTTCCCTATTCTTTCCCTTTTTTCTTTCACAAGCTCATTTTGTATTATGATAACACTGTAATAGTAATAGTAATAATAATAATAATAATAATAATAATAATAATAATAATAATAATAATAGTTTCCAATAATATATTTTCATTGAGCAGCGTCGTTTATCTCCTCGCCATCACTACTTACTAATTACTTTTTATGAATGGTCAGCAATCCATTATTACCTGACCGTTCTCTTGATTTCAAAGAACATTTCATCCCACATATTAAACCAATGTGATTATCATTTCACATAATGAAAACAATCAAGAAATTATTATAACACCACAATTTTTGTTAGCCACAAATTTAAAACGAAAGGTGTCTTTTCGTTAGCAAAGATGAAATGTTTATAAAATTAATAATGTGTGACAATTTTATAGCCTTAAGGTATATTACAATAAAAACACTAGTCCATCAAAATTATGAATTCTAAATGCTTCCTTTATTTTTAATTTTATGCAAAGGAAACTTTAGTCCTGCAGCATCAAATATTGGTAACAATTTAGTTTAGTTACCTTAATAAATGTAATATTCAGACCTGGCCTGTACTTGCTGCTCACAGGAATGCAATATGCCCAGTGGTAGCAACCCAAAAGAGGGAAGGAGTAGAGGAAGAGGGGGGTGTCTCAGAGCTTCAGCCTCTCCTCTTCTGAAGCTGATTAAAGATTCCAACGTAGTTTAATTATTTTCTATAGTCTGACATTTTAATAACAGTATAAATGACAATAAATAAAATAAATTTTAAATTCAGCATAATCATCAAGTAAGCTAGACATAAATACCTACAGTCATTCCCTGAAAAATCCAGGGTGTGCCACTGAACACTCACATCAATTTTATCAACATATCCACATTAATGTGTTGCTGTACTGAATCGTGATGATAATGTGTTTGTTCACATAGGCATAGCACAACAATATCACAAGACATATTACAACACTTAATAAACAATATCATTGATCTTCAGCTTCCTAAAAAAAATTGAAACCTACTAAAAACAAACAAACAATCCTCACAGCTCAGAGCTTCCCCCTCCCAGGAACCATTTACCACAGACAATTGATTGATTTATTTTGATAAATTACCTCTAAACCTACACAATATTGAGAATATTGCTATCTTCAAATTGCTAAAAATTTAATCAAAACTTCTTTTTCTGCAGCTGAATTTCAACTTCAAATTACATTATGCCTTATTGCATTGTTAAAGACCATATTCACCCTTCGTTGAATGTAAATAAACAATGAAAGTACATTCATACTTTTTGTCACATTGTGTTATACTAACATAATTTTTCATTCATTATACTCAATTCATTCCACTTCTTCATACTTAGAAGATATATTCAAAATTTGAGTGGGTGAGAAATAATTGTTAATTACAGCCTGAAAGGCAGAGGTGGCACCCACACCCACATTTGGGAATATCTTCTAACAGCCTGTGATTACTCACTCTGACCAGTTCCTTTGGAGCCCTGAAAGCTGAGTGTTCGCAGCACCTGGGGTCCTGAAGCAAGAACAGCAGTTCCCTGAAAAAAAAAGAAAATAAGAATTTTAGAAACATTCCTTTAAACATTTATTTTAGATTTTTTCAAACCATACAATGTTTGTAAGAATAATTTTGTACTTATTTTTAATTATGAATTTTTTGAAAGTATTCAGTTTAAAGGTCTCCCAATTTTTTTACAGTATACATATTAACATTACTAGCAAATTTATACATGCTTTTAACATTGAATTGCTTTATTCCAAAAAATTCTATTTTCTCAATTGAAAGCAAAATCTTTCATGAAACAGAGGTTTGTTCAGTTGAATGTACACAAACCAACTCCATAATCATACATCCACTTCAAAGTTCAGTTCATACAATCATAATTTAATCCAAAACTTTTCCCCACTTCTTTCTCAAAAATAACAACTAGTGGCCACACTTTAGGAGCTTGTGCTTCTTTTTAAGGTGAAGTAACATTTCTATGTAGACATTAAAACAAGACCAGCAGTTACTGTTAATGAATTTAAAAGGTGGGCAATAATTCAAAGAATCGCTTCTTTAATGTTCACAGCGATAATTATTTGCTCTGGAATATGCACTTTTATTTACAATATAGCAGGAGTGCTGCATTCTGGTCAATTGGCATCACTCAAAGCCAAGAGAAACTCTTTCATTTTCAGGTTCACAAATTTCTTTCTTAAGAAATGGCCAGAAATAGAATCTGTGTAGCTGTAATAAATACATTAAGTTTTAGCCCATCCTCAAATCAAATTTTTCCAAATCCTGACGATTTTCAACACACGATTTATACATCTGCAAATTTGTGAGGTATAAAACATGTTGAACTTCAGTTTTCACTGTTTTTATTGTGTGAGAGAGTTGGAATTTATTTTGACTACACTCCCACTCATATGTATAATATAAAAAGAACTTTAATTTTATTGAGAAGCAAAATACAAAAATAATTTTGGCTTCAATCCTACTCTCTTTGTTTTCAAACTTCATTTTCTAACTCTCTACATTGATAGAAAAATGTCACACACACACATGAAAAAAGAAGAGTTGATATGACAAAAGACACTAATTCGAGTTAGATATTCTCAGTTTGTAATTTTTTTTTATTATTGCAAAATATATCTTAAAGACTACCTAGTATTGAAAAGAAAAGAAAGAAAGAAGAAGGAAAGGAAAGGAAAGAGAATGGAAAGAAAGTTAAAAAAAGTTGAAGTCGCTAAGGATTGGAAGAGTTATTCTAATTAGAAACTTAATTACATTTCCATTTCAATATGCCTACAAACTTTTTCAGCTACAGAACTTGTGAGAATTGCAAAAACATTTTAATTGAGATCAACAAATTTTATTACCTACAATTTTTCATACTACAACAAAAACAAAGTACAAAAAAGGTAGGGTCTATTAGGATCTATGCAGTATTAATTATATTTCATAATATTTTGTATCATAATTATTGCAAGTAATTAAAGTAATTGTGGAGGGGGGAAAAAAACCCTCAAACTATATTTAAACTGAAATTGACTAAGTAAAAAACAAAACCAAAGAAATGACATGGTGTGCACATGTGCAAAAGGAAATTCCAAGGCAGAAGTTTATTCAACTGATACATGGATTCCCGAGATATATTTCGTGGTGACAAAGCACACAGCGATAAGGATCCAAAAGACGACAATGCTACGTGCAGCGGAGAATCCACGCTGAGAGAATGGGCCTTCAAAAATAAACAGCTAAATTTACTCTTCTCCGACCAAAACATCGCTCCATAACTTTCATTTCACGTTCCGGGGAGCGGCGGCTGTTGAAAGGAACACCCAGGCCGCACTTAAAGCCGATATAGCCTTGCGCAGACCGCGCACGGTAATCGAATACCAGGCGGCGGCCACTTTGCCCACGCAATGATAACGATCGTGCTAAAACGTTTCATTCCCGAGGCAGCACTCCCTCCCCACGCCCTCAATCCCAACGTGCACTCTCGAGCACGCACGCACGCATACACACACGCCCGCGTGGGGACGGCACTGACCCGAGGCGCGCGCCTCCTCCGGCCGGCCACGCGTGCGCGGGGGGCGTGGCGCTGCCAAACGGGTCTCGCTTTGGCCCGCGTGTGTGGACACGGGAGGCAGAGGGTGGCAAGAAGGGGGGCGGGGCGGGGCCGGGGCGGGGCGGGGACGCAGCAAACTTGGGCCGTGGCAACGCGCCGGCGCTTCCGCGGTCCTCCGGCGAGCGGCGACGCACGCGACGCAGACCCTGCGGCGCGGCCAACGCAGAGCGGCGTCGCGGAACGTCCTGCCGGCGCGGGCGCTCGCCGGCCGCAACTGCCCAAGCGCGGCGCGTGGCGCCTAGCCGCCGCCGCCTCTGACCGACGCGCCCGAGCGCCGGCGGCTTGCCCGGGCGCGGCGGCGGGAAGGGAGGGCGGCGGTGGACGCCCGACGCGCAGCCCACGCGCGCGGCGGCGCGCCGGGTGCTTGCCGAGGCCCCCCGGGCGCTGCGCCGCGCCGCGGAGGAAGAGGCGGCGTTGTGGCCCGGAAAGGTGCTCGCGCACGCTCGAGATACGTGGCAGTTTCACCCGCTCGGACAGACTATCGCCTGTACTCTCCGATTAAAACAGAGAGCGAATTGACTTTTAATCAGCTGGCATGAGATTACCCGATTGAATGCTTCAATTTCAAAAATTGAAGCGTAACGTTGCTCCCGATTGGATAACCGCGTTTTAGCTCATCAAAAGTCAATTCCTTCTCCGTTTTATTTGGAATAAAATCACAATCAGGGGAGGGAGGGGGTAAAACTGTCAGGAACGAAATCCATCGGCTCCCGTTTTTCCGCTCCTTTAATATGGAACATTGGGCACCTTAAATAGTATTTTTGTGTTGTGGTAAAACTAGCTTTACTTTTCCTACCTGGTAAAACACTAGTGGCCAAATCCAGTTGGTGAAATAGCCATGAACTAAACCCGCCTGCTCGCGATATTCTTTATAATATACGTTCGTGGTTGCGTGCTTCTGGTTTGTGAGCAACATCCGAGCACGATTTGTACGGATCTGGTAATGACATCCAGGCAAAAGAGTAGTCAGGCGGCCTCGGAGCTGAGGGCATCGCAATTAACCCAGACGGGCAAACCTGGGCACCTGCAGGGGCCTTCGGGACGCGGTCAAATATGAAACTCACGAACCTAGATTAACAATCTCGCTAATCTCGAGGGTGAATGCACAACCTTGCCTCTCTCGTCCCCAGGAGAGTATGTCCGTCTGTGAGCTGCCGTACGCCTTCCGCAAGTCTTTTGTAGGGTCGAAGGTGAACTTTTCAATAATTTCGTGGGGTTGCATCACTTTTGGCAACGAAAATACTTACAATTCTTTAGCAAGGAATGCAAATAAAATGAAACCACAATTTTACGTTTTGCGATTATTACTACGATACTTACAAATCGCTTTCAAATGATGAACTAGTAACATGACTGATTTAGCCGAACAGCAAATTATTTCCAAGGCGCGCCTTAAGTTATCTCAAAATAAAAAAAAAAAATCGTGAATACTGATGAAAAACGTTGACACAAAATTGTATAGTTAACAAACTGTTACACCACACTCACAACAAAAGGTTCAATTCCCATCTTTACCCATGGCACCGAAGTACTGCAATACTGCAATTTCTACCCATATTAACAAATCTCAGCAACTACTTTTAAAACACATTACCACTCGAAGTGCGTGAGATGCAATAACTAATTCTTTTAAAACTAATACAATACAAATTCAACAACTCAAAACATTCCCCATAAAAGAGAAACATTGTCACTTTCACCAATAAGTCAAAATTAAAACTGCCGTGTCGCGGCGATGCCAGTCTTGTATCGCGAGCGCGTCACAGTTCCAAAGAAAACTACTAATAGACCTATTTTCAAAAAGGCTACATCTCTTACTATCTCGTTTATCTGTGACGGATAGGGAATCTTCCTTATATAACACAGCAAATTATATCCAACTAACTCTTCGGTCGTCTCGTTAAAGACTAGAAATACTTTTAAAAGGGTGAAGAAAATTCGAATTTGCAATTTTCGAAAGATCACCGGTTGAGATCAATGGCGGATATTAGTAAGCGCGCTTTGGTCAACTTTAAGCACTCTAAAAAACATTTCCTTGTATTGTCGACAATCTAACTGCATTTTCACACAATTTTAAGAAAATTTCGCCAGAATTATGAAAACACCCCATACATAGAAAAATCTCTAAATCATTACGGTAAAATCTGTATGAGAAAGAAATTTGATTAGAAACAAAATAAACAGGATACTGGAGTCAATTTCACATCACGCTTCATCAATAAGAAAAGCAGGAAGTATTCGTTTTTCTTTGTCAGCACAAGCAGAATTTAGACGCCCGCGCACTCTCACCGACTTAGATGTTACCGAAGACGCCATCTTATTGAAGTCGTTCTCACTAGGTTGCTACATACGAAGTTAGAGCTCTCTGCCGCTCACATGCAATTTTATATTCAGCTGTGCTCGCACAACTTTCTGACAAGTACTATGAAATACATGAACATGCAACGCGGATGTGAGGCGGAGAAGGCTGAAGCACCTCAGAGCGCGGTCCCAAGCAATAGTTTCTATGAATTTCCAACATCAAGCCTAAATTATTTACGAACTTATTTACGGAATACAATCCATTTATGTAAAGACGACGAACATACCAAAGGACTTGTCTTCGACCAAACACGTTCGTTTTGACCCTACAGATAGATGACATAGTTTAAGAAGTTACAGGCAACCTTACCAAGATGTTTTGAATAGAAAATTACGACAAGTACGTCCCCCCCCCCCAGAGACGTGTATTTCAAAGTCTCATCTACAGAAAATCCATAATTTAGAGTGGGAGTTGAATTGGCTCCGATCTTCGGGTTGTACAAAACGGTTTTGTCTGTTATGGCTATGAACAGCATGCAATCAACTATGCATCACTTTACCGATCCACAAGTGGAGGGATGCCATAAGACTCAACAATATAAATTTGTACGTTATTGTACAAAACATTTTAGTTTAAATTAGTCTGGTACTAAAATCCAATCGGGGAAAAACAAGTTTAAGTACTTCCAATTTGTCGAAACAGTGGAATGTTAATTAGCATTAATGAACCAAAAAACCTCTTACTTTCAATACGTCATACTTCTCTACTGTTCTATGGCGAATGGCTGCCAAGAAGATAAATTGGTATTCCATGAGCTAAAAAAGTATTCTAAAAAAAGGGGGGCGGGTCTGTGGGAAGCAACGAGCTCTGCACGTTCATATTGTAATTTTATTTTAAATCCTTCAAATGGAATAAATTAATAACTCAATCAAATGAAGATCCGTTAATGCTTAGAGTCAGCATCGCAGTTTCCTGTGTAGCGTCGCTGAACGTTAAGTCTTCGGGTTTGAGCCCCAAAGGATTTGCGCACAAAGTTCACAGCTACGTGCAATTCAGCCACTCGAGGAAGAGAAGGTAGTTGCCGGCTGCACTGATCGCTGATTTTCCGTGGTTTCTCCGATCAATACCACGTGAATGCCAGAGCAGGACCTTAAACCGGCCTGAGACCGCGCGCCATCTTTCCTTACACTACCACGTCTGGAGATCAGACAGGAGCTGAAAGCTTGTTCCGACAGAGATGGTATTCCATTATGGGAGATAACTGGAGGGGGAAACCCCCCGCAAATCGATCTGTAGGTCCCCGCTGGATATCATGTTTTAGCGGGGAAGGAAAACAGCCACCTTCAGGTATGTAACATGCATTTCACTCGAGGAACTAATGATAATAGTGGTTGACGAACCCGGAAGCACAATTGATTAAAGGAGTCCAATTATGTCTAGATGAATAACATGAGAGTACATCGTACTGGATTTCCTAGTATTATTGAAGAGCTGAACTCTAATTCTGTAGTGTTAAATCTGAAACGTAAGGAATGGTGTAGCGACATCGGACGAATGTAACGAGGAAGTCTGTAGAAGACACCTGGAAGTTGATGAATTAAGACTAAATCATCATGCTGAGACAGGTTTGTCGATCCCAAAGGTAAAACGGCATTCGTTGATAAAATAAATGATTTTGCTTATATGTCGCATACAATCAGTTCATTCAAAAATACTGCCTGGTATTTGCAGGTTGCGTCGACGCAGATTACTACAATGTTTAAATAGGTTTTGTGTCCAGCAATATGAATGTTAAGTGACTGAATAATGATTTAATCAACATTCTAAATCTTTCGATTTTACGTTCTTGAACTTGCACGCATGCTTTGATGAAGAGCGGCAATGCTTGAGAAGCGTTCCCTGAAGTCTTGTGTGGCTGTTTCGAGTATCTTCCGAAGCAAAATCGGGCCTCGTGATAACGCTCGCTTCTTGCACAAATTATTCCTACGCTTTGCGTTTTAGTGCATCCGGCAGAAAGGATAGTCATATCACTTGCAAGGCCTTCTTGTCTGATGATAACGCAGACTTTAATGTTTCGAGGCACAAATGCCATTTTCAACCACGAAGTTTCTCCAGCAAAATACACGATTTTCAGTATATGCACTCGTTACTAAAATTTGAATGACAGTAATTAGCAATTTAATAAGTAAATTCACGAAAATTAGCACTGATTTCACGATTCTAAGTAATAATGGTTGACATTATCCATTATTACTTTCTCGCTACGAGTAGAGAGAAAATTACGAAATGCCGCGAAGAAGAAAAGGAGAAGAAGGGGAGAAAAAAACCTGGTAACGAAAAAAATTATAATTCCAGATAATAAATCCAGAACCCCCCCCCCGTCTCACGTGGTGTAGCCAGAATCCATGTTTTGTAGGTTCTTGATATCCAAAAATAGAATGACGGCAAACGTCTATCTGTGAACAACACTAGGACTAAACCTTTCAGCACATTTTCCCAAAAATTGATATTCCTCAATCGATCTGGCTGATGTCGCTGTCGTCAAAAGCCCGATTTTTCGAAAATTGCAAAAGTTCAAAGATTTTTTCGGAGTCTTCATAAACTAAAATACTAAAGATAGAGATTTTTCCCTTAATGAAATCTGGTGCTTAAAGATATATTTTGAAGTAAGGTCGTGTAGAATGTTCCGAAAATTTGAGTACTTTTTGCGTAATTTTGCGTGAAAATACGAGCGAGAAAGTATGTGCTGTTTTAGCACCATTAGTCGAGCCCAAGCGAGGGACGAGACACTGTTTATTTCCAGTGTAGATTGTCTAAGAAGTTTACGATGGTTCAGGTGGATAAGCAGTAATATTACGATTAGTATTCAACAAACATGAGACAACTCCATGCCTTGGCGACACTATTTCTTGGAATCTGTCTTTGATGGTGCTTCACAAGCCCATGCGTCAACGTGACTAATATTATTTATTTCACATGTACGAACGTGCACATAACGGGTTTTGGCTACACGTAAAATAAGTTTCTTATTGGATCACCTTTTTCGCTTTTTACTCTGGCAGTACCCTTCATTGAGACAAAAAAAGTAATTTAATCTACTACACACATGCAAACAAATAGAACATTATAGTGCTCGAATAAGTTGCTTTTTCTTCTGCATGAAGCAAAACTATTAATTCTCTCTACTCAACTTTCCAGCGTTTTAGGTCAACGTACGAGAATTCGAATTGATTTTCATACCCAGGAAAGGTTCGCCATATCTTCTATTTTCAAAGTAGTGCCCAATCTCCAGGACAATTGATCTTCCCCACTCTCATATAGAGGGGTGAGGCTTATTTGTATCTGGTCACAAAGTCACTTTTCTCACTTTGTTTTGCCGTTTAAAACGTTTAGTGCAGCGTTTCCAAAGCAACTGAAATCTCTTCCATGTTAATAAACATTCATTAAAAAATCTGTTTAACATAGTATTAAGAAAAATGGAACACAAAAGTTTGTTCAGAGTTACCGGTATTTCGTTATTTCTTAACGTCCTAATATATAAGGAGGGGTCAAAACATTACTACACATAGTAAAAGTTTGAAACTTTTGTATTAGGGGTTGCCCATAAATTATAAAAAACACAGAAGAGGGGAGAGGGTTGCGTAATGCTGATCCATTTTGAAATCTTTCAACATTTCCTGAAAAAATCCCTTTTATTAACTCACACTAAAACATAACCATATTAAGAAATTAAATCAAAAATATAATTAAAAAAGTTTAAATGGTTACAACAAATTAAAATATTTGTCGTCACTGATGTATTGATTGAATCTATTATACTACGAAGAAAATATTCAAAACTAATCTATATTATTTTCTAGAATCAAGTTAAGGTGGCGCCGTTGACTCAGCCCGTGCATTGTCCACGACTGCGTGTGCACGGCTTGTCAACATTATTCTTGCATTCAAAAATTGTCGCCAATCTTGTGTGCAGTGGGCACCACCAAGTAATTCTCACGTTAATTACCACAAATTTGAGTATACAACACAAATACAATTAAAACATGTTTCTGCATTATAATTAATTTTTACTTATTATAATGAGGGGGTATTGTCGCAAGCGAGGGGGTTCAAGTGCGCATTACAGGGAGGAGAGGGGGGTATTGAAAACGCTCCGAATTTGCGTTACGTAATTATGAATAGCCCCATACTTTTTATTATTCTTTCTCACCAATTTTAACAATTAATACAACTTGTTTCTGCTTTATAATTGATTTTTACTTATTATAATGAAGGAGCGTGTACGAAAAAAGTACAGCAAGAAACCATTTCGCATTTCGAGATAACAGTGCAACAAACAGGAAAAGTTTACACCCGCAGCGTGGTTTCCACGAAAAACCTCCCTCCCCACCACAGATACACATTCATACATACACAGGCACGCACGCACGCACGACCCGCATGGCCCCGTCCTCCCTTCTCCCCCACCAAGTCCCCCGTCACGCGTTAAAGGGCAACGGAGAAATTTAAAACCGCGGCGGCGGCGGCGGCGGCGGCTCGGGAGCACACAGACCGCCCGCTGGCCCCGCCCCCCTCCGACGCCACCTGCCGTGCGTCGCTGCGCCTCGCCTTGCTTCGCGCCGAGCACGGCCGAGGCGGCCGCCGCGCCGCGTCGACCCGACACGCATGCAGGCATGGCGCACGTCCACGCGGTGAAGGGGGGCGGGGGAGACGTCGACGACTACTACTAAGCTGCGACCGGTGACCAAACAAACTGCTCCAAGTACTTTGCGGAATATTATCTCCGCGGCACGAGACAGCTTTTCATGCTGAGGGGGCTTTTTTACAGAGTTATGAAGCAGGAGATGAAAATTCTGTACTTCCGGTTACCTTATGAAAAATTATGACTGCTTTCTATTTTTTACTCGCTCCCTCACGGGAAACGTGGTGATAAGAGATAATTGGAAAAGAGTTTTGGGTTTAGCTTTGCACATGATATACCGAAATAGTTGTAAATTAACGGGATTTCTGGAGAGGCGTGATTTTGCAACTTTCCCCAATCGACCACCTTTAAGTCAAAAACTACCATACCTAGGACCCAAATGTGGATCCAGTAACTCGTCTTGTATTATGGGCAACTTAGGATATACGAAATAATGTTTCAAATAGGATTAAATGACACTCATGCCTTAAAAAAGTACACGCTACTTGCTGTTTTGAAAAATAGCAAATGGCATCAACGGAAAAAACAGAACATATTAGTTCCAACATTCAGTAAAAAATCCACCTCACATCTTTAAGAAGCCAAATCTTGAATAAAATGAGTCGATAACAATTCTTATGAATTTGCAAAAATATCCATTTACATTATTTTAGAAAACAGCAACCGGTAATCGACCGACTTTTTCCTACAAAATAACTAGTTCTGAGAAATTATGAACAACTAGAATGAATCAAGATTCGCGAACTCAAAAATGAATTTAAACACAAAGAAGGGAATGTCAGACCACCCCATATTCCAGAAACGGCCATTTTCTCTACGTAGAACAACAGGGTGCCTTCCGGATTAACTCAGCCGCTTTTCGGTCCCCGTCAACAGCCCGACGCGACAGCTCGCGCGTCCCCGCAGTCCGGCAAGCGACGCGCGGCCGAAATAGGCGCGGCTAATGGACTGGGGCGGGCAATGCTCGCCCCGCCCCGGCCTCAGCGTGGCCCGGAGCGGTGCAGTGCGGCGCGGCCACTGATCTCTACTATAACTGGATGGGGCATGTTGATGTTTATGTTGCAGTTCCGCGGTGCTTTTAGAGACGTATCTCGCGAAATGATTTGATCATTTCAGCTGTGTATTTAGTTACACTCCTTCATAAGTACCTCATCACTATGTTTTATTTATTTATTTTTCTTCATTCAAGTTTAGGGGCCCTTTAGCTACTACAGTGATTTTGAAACCCACGAGTGACCAAATGACATGATCGCGATATTAACCATGAGATAAATGGAGAAATATGAGGCATGGGAAACAAGAGGATCTCGAAAAAACGATTGAGAAGTCGCTTTGTCCACCATATTCTTCACGGATTCGCCGAGAATAGAAACCCAGCCCCATCGGAGGAAGGTGTGCGCAAGCACAATCAGCAGGTGATGAGAGACCAATGTATATATTAGTTATTTAAGGTCACTAGTGACCACTACTGCATTAAACGGAATGGTAACTGTGATATGACATGATATGGTCGAGGACGAAATGACAACACACACAACCACGCTAATGCGGACTCGAATCCCCATCTTTCGGTCGAGATCCCACACCACTATTGCTTAACACTCTCGGCCACCCGACGCGATTATATTTTTATTTTCCTTCTTCAGATTCTGTAAAACTAACAAACAAATTCATTGCCTATTGTTTTGCGTTCAAGATAGTTACCTTACATGACAGGCGCGAACAAGTGGAGCGACGGGGACGGACGGGATGCGACGAACAGACAGCATAGACGGAAACAGACGGGATGTACGGACAGACGCTGATGTTTGACGGAAGGAGAATTGTGACGGTAACAGGACGGATGTGACGGACAGACGATTGACGGACAGAGACGGATTGTGACGACAGGACGGATTGACGGACAACGCGATGTACGGACAGACGGGATTGTGACTGGACAGACGGATGTACGGGACAAGACGGATGACGGACAGACAGGATGTGACGGGACAGGACGGGATGTGACGGGACAGGACGCGACGGCTTGGGTCAGGATAGATCCGACGAGGCTGATGCTGCAGCTGCAGAGACGGGTCGTGTTTGTGTTCGTAGAGCGTCGCGGCGTTTCGAGTTTGGGCGTCCTCCCTCCTCGGGGGCCGCCGCCGTCGCGCTTGTGGCGCGAGGTCACGCTGAGGACATCTGCACCCGGGCCGGGCGGCGAGGAAACCCCGTGTGCGGGTGCAGTGCGCCCGATCACGGCTTTTAGCGACCGATATCGCTCGCAACGCACAACCCACGCTGCGCCGTATTATTGGAACAGCCGTGAACTTATTGATCAACGTGCATTAACACGACTCGCTAACCGCATTCTCGGAAAGGAACTCGATAGTCAATGAATTGGTGTAACGGAAATGATACATTTCGCATTTTATTCTAGGGAAAAAACAAAATCAATTTAGTGGTAACAGAAGCGCAACTCAAAAAACGAGGCAGTCAAAACATGTGTCAACTTTTTTTCGATCTGGATGTCACTGCGAGAGAAGGGTTTAAATATGGTTACAATAAGATACTAATCTCAAAATTAACTAAACTTATTTCCGTTAGGGCACGACACAATTATGCTTGTTAGAGATACACTAGTATTAGCCATGCTAAAAAAGACTCCCTATTCTTCACTCAAGTCAGTACACAATATTGTAGTACCCTTAGGCATTTGTGTCATTGCTCATTCTAAATTCGATTGTCATAGTTCAATCTGAACCACAAATTCATACACTTATGTTCATATTAGAGTTTCTCAAACGCGAAGTCCATTAGAAACAACGGGAATGAATACAGGATATGAAAATGTCATTTTTTTATGCGAACCCAAACTTACACCAATACACAGGTTGAGGAAACCATTTCGATACTCATGGTCAGACAGTTTTTAGAAGGAGTGATGAAGTGTGTAGGATGTGTGCGATTTGTGAGATTTTTACGTAGATCAAATGAGGGCACATTTTCGATATCATTAATACTACAGAAAAAAGATTATGAGAGAGCGTGTAATATGTTGAACGATAGGTTCGAAATTTTTTTTGGTCGAGGATGAATATTCATGCAAAATATTTAGCACACTTGCCATGTATGAAAAAGCTCAGTGAAATTTTATAATTTCTCAGGTGACAAAAAATAGAATAGCCTAACACGACACGTTCGATTCCATGCACATCTGAAAAATTAACTACAAATAGGTTATTTCCGTATTTTGTACCCTTAAAGCATTTGAAGATGTAGAACCCACAACCACCAACAACTGAAAACATTGGAAGACATGTTAACGTATACAAATAGTTTTCCCTTTATTCTTCATATATTGTTTTTCAGCAATGTCAATATCAATGTAATTTTTTTCGTATGTACGACGTTTTCTCTTGAAGCAAAGATTCTTACATCTTCTCATCTTCGCCCAGTTCATGAAATTCATGTACTCGACAAGAAACATCACATATGGATGCGTTTGATCACGATAATCAGCGCGGGGCAACAATGAATTATGGATGAACGAATAGCTTTTGTTACGAAATCGTAACCAATGGCAGTACTTCCTGTGGAGATAGGCCACATGTACCGTTCAGTCTTATCGCTAAACTGCTAGGCAATTTACAAATGTCCGTAGGGAGCTAAAGATAGTAACCTCAGTTAACTTGCCACCGCATGTATCGCTATCTCCACACTTTGCATGGTACCGAACTTCCTCCTGGTTAGACTTTTATCGTTCATTACCTTTACACGCCGAGATGCAAACCTAGAAGGCGTATGAAATTTACCAAGACAATCTAAAAGAAATCAAGCACAAAAAGTAGGGCATGAGCGACGTAACAGTTATCGCATAACGCACTGGCTATTTCTTGGCGGCCGTTTGCAGTGGTGATTACTTGCTATATGGAGACGTAGGACCTATATATTTGCGTAAAATATAGCTACTTACTTGAGTTAGGGCTAGTTGCACCGCCCCGTGCGCGTCGTAGAATAATTTCAGCCTAAAGCTTAGAAGAAAGAAGGCGCGTTTCGGCGGACGCGTTCCCTACGTGCATAGTAAAGATTTTCGCGAGACCAAAAACACCCAAGATTCACCGATTGGCATGAAAAGAAAATATAACATTAATATCAGCCCGCATGTTACATCTGTTTTCAATTTTAGGCAGAGGCTGTATAACGTCGTTATTATAGCACGCCTTAGCCTGTGCATGTGACGCAGAAGCCCAAGGCAGAGGCTTGGTGTCGTATGTACGGTATGGGCCCATCGCGTCATTGGATTCTCCAACCAACAGGATGTATTCCGTCCGAACCTTTTTCACTTCCGTTATCAGTCACCCCTAGAGTGGGGAATACATTTTGCGATTTTTAATCACCTGTCCAGTTAAGGGAATGACACTACCGCAAAGTGAAATGTTAGGATATGACTAGGACGCTGCCTGCCTGAGCTCTTACGGGCGAGTGGCAAGAGAAGTGAATTTACAGATGCAATCTTTGTTTCAAACTAAGCTGCAAAAAGCAATGTCAACAAATGTGTTGCGTGTTTTAAGAAGTATGCAAACTTCTATTTATTCTCACTACTCCAACATCGTCTTCAGAAGCCAAACGCTCATTTGCAACAATGACGTGGATAAACATTAGTCTTGGGAATACACCGACATCTTAGCGATTGCGCGCCTAAGTAATGCTGTCAATAAATAAGCGATGAAATCACTTTCATGCGTTAGTGGAGAAATTTGAGCTCTCTAAAACTCGGCGACTGGATTTTCAATTCCAGTAAACAATTACATTTAAATTTTTGTAGGGAGATTGATGGAGACGGTAATAAATATATTAAGAATTTTGTGGATGTTTTAACTATTTTAACTTCGAGGTGAGTACCTTCGTCGGCTTCAATATAAAAATCCATTCAATGCAATAAACAAGTATTTAAAGCATTATATGAAGTTCATATTATTAATATTAGAACTTTCCCCACGTCGGACATCGTGTCGCTTTTCTAACATGGCGCGGCGCAGCATCCGAGATAAGTTAAAAACTATTTCGAGGAATGGAAAGAAGATTTAGCGTATTCTGTGTAATGAATTTACATATTTAAAATTATTATTCGATAGTAACCCATATTTTGTGAGCATTAAAGCATCTGCAAACATGGGAGACGAGAAAGCAACCGTCCAACCATAAAGTCGCAACTATAATTTCAACAAAACAATTAAATTTAACTATTCCCCCGCCACTGCTACTCGTATCTACGTATTCTTCGTGTTTTATATTGTTGAGCCCAAGAGAAAAATGTCCACACGCCACTACAGCATTTGAATAGCGCTTTGTGCGGAGTGACGAACGTACAAGTTCTCCGATATCGATTTCTCTTGAAGGGGTCATCCTTACCAGGTGCGCCCTCATTAAGATACTGTTTCTCCGGGAAACCCCTCCGTCGCCTAGGATTCGCAAGCAAGTTTCATAATCACAACCTGTACCACTCTCAAGGTTAAGGACCAAATAGAGCGAGTATGTCGGCGAGGGTACGAGACTATGACGTTTTCCAAACATCGATGTTTCTATAAAAACTTCCATATTGTAAACATGGATGTATGAAGTCAAAGTTTTTTTACCATCTATATTTTGTGCTCAGTTTTTTTTAAAAATATTTTTGATATTTTGTTCGTAGATGAAAATTCGCACATCATTTTTTAAAGTTAATATATATGAAATAACTCTTGCACCACTGCCATTTTATGTTCGAAACAAACGAACGCGGTTTGTACTACTGTACTTTTTTCCAGAAGACTTCCTCTCGCTCGAGATGATCCCGACGCCCTATTATTTCCTTCGAGATCTTCATTTAAAAACATCCATGTGTTCTTTTGTCGATGTTGGTATGTGATTAACATATATGTTTTAGTTTTGAACATCAGATATTTTGTGATCGGCGTGGCATCACTACTGCCACCTGGGCAGCGTCGCGACGCACCCGCGCCGCATGGACCGCCAAGACCAGCCGTTCCCCGGGGCGGCAAGAGATGTTGACCGAAGCAACACGGCACAGAACGCCCTTTTCACGGGCTGGCGGCGGAGGCGGTGGTGGCGCTCCGCGGACGCCGCACCGCACTTCGCGGTCACCTTCGCCTCTCCTCCAATGACGAGGCGACATCGGAAGACTGGCAGGTGTAAGAATTGGGCGATTTACAATCCCGCTCTCGGTCTCTTCCAGTTGCGGAGAAGAAAATCATTCAGTGTGCTTGTTCAACAAAGGCAGGCACGCTGCAGAAGTTCGGAATAGTTTTCCTTGCGTATGAAGTGAAAGGTGGAAAAAGCTCACTTGTCAGACATTGAGAATCGTTGAACAACGAAGAGTACTTGAGAGAACAAATAAAATGATATATATTTATTCCTCCTTTTTTTCAAGCGAAAAAATGATGGTTTAAACTATACGACTATGCTTAACGACTAAATTTGTGTTAAGTGTGCATTGAACAAGATTAATACAAACCTACTTTCGTTTGCTAGATTTGTAAACCCTAATAATTTGAGAAATTTTATGTAATTGCAAAATCAAATCTTTCAACAGAACAACCAATCCGTTTTTAATTCTATACCCTTCCAGTATCGATATTTACGAAGGGACGTTCTGGAGTAATTGCCCTCCCATTTCACGGACATGTTAACTTGAGACTGGAGAACGTTCCAATTACAATCAAAAGTATTCTATAAAATATGCTAATGGTCTGAAACTTTTAATTCTAACGAATTCAAAGTCTTCGTTCGAACAATGTAACACATTCTATTAGCGTAACTTTTTGCGCAATATTCGTGCTATTACATTCGAGATGACATGATTACGTAGTATTTTTTTACCTCAAGAATCTGAAAGAGAATCTTGCATGGAAGTCCAGAAGTCAAAATAATTGACACGAGCTAAAACTTGCAACTATCAATAGAATTATTTAGAAACTAATGAATCTTTTGCAGTGTAACTCATAGCTATGTGTTCCAAGAAAATATTTTAAATAATTTACGCAGTGCACTCATTACAAATTCGCAAAACTTATTAGGAATTGCCAGTACCAATCAGTGGAATGTCAAATCCAACATGAACAGACTCTTCTTGTTTCTGAAATGATTGTGATAATATCTTGCATCGCATAAAAAAACAGATTTAAATCTTAATACAAATCTTCGTCATACTATGAAACCAACAACCACTTCCTCCTCACACAAATGCACATGCTATTTCAGCAGATTTGCATACCAATCCGTGATACGGAAGGGAACGTGCCGCTTTTACATAATTTAAAATTAGTCATAATACTATTATTTACTTCACACACTCCTGGAAACGATAAAGAAAGGTTTAATGATTTATAGTACAACTCTATTACTCATTAACTATACGTATCACTTGTAATAACTTTTCTTGAATAAAACGAAATTACGCCGTCAAAAGGATCTCTCTTAGTTTATGGACAACCTAGACGGCCGTGTAACATGGAAACAAGAGACGGCCCTTGTACCCAAATAGTGCGCTTCAGGCGATCCTCACGACCCAGGCCGGTTTTCACAAAAAGTAAATACCTCCAGGGAAGGAATTCCACTTCACGAGACCCGCGGCAGCTCTTCGCATAAGCCCTTCGGAAGTCTCTCACATGGTGCATACAAGTGACAAAGTATAATGATTTTCCCACGTGATACTGTATAGATACAATACTGTATCTTTCTAGTACCAATTTCGTATTTTCGCATTTTAGCATGCATTTTCTTGTATCTGGCCACCTCTAGGTTTAACACGAGACTCTAGATTCAGTCATTCTTTTGCGCCGCCGATTTCGTCATTTATGCACAAAGGGGAAATGGGCATTGTGTTGGGAACCGTCCAAACATTAATCCACTCGAAATTCTCTATAACCTCTTCAACTGGAAACATTTCTTATCTCGTGAACGCTACTTGGCAGGGCTATAGAGAGAGGTGCCTATTAAATGGCTGTGACCGTTCAGGTCTTGCTATTCTCTCTACCTAGGGACTAGTTCGTCTCCCTCCCGGAGGAATATGACATCATATGCAGGCGCCTCAAGGACATACCGAAGCTCCCTTGGTATCCATTTCTTGGGTCGCTCTACAGTGGAGGGCCCACCTCCTTTATCTCACGCTCAGGTAGCTCATGGTTTCTTCTCTGTACTTCTCTCTATATAGGGATTACTAAGCCAAGTCCATAGAGCGTTCAAGATCTTACAATAGCACACTATCGGTAAGCAAGGGACTTCGGAAAGACTCAGTTTTACAGGGATTGAGAATGTTCCAAGTTTCAACTGAAGACAGCCATGCCTTTCGCGGGCTTCGATGCAGCGGCCCTCGTGCTCGCACCTGCTTCAACCCCTGCGTCACCGGGCGAATCAAAATTTAAGTATTCTAATACTATATTAGGACAAATTACGTACGAATGTAAACACAGTCTCGCAATCTCATTTATGAAGTTAACACTTTGGAACTTATATTTGAGAGATTACAAGTTCAAGATCATAACTAACCTAATTTCTTGGTTTTCATAATATCAAATATTGATGTTAATGTAAACTAATATAAAGCCACTATATTCCCTCCTCTTTGATAGTAAACTTTTACTTTTAAGAGCAATAGCATGCGTATTTTAAAAATCATCTTACCACGACTACTTAGCGATATTCAGAAGAAAATTATGTTGTCCCACATAAAAAGGGTCTAATGGAATTTATTTCCAACGCGTTTTACTTTTTTCCTCCAACTTTCTTTGAACCATCAAGAAACGTAGCAACAACGGTATCAAAACAATACTACCTTAAAGATGGGTAAGTAAAATACATTTCTCGCACGAGTAAAGCTACTTTTTTCGGTTCAGTTTGCACGAGAGAATACAGAGCACTCATAACTATTAAGACTAATGAATTATGATATGAGAAAATTATATTGATCACCGCAATGAGAGTTAAATGAAGTTTACTTCTGCTGAAACGTTTTTTTCGATTTCTTCGGTATTTCACGAACTGTTGCAGAAACAGTGTTTGAACAATATAATATTAAAGATGACAAGTAAAATATATTTCCCCGCAAACATAAATCATATCTTACTAAATTCTGTTTCCTCAAGAACATGAATAGAACACCAATATTACACGAAATAATAAATGTTTATAGACTTTAATACCTGTAATAATAAATATGTTCAATGACAGACTTTCTCTTCAAACGTGCTCATTTAAATTCATAGCTGCTTGATGAGGGATGCCCTCCCGTAGCATCCTGTTTCCTGTGAGGCCTCTACGACCAGAGCACTCGCATTCCAACGCCACTCCACGTCTACGTGCCCAAACTCACAATCGCAATCACACTTTCCACGTGTGAAACAGAACTAGACAGGTTCTAATCTCAATCACCCTAATTTACAACTCATCCCTCTTTCTCTCAGTTGTCGTCGTCCTCAAAGATACGAGGGATGATTCAAACGTTTAAGCCTAATCTACGTTCTTCACATAAGCACCATATAAATAAAAACTATTATTATTATTATTATTATTATTATTGATAGCCGGCCACGTGGCGCAGACTTGCGATACAGGTCGTCTTCGCCCAGGAGGTTGCAGGTTCGAGTCCTCCGTAAGCATGATCGTATTTTGACCCTTCACCCCTCAACATCATCCAATCACCTCATATTTCATAATTGAAGGCGTAATAACGTTGTCTTACCAAGGGATACAGCCGAAAAGAAGTGAATCCCCATAAATCTCACCGGGGCGGACTGGGCTTCAGAAGATAAAATCATCATAAATGGCCGACACGATATGACCGATGATGATGATGATGATGATGATAATAATAATAATAATAATAATAATAATAATAATAATAATCGGTGGCTCTTTGAAGATTAAAATACATCAGCATTCTTCGTTGCGTATTTTCACTCGCGTTCCTGGGCACCACACAACGCCCGCACGCACCATGTCAAATGTCAAGTTTCGGGGGCTGAAAAAATGTTTAACAAAATGATTGCACGTCGCTTGCAAATTACGACCACATTCAAAAGATTTTGTGATGATTACCCTTCACATTCTAATACTAAAATTTCAATAGGCATTCAATTTGAAATTGTCCACATCATTATACAGTATTTCAGTAAGCTCTTGAGTGTGCGGACGTGCAGATGTGTGTTTTTGCCATTCCGTCACTGGCGTCTAGATCATTTCCCGTGCACCAATTGATACCCATGAAGTGTCATTCGACGCGTCTCGGTTTCCTGATGGGAAATATTTTGTTTTAGAAGATTTAAAGAAATTTCAAAAAATGTAGCTGTAATAAAATTTAACTATTAGCATCAAAACCTGTAAGTATAAGGAACAAAGATTATAATGTCGAAATTGCAATAAAAACAGTTCACATACCGTATGGAGGTAATACACAAGGCCATTGGGTGATGGGAACTTTTGAACGGGAGTATAGCACTCATTATCAGCTACTCCGATTCGTTTGGAAGGCCAATGCCAGATACTGAAAGAACATATTTAAACAAAGCTGGGGATAAAAGATATGTTCACCACATGGAACTATTTTTAAAACAGTTTACAGTGTCAGCGACGCCACATTTTGCTAGTGGGTAATCATTGTCCCAGGATATAACGCACAGGAAGGTGCGAACAAGTACGCAACTAAGAGTGCTAGTTCCTTATATAGTAAGTTTCAAAAATACACCAATTAAATATTTACATGGTGGCAAAATACCAGGTTGGGAAGTTTTCGACATATCTACGCACGTTCCAAACTCATATGAGCATTACACTATGGAAACTCAGGATCCCGGAGATTCTCTCGCTGTACACAATGGAATCTTCATGGATAGAACAAATGAAAGTGTTATTAAGCAAGACGTCTAACTGTGCATTCAGTGCGACCATTAACAGCATTATTACCTCATTTTATTCATTTTGATTGCCGTCTTGCGTAGCTTCACAAAGAGTCAAGACCGCTCTAATCTGAAAACTGTATAAAGAGATCATCTCTGCATTTCTCACAGTCACGCCCTTATATCTTGAAAAAAATCCACATCTGCACATAGAGTGGAACAAAATATGTTATTGGCAAACAAGATTTTGAGTTTAGAAACATTTCAGAAAAAAATAAGATTGTGGTAGATTATTAAATTGTATACTTTTAATCTTTTGACAAATTCGCATGATTGGAGTTTGAATATAGAAAGTTCGTATGTGTGTTAGAATTTAACTTCTCGCTTTTAAGCTTGAGACATCAATAATAATAATAATAATAATAATAATAATAATAGTGTGAACTTCAGAATAATCAACTTCAAATGTTTTCGTAAAGTTCTCCAGCCAACAAAAATTCTATTTATCGGTGTGAAGAAGATGAATTAAATGGCCAAAAACATTCTCGGGGTATTGGAGATCCTTTATCCTACGTTATCAGTCCATTACTTTGGTGTCAGCAAAACAAGTGAACGATCAAATCCATTTCAAACAATTTTACATTTACGCATCAGCTGGCACGTCCGCCCGATCCCAAACTACATTTTTCTAGTATACAAATCATTTAACAGCAGTTGCAATACAGCAACTCAAATGTATACGCACATTATCGCTTCGCTTCCGCCAAAACAACGGCCGGGGGCGGGCGTACTCGGGGGTAACGACCTCAAGAGTCGCGGAGCCAGGGCCGGCGTCATTGGCCTCGTGGTCATAGCGCACGTAGGCTCGGGCCACCCCCGCCCCCGCCCTGCGCGACCAGCTTCCTCCGCAGGCGCCAGCCGGCCGGCCCTCGGGACGCGGGGAGACGGCGGGGAACGCGGAAGAGGAAAAGAGACCTCAGGCCAGAGACGGGCGAAACACCGCGTTCCGAAGACACCTGAAACGGGGGAACGACACTTTGGGGATAGACTTATAATGAACGCGCCTATTACATTCCATCAATTACTCATGAACGGGTACCTTTGCTTATGTAGTTTCGGAAACGCAAATGAAGTTTCGTAAAACCGCAAGGCACTAGGTTCATCTCAAAACGATGACAATCTTCAACTTCAGATACAGGGCGCGAATTAGCAATTTTCTCCCAGGAGGGAAGGCATGTTAAAAAGTTCAACTAGACTTGCTACAACAGCATATACTTTCTCGCATGATTGAAATTAGTACTGTAATATGAAAATATTGTAATATCTGCCATACTAAACAGTCCGTGATAACGTGAAAAGTCTAATTAAAATGTAGCGCCTCCTGTGTTTATCTTCATTTATTTCGATTGTCAGAAGAGTAGTCATTTCTTATTTTTGGAAACGAAATAAACATGAACAAATTTAAATGTTACAGTTTTTACAGAACATAATACACAAAAGCACGAATAATTTCACACACACCTATCTTAACATTTGAAGTGAGTTTTCAATTTTTTAATACCATGATCAGCGATTAAAACTTCTTGAAGTAGAATTATGGGTTTGTTAGTTCTAAGTTGAATATTATCTGCCTTCAATCCATTTCATTTCATAAGAAAATCATTTACATCACACAGTCATGACATATTTGGAGAATCTTGGAGTTACTGTTACAAACTGGCAACGACTGAAACGAAGCACGCGAAATTGGAATGTACAATTTTGTACTTGCAATTTTCGAAAATACAGAGTGCGCCGAAAAAAGGACCATTACCGCTATCTTTACAGTTCTAGGCTACATATGAGAATAAAGATAAAAGGCAAAATTTGAAGCAGTTTCTAAATAAATTGTTTAAAATGTTTTTAATAGCACCCGTTTCATCTAAAATTACGCAAATAATTCTAATTTTCAAAATATTGAATTTAACCATTTTTGAAGACAAATTTTTTGCAAAATTACAATATTCGTTTCAAACTGAAGAGGCCGCAACATCAGCCAGATCAATTGGGAAATATTAATTTTGGAGAAAATCGGCAGAACTGTTCACAGGACGGTCGGGCAGACGTTTTACCGTCATTCAATTTGTCGGTATCAAGACCGCACAAAACAATGGATTCTTTCTACACCACGTGTGTTAGAGGATCCACCCTAAATTTAGTAACTGCATTTGTCCACTTTATCGTTACCAGGGCCCGGCAATAAGAGTTTTTCTGCCGAAAATTGGTCGCTTTTTCCAGCGGCATTATGTAACTTTCTCTTTTTAGAAGTACTATCTTAAAGGAGAGAAAGTAAAAACAGATGGGTGATTCGTCAATGTCGCAACGAAAGATTCTGCAATCGGGAGAAACAAAGAACATCTTCGTTTACGCTGCAGTTTGAATGAATTTTAAAATTGATACTAGAAAATTTCCCATTTTTTCATTTGAACATTTTAAAGAGTGAAAATTAGAAATGGCATACCTAGAAACTGTTTAATTTAATCACGAACACGGACAAATTAATACAATTCTGCCAAAAGACATCTCTAAGGGTGGAGGAGGGGGAGGAGGAAGGGTGGGCGATCCTTCTCCCTCACACCCAGATATGAACGCAGCCAAAACCTAATTGAAAATTCAAGAAGGCGACCGCTTTAAACGTTTGTAACCATAGTTTCCTTAGATCTATTCCAAGATACTGTAGCAATACCCTATCAAAAGACCACACACCACAAGTACATTCTCCACGATCTACGAAGAGGTGATTGCGTTGAATAAGTTCTTCCGCTTTTAGAGAGTAAAGGCGCGATATCCCAACTATGAAAAAGGCACGTCCAAAATGTTTGATAATTGTCCGGCATTCAATGTACTATTTTGTTATCTCCGCTAAATTGTACTCGTGTGTTTAATGACTATCGTATTAACACAATCTATTTTTACAATAAAGGTTTCAATACATTTTCATACTACATAAATAAGCACTAGTTTGAAGCACGTCAGACTAGCAATTATTGAGGGAGGGAAATATTTTTTTTACGTTTGCTCTGGGATCTAAACTTTCAACAGGCTGAATCCAGCGTTAGCCATACCGGAACTGCATACAAGAGGTTTTATCAATTCCATTACATTGGATTCACTGCATTTATGTAAGAGCGCATCATTTTAATCTAATCGATGATGCAACTGGCCAGCCAGACACTTACGCCGGAGGCGTAGTTTTTCTTTTGCTGGCCATATGCAGTCAGTTCACTGGATTCTATCAGCGGTTCACGATCGTGTTACGCCCGTACGGCCACCCGCTTCCTCATTGTACAGAACTGTATATAGTAAGTGCATCCCGCCGATGGAAACTTTATTGTAATAATTTTCTTGCATGTAAAGACAATACAAAAGCCTTACCGTTCTTTTGAAAAAGTTACAAAAACAAGGAACACGAAAGTTTAGTGAAGTTCATAAAAGTTTCCCTACACACAACGGAAATCGTAACAAAATTGAATTCAGAATAAAGATACTTTTTAAAACGGAGAGAGGGTTTTTTTTCATCGTGTCGTATGTTTCTTCCCGCTCAGATAACCTTAGAACAGAACAATGAATTATGACTTAAGGTGTACGTGTGTATCTATCGATTAACTAACTTAAAAAGTAGACTTAGTATCCATTTAAGAACCGAACTACCATCCCACAGTGTAAGTGGGAGCGACACACACGCACACGCACACGCACGCACACCTCTCCCCCCCCTCTCTCTCTCTCTCGGGTCTAGCACCATCAGAATACCCATTGCCGCTACCCACCCAAGTAGCCTGATGCGACAAAGAAAGCGTGCCTCTGCTGCAGGGAGCGGCCCCACTGTGGCACACGTATTCAATGTCGAGCGTCCACTGCACGCGCGCGGCATCCCGGTTCCGCACGTCGCGTCCCGGCCGCACGTATGCAGTGGCGGGACCTCGTTCCTCCCCCCTCCCCCCCCCACAACACACGGAGACAGGCCTACTCCTCGCTCTCTCTTTGCACCGGCAGTCTGCGGCGCGCCTGGGCAGCACGGCGGGGCCGGCGGGCGGGCGGGCGCCTGGCTGGCGGAAGCACGCGGAAACGGAGGCGGACGACCGCCACGCGACGCCAGACGCCGCTCGCGCGGCAGCAGCAGGCAGGCAGCCACGAGGCCGGGCAGCGCGGCGATAAGGCGCTCCACTCGCTACGCCTCACAACACATTACGCTTATGGCACCTTACCTCCGGCAACGGCGACTCATAGTGCAGGGGTCACAACACTCGCCTCCACTGGGAACCGGAGTTCAAATCCCCGACGATTCACGTGGAATCTGAGATGGGCAAAGCGGGTTCGAGCATAGTTTCTCGTAGTTCTTTGGTTCGGCGCCGCTTTTCCCAACATTCCTTCATTATCACTCCAATATCATACCACACGTTCATGAAAATCATCCATCTCAGATATGATGGAAGAAAGTCAACCGAGGATCATGATAAAATCATCCCTGCGGCTGCTCGTTATGTAAAGATTACCACACTAACTTACAAAGTGCAGGTGTGATGTTGCCACACTAATTTCTGAGCATGGTCGTGAGAAGAGAGACACCTTACCTCGGAAAGTTCTGTCCTGAGCAAATGACAATCCACTTTCGGCCTCGATAACGTAGGGGAGAGCATGGCCACTTCATGAGCTCCGATGCGCGGTATAAAACCCGCCCCACAATTAGCAGAGTTTTGAAGCGCGTAAATTCATACCATTCCTTGACGTGGTTGCACGTAAGAGCACCCTTAAATATGACTGATATTTCCATCAACACTAGCGTCACATCAAAAATTCTACTGGTACCACGAACTAGAAATGGAGCAATCTGAGACATAATCATACCAAACGTCATTAGGGATACGAAATCAGTCTTCCTTCCCCTCGGGCCACTGTCATAGACCAGTCAGTGACCCCACCACCGAATTTCCGAATGGGTTTCGAGACGAGCACAGTCATTCCAACGCTTCCATCGAATGAATGTGAGGGCTGTAAGATAGTCGAAAGTGACAAACGATTATGGATATGATGCAGCGATACAAGAAATCCCATCCAACCACTATTGCATCGTGTGAAGGACCATGGAGTGTGAACCGGTAGCCTCCGGCACCGCGCTTGTCGACGCTACTCTACCTCCTCGGCCGCGAGGACCGGCTCACCCCCGCGAACCAGGATTCCGATCCTGGCCCTGGAGTTGACGAAACTGATTCGTTGCTAGTTACATTATTAACCTCCCATTTCCTTTGCTTCTTATTCCGCCATTCATAGCTAATCATCCCCACTTTCTAGTATTGATCATCCCTCAGTAGAGCCACTCAGCCGTGAGGTCTAGAATAACAAGAGTCCCCTCACTCTCTCCTGATGCGCTGGTCACCATTGGAGTCTAGCACTTTAGTTTGTTTCTGAAATCTCAATTCTGTGTAACTTCCTGTTTGCAAAGAAATCTCTGGCGGCAGCAATCTGATGGAACTTGGATCATCTTTCGTTTTGCAATACGTTTAAACTAAATTTACGGGTTCTATGGGGTAGCATTTAGACATGTTAAATTTATCTTACATTTAGTCCCAACGTGTATGCCACTTTGCGTGTTTCAAGCATTTAATACGAGTAGCAACACTTCTTCCAGAACACAACGAAGACATTTTTAATTACAGAAAATGTGCGCGCGATTTTTTAATCAAATGCATTCGGCATAAAAGTACACGGGCTTTACATTTTGTACCTTTCAGAGTAATCAGTTACTATTCCCAGCAAAGCGTGCCACCAACACAAGTCAAAACCTTAAAACCATTTTTCCGAGCTAGAAATTACGTCTATTCACAAATGAGGAAAATATCTGTATATACCCATTGTTTTTTCAAAAACGCGCAAGACACCAATTAAAATTCTACGTATAACCAATGAATCCGCCGAAACATGGTCGCCTCCATATGCCTAGAATAAAACATGGAAAAAAATCCAAAATATATTATCATGTGTGCAAAAATAAGATTAATATGAACGGACAATGAAGCTTAATGAATCCGAAGACACAGTCAAGAGTTCGCTTGTATTGCAATTTCATATTAAAATGAAAATTGTTTTGAACGTTTATATTTATCACACAGTTGGAAAAAATAGTGATTTAAAGCAGTTGAAGCCTAGATGCTCTTAACCTGTTTCAGCACAATACATACTTTCTCGCATTTGTTTTAACATTGGAATTATCTTATGCAAAACTACTCAACAAACTGATTGAAACAAGCATTCCATGTCTATTTCGTTTAACATTAGGAACGTCAGTCAATACGGATTAATTAGGATTGTACCCCTTCCGGAATATCAGATCTTTCGAATTTTTGTCCTGCACCAATAAATTAGCCGGTAGATTTAAACTAATCACAAATTGAACATTTTCTAAAAACAAGAGAAGATTGACATATACAGGTATTCACTATATAGCAACTACTAAAAAATGAAAATAAAAGATACGCACGCAGCCAAAACCCGTAAAACAAGTTTATTATTTATGTCTCCATTAAAGTATATCGCGCTCCCAGACCAAGATTTGATAGTATTTTCTCTCTACGTTCACAGTACTCCACGCAGTAGAGGAATTAAAGAAATCTCTTTAGTACAAGCGAAACAAAACTTGCTCACCCTTTTTTTCAGAGCGTGAGCCTCCCATATAACATTTTCGCATGATATGGCATTCGAAACTATCAATATAATGTAATCTGCGCGCCCCAAAAAAACTGATAAGCTCCTCAGAAGGATCCCGATTATCTTTATAGCGAATTTTCGCACGTCGGCAAATATCTGACGTAACGATCGCTATTTCACAGTTCCTCTTTTCATTTCCCAAACTCATATAGGCGGCACTGCTCGCCTCCAGACATATTTGACTGCCCCATATTTTTTTTTGTTACTCAATATGGAGAGCTTTTCTTTTTACGAAGCGATATCATAACGTCACGCAGCGCAATATTATTCTTGCAATCGAGACATCTTAGAACAAAGAACTACAACTACAAAGGGCTACAACGGTATGTACTTTTTCGCGTTATTAACAAGATCATAGACCTTTTGTTTATAAAAACAAAACAAACAAAAATATAAACAAAAACAAACAATAATACATGTCCAAAAATAACAAACAAAAATACATAATACAAAAATACATGTCCTCAAAAAACGGCTCAAATTTTTTCTGTGATTTATTTCTCGAGAAAAAGAGTTCTAATAAACATATGACTTGCTTAAGTAAATTCTTGTAAAAGTTGACCTATTTGAAGTGTGAATTTTATTATATTTGAATATTGAGATTTTTTCCGCTTTAATAAAATCTGTTCGAAGAGCTCTTGAATAAGGGTGTGCACATATTTTGAAATATGAGTTGTTTCACGTAATTATTGCAATCATTGAACTTTCGACGCCTGTTTGTTAAAGGGCTTCTTTGACAAAATATCAACAGATTTAGATTTTTAGATTCATTCATGTAATATATATATAATGTATGCGACGTAGGGGAAAATTAATCTGCGCAGTTTTCTGAGTTCCAGAATACAATAGGAACGCCACAACATGACAGATTTGAAATTCAGAGAATTACTACTGGTGAGCGATACTATTTCTCTCCACATGAAATGCAGTTTTTAGTAGTCGAATTTGTAATGATGTACTATTAGCGTTAAAGGAATTACGTTTTCGCATCTTACGCGCTACGGTCGGTAATAACTTTTACAAGTGAAGATTGAGATAATATGAGCAGAAATTGCAGTATTATAATTACGTAACCGTTCCTAATGCGAGAAAGTTAAAGCAGCACTAGTTAAAAAAATACAGCTCAAATACAAAAATACAACAAAATAAGATACTCTACCCATGTTGAACCTACACACGCGGCAAAATTTGACGTTGCGTGGTACAAAATTCTCAAGCATACAAATGGCACATCTCATATTTCGAATTTCACTCGCCCTTATTATGCACAGAGTTGAATCAAATACTTAACTGAATACGATGCCGTATGTAAATTTGTGCTAAATGTTGGCGATCAATTTGAAAACATCGAAAAATGCCCGTTTTCGAACCAAATTCTGAGATTCTTCCAGTTTTTTTTCCCCTTCAAATTGTCGGCTTTCCCTTCCGATTACAAGTTTTCCCCACAGATCAAGTCATGTACCTTTATGTAGTAAAAAATATTTTTCATGTGATTTTTCACACCGGTCGAAGCTAAACAGGAAGTTCTACGCATTTGAGTTTCCACATAAACGGATCGCAGGACGACGTGACGTCACACAAGACACTGTCGCATTGACGACGCTAATTCGATATGGCTGTGGCATACGTCACAGTTGCCGGGTTCCTGGGCATTATGTTCCATATGTCGCGCCACTGTCTAAGGACGTTGCAGTTCGTGAAGACAGCATTTGAAACGTTATTAACAACATAAGAGCATCATACGGATTGATTTACTTTTGCAGCTCCCTTAATTTATACCGACGAACAAAACATTTAGACAAGACATAGTTTAGTAGAATATAGTTCCCAGAGAAAATTTCAGCTTTCACGAAAACTCGGCATCCCTAATGCTTCCGGACGCGTAATTCAAATTTTACATGCACCGCACCAATTCACACACTACTGCCCGACGCAGTGGCCACGACCCCAGCAGGAAGAGGGAGAACCTACGCGACCCCAAGCAGGAAAATCGTGCCACCGCGCCGGACAAGTCACTCCACAGCTGTAGCGCGCGTCCCAATGCGGCGCGGCGCAGAATATTTGAATTGAAAGCCCGGAAACAGCGAAAATTTAGAGAACGGCGAAAAACGAAAATTTACCTCGGGCAAAATATTGCATTTAACTTTTTCAATAAACTATACGAGCTTTTATTTTTCGACCCCATGGTATAGTACGGAGAAGAACAGTTTTAAAAAATCACCTGAATAATACAATTCCTAAATTGTGGTCGTAACATCAGTGTGAGTTTTTCTGCTGTAAATTCACACACACACACACACACACCCGCGCGCGCGTCAAGGTTAGAGCTGCTGCAAGATAGGTGCAGGCGGAGGGGAGATACATGCAAATCGTGATGCCTGTACACGTATGTATGGATGAATCGATGTGTCGCGCATAACTGTTAGATAAGAAGCTTTGAACTCTTACTTGGAAAATGCAGGAGGAGTAAAATCTTATTTTTTGCCGGTTTACTTAAAGATACTCGTTTTAGGTTTCAATGTACCTGTGGAACTTCGAAGTCATATTCAATGTGCAATTGACGGTGGGATGGCGGGCATCTTCTCCCTCACGAGTTGGATGGCTCCAGGTGGAAAATTATTCTTCTCTCGTTAGGGATACATTCACCGTAATCAATGTACATGTGCCACATTTAAGACTACCGTAATATTTCAAAATGGTCAAATCAATGAAATTGGAAAACAAAGCGCGGATCGGAAAATATAGGA
>BOPP01000036.1:305152-347357 GCA_017312745.1 Gryllus bimaculatus
CGCATTGACGTGGTTGCATGTAAGAGACGCCTTTAAGATATGACTGATATTTCATCAACACTACGCGTCATCATCAAAAATTCCTACTGGTACCGACTGAACTAGAAATGGAGCATCTGAGCATAACATAGCAAAAACGTCGATTAGGGATTACGCAAAATCATTCTTCCTTCCCGTCGGGCCACTGTCAGGTGGGCAGTCGGATGCCCCGCCACCACACGAATTTTCCGGAGTGGTTTCGAGACGAGCAACAGTCATTCCAAGCTTCCATCGAATGAATGTGAGGCTGTAAGATAGGTCCGAAGTGACAACGATTATGGATATGAAATGGTCAGGCGAATCCAAGCAATGTCCGATCCAATTCCTTACTATTTGCAGTCTGTGTGAATGGACGCAGTGTGAACCGGGTAGCGCTCTCGTTTTCGTTCTCATACTTGCCGCGCTTGTCGACGCTACATCCCTAACCTTCCTCGACGCGTAGACCGCCTCACCCCCGTCGAACCCAGTGATTCGATCTGTTCCTGGAGTCTTGACGAACTTTGATATCGTTGCCTAGTTACATTATTATACCTTCCATTTTCGCTTTGCTTTTTCTTATTCGCGGCACTTCTAGCTAACTCATCCCCTACTTTCTAGTATATGATCATCCCTCAGTTGAGCCAGCTCAGTTAAGAGAATACTAGAGAATATACAAGGATTGTCTCCCTCACTCTCTTCCTGACGCTGGCGTCACCAATTGAAGCAGATCTTTAGTTTGTTTTCTGAATCAATCTAATCTGTTGAACTTCCTGTTGCAAAGAAATTCTCTGGCCGGCGCATCGATGAACTTGGGCATCATTTTCGTTTTGCAATACGTTTAAACTAACTTTTAAACGGTCTATGGGTAGCATTCTATGCATCTTTAAAGTTTATCCTTACATTTAGTTTCCAACGGTGTATGCCCACTTTGCTGTGTTTCAAGCCAATTTTAATACGAGTAGCAACACTTCTTCCAGAACACACACGAAGACTTTTAATACAGAAAATGTGCGCCGCGATTTGTCTTAATCAAATGCATTCGCTCAAAAGTGCACGGAGCTTACGATTTTGTGACCCTTCAGAGTGATCAGTTACTATTCCCCAGAAAGCGTGCCACAACACCATCAAAACCTACAACTTTTTCCGAGCGTAGAAATTAGTTCTATTCACATAATGAGGAAAATATTGTATATGACCCATTGTTTTTCAAAAACGCGCAGTACAGCCCAGATTAAAATCTAACGTATACACGCAATGAATTCGCGCGAATACCGGATGGTCGCGCTCCATATGCCTAGGAAATAAACATTGGAATAAAAATTCAAATATATTGACCATGTTGGTGCAAAAGAAGATTAATATGACACGGACAATGAAGCTTAATGGAATCCGAAAACACAGTCAGAGTTCGCTTGATTGCAATTTACATATTAAAATGAGAATTTGTTTTTGAACGTTTATATTATCACACGAGTTTTGGAAGAAAAGTAGTGATTTCGAAGCGGAGTTGAAGCCTAATCTGTCTTCAGACTGTTTTCAGGCACAATACATATCTTTCTTCGCATGTTGTTTAGTGGTTACGTATATAAAGCATTGCAACAATGTGTTTAATTTGAAATTATTCTTATGCAATAACGTACTCAACAAACTGAGTGAATACTAGCATTTCATTCTATTTCGTTTAACATTAGGAAGTCAGACAATACGGATATTAATTTGGATTGGTACCTTCTGAATATTTCAGATGCTTTCGAATTTTGTCGCTGCAGACCATATAAAGTTATGCGGTAGATTTAACGTAAATCATCGACAATGATTGACTTCATTAATCCTAAAATCAAGAGAAAGATTGACATATACAGGTTATTCCTATATAGCTACTCTAAAAAATGAAATAAAAGCTACGCAGCGAGAGGCCGTTGGGGACGAAACGGTTTATTTTTATGTCTCCATTAATGGTAATTCGGTTGGCTCGCAGACCAGATGTGGTATAGTTATGTTTATCTTCTCACGCTTCAGAGGGTACTCCGACGCAGTTAGATGGAATCGCCTCTAGAGAGAAATCGTTCTTTAGTACAGAGCTGGAAACAAACTTGTCTCATCCTTTTTTTTCAGAGCGTGGTCCCTCCTATTAACTTTCTCATGATATGGGCATTCGAAACTATCACTATATATGTTAATCTGCGGGCGCCCCACAAAAACTGATAAGCTCCTCAGAAGGAGTCCCAGTTATCTTTATAGGAAATTTTTGCACGTGCGGTCGTATTTGACGTACGATCGTATTACACAGTTCCTTTTCATTTCCCAAACCTCATTTAGGCGTTGCACTCTGCTCGCCTCGAGACATATTTGACTGCCTCCATCATTTTTTTGTGTGTTACCTCAATATCGCGAAGCAGCTTTTTTTTACCGACCAGCGATACTCATAACGTCAGTCAGCGCAGATATTTATTCTTGCAATCGAGACATCTCTAGATCAAAGAACTAACAATACAAAGGGTACATACGGTATACTTCTTTCGGGCGTTATTACGAAGGATCAATAGACTGGTTTGTTATTAAAACAAAACAAAAAAAATATAAACAACCAAGACACACTAATACTACAGTCCAAAAAAGTACAAACCAAAAATACATAATAATACAAAAATACATGTCTCAAAAAAACGGCTCAAATTTTTTCTGTGATTTATTTTCGAGAAAAAGAGTTTCTAATAAACTATGACTTGCTTAAGTAATATTCTTGTAAAAGTTGACCTATTTGGAAGTGTGTCCAATTTTATTAATATTGAAATAGTTGAGATTGTTTTCCGCATTTAATAAATCTGTTTCGAAAGAGCTTTGGAATAGGGTGTGCACATATTTTGAAAATATGGAGTTGTTTCACGTATTATTGCAAATATTGAAACTTTCTACGCCCTGTTTGTTAAAGGGCTTCCTTTAGACAAATATATCTATACAGATTTAGATTTTAGATTCATTCAGGTAATATATAATATATATGTATGCGACGTAGGGGGAAAGATTATCTGCGAGTTTTCTTCTGAGTTTCCAGAATATCAATAGAAGAACGCCACTACAGTGACAGATGTTGAAATCGTCAGAGAATTATCTCAGGTGAGCGATATATTTCTTCCACCATGATAGTGCAGTTTTAGTAGTCTCTAATTTGTTTATGATGTACTATTAGCGTCCTCTTAAGAGGATGTACGTTCGCTACTTAGTCGCTTACCGGTTCGGTAATAACTTTTACAAGTGAAGAGTAGTTAATTAATATGGCGAGTAAATTGCAGTATATATATTACGTAACCGTTCCTAATGCGAGTAAAGTTATATGCAGCACTATTATAAAAAATTACAACGCTCAAAATTACAAAAATTACAAACAAAATAATCAGAATCACCCACTGTTGAACCTACCCGCGCAGAATTGACGTTGCGTGTAACAAATATCTAAGCATCACAAAGGACACATTATTTCGAATTTCACTCGCCCCTTATTAATGCACAGAGTTGAATAAACATACTTAAAGCTGATACGATGCCGGTACTAAATTTGTGCTAACATTGCGATCAATTTGAAACATGAAAAATGCCGTTTTCGAACCAAATTCTGAGATTTTCCAGTTTTTTTTTTTCTTTTCTAATATTGTTCGGTTTCCCTTCCGATTACAAGTTTTCCCCACAGATCAAGTCATGTACTTTATGTAGTAAAAAATATTTTTCATGTGAATTTTTCACACGGTCGAAGCTAAACAGGAAGTCTACGCATTGAGTTTCACTAAAACGGATCGTACAGGACGACGTGACGATCACACAAGCACTGTCGCATTGACGAGCTAATTCGATAATGGCTGTTGGCATACGTCATAGTCTGCCGGGTTCTGGGATTATGTCCATATGGTCGGCCACTGGTCTAAGGTACGTTGCGTTCGTGAAGACAGCAATTTGAAACGTTATTTAACAACATAAGAGCATACATAGGATTTGATTTACTTTTGGCAGCTCTAATTTACTACCGAGCGACAAAAACATTTAGACCAAGACTAGTTTAGTAGGAATATTAGTTCAGGAAATTAGCTTTCAGAAACTCGGCATCCCTAATGGCTTCCGGAAGGCGTAATTCAAATTTTACATGCAACGCCCAAAATTCAACACTATGCGCGACGCCAAGTGGCCGACGACCAGCAGAAGAGAGAACCTAGCGACCCCACAAGCAGGAAAATGTGCACTCGCGCCGGACAAGTCATCCAAGCTGGTAGGCGCGTCAATGCCGGCGCGGCGCAGATATATTGAATTGAAAAGCCCGGACACAGCGACATTTAGAGAACGGCGAAAAACGAAAATTTACCTCGGGCAACAATATTGCATTTAACTTTTTCAATAAACTATAACGAGCTTTTATTTTCGACCCCATGGTATAGTACGGAGAAGAACAGTTTTAAAAAATCACCTGAAATAATACAATCCTAAATTGTGGTCGTACATCAGTGTGAGTTTTTCTCGCTGTAAATTCATCACCGACACACCACACACCCACACATCCACACGCACACACACCCGCGCCGCGCGTCAGAGGTTAAGAGCTGCTGCAAGATAGGTGCAGGCGGAGGGAGATCATGCAAAATCGTGATGCCCTGTACACGTATGTAGGATGAATCGATGTGTTCGCGCATAACTGTTAGATAAGAAGCTTTGAACTTTACTTGGAAAATGCAGGAGGAGTAAATTTATTTTGGCAGTTTACTTAAAGATACTCGTTTTAGTTTCAATGTACTGTGGAACTTCGAAGTCATATTCAATGTGAATTTGACGTGGGATGGCGGGCATTCTTCTCCTACAGAGTTGGATGGTTCCAGGTGGAAAATTAATTCTTTCTCGTTAGGAGTACATTTCACCGTATCAAAGTACAATGTGCCACATTAAGACTACCGTAAATTTATAGATGGTCAAATCAGTGAAGATTGAACAACAAAGCGGGGATCGGAAATATAAGGAAACTTTGGCGCGTTTGCCTCAGTATCGGCTACTCTCAAAGTGAGAGTGAGAGTGTGAGGAGAGGTAAGAGAGAAGAGGATTAGAGAGAGAGTAGAGAGAGATAGAGAGGAGTAGAGAAGAGTAAGAGAGAGAGTAAGAGAGAGGTAGAGAGAGAGGTAGAGAGAGAGTTGAGAGTAGAGAGAGAGATGGACGAGAGAGAGAGGAAGAGAGAGAAGAGAGAGAGAGAGAGAGAGAGAGAGAGAGAGAGAGAAAAGAAATAAAAAAAACACTCGCTGGTTGCATGTCATCTGTTCAGGTTTTCATGTCTTTGAACGTCTCCCCTAATAAATAAATTCGCGCCATGGCAGACCTGACCAGCACCGCTTGGAAGTAGCGCCAGGGTCGCTACGGGCGCTCGCCCACCCCACGGCGGACGCGCCCGCGGGAAGGCAACGCTGAAATGCGGAATTCGCGGCGCGCGTCACGGGCCTTGCCTTTCGGGCCAGAGCGGGCCGGCACGCTGCATCGTGCCGAGTCACATCTCCCCCCTCCCCTCGGAAGCAGACAACCCGGCTGCAGCGCTCGTGACGCGTCGATCGCCCTAAACGGACGCCGCCAACTCGCGCCGCGCCGCACCGGTGACGCTCATCAGCTATGAAGTTTGGGTCACGCCTGTGCGCGGGGACGTCGGATTTGTTCATCGAAGATTCTAGGTCGTTACCGATTGGCGACATGACCAATGCGACAGTATGGAATACAAGTTTCATGCCATAATAAATACGAGAACTGAACATTTTATAACTGAATTTTCTTTAAAGCACAAATAAAATAAATAAATGATAAAACGATGTCGTGATATCACTTTTGATTTATTATTTTATAAATATGTCGGTCCTGGAATCCAAAATACGACACCTTTTACTCTTCAGTAAGTTTTCGTTTTAAAGAGTTGAATGAGCCCTCAGAGCGCAGTGGTGCAGCGAAATTCTCATCTCCAGGCATTATAAGCAATTAGTTTATTAAACAACTTTTTTACACAACAGATCACCGCTTTACAATAGTGTTTTCATATTAATAATACATTGCTAAATACTTACTACTTAATAAGACCGAGGCCACTCCCTACGGAGCTCTCAATTTTAATTTAGTACGTATTCTGTTGTTGGGGGTTATTTGGAGGAATAGTAAGAGAGTTAGATGCAGTTAAGAATGCTTTACTGTTTAGTTTCATTACAAGATAACCGCAATTTCATACAACGAATTTCATCTTGCCTAATTTCCCCTCTAAAGATATGAAAGAAAAACCTTAACCGGTGTTTACACTTCTCAGTTGTACCAAGAAGAACGGAAGTGTCAAATTCAAGAGAACTGTCCTAATTTAAATAAAAAAAATAAATAACAAATGCCCACGGAGTAGAAGATGGGATTAATATTTTAGCCGACAGGGGAGAATTTTCACCTCTGCACGCCCAACTGCTACACGTCAACTTCCAGAGCTTTTTAATGAGCACACAATTCGGATACGTCTAACATAATGATCGACCAAGTCCGGCTGCAGGACAATCCGGCTCGCCGCTTTCTTTTGTACAGCGACCGAGAGTAAAGAATGGAGTTTTTAAAATTTAAAGAATGCACTTTAACAAGTGGCAGCTAAATTGCGCAGTTAGTATCGACCACGATCGCATTTGGCGCGCTTGTAATATCTCATTGCGGTGTCCTTCGAAACCTTCGCGCTGGAGACAACGCAGTGGCAGTAGCAATGCGACAGCCTTTGTAGCACACGTGCATAGGTATTCTCCTGATGCTATTCGAGTGAAAATAATTGTTGTATTCTGCTACATAATTTTCCTTGTAAGACCAGTGCTCATCCCTATCCAACAAGGCACAGCAAAAGAGACAAACTACTGCCATTCAATCTGTTATATTGCAAATTATTTTAGTATAATTTCTACCAATATTTTTATTTGACTTACCGTATCATGGTTTTAAAACAAAATATACAAACAGGTTATTATATTATTATTATTATTATTATTATTTGCGTATCGGCTATTTCTGATCAGTTACATGCTATCTTCACAGGCCTAATCATATTCTATCCCAGGGAAAGATTAACGTGAGTCATTATGGGGATCAGCATTCCGGCTCTATCCGTTGGTACGATAAGGTTGTTAAGCCTTGAATTATGAAGGTGATAAGATGATTATTATTATTATATTTATATATTATTATTATTAATTTTTATTATTATTATATTATTCATTATTATCTATTATTATTATTATTATGATTTATTTTATAACGTAGACAATCCTTAATAATATCAGTTTGGTCTATTCCACAACAAAACAAAAGGTTTTCATTACTACAAAATTTCTTTACCACAAAATTTCACTGATAATTAGTCCCTTCCGCCAGACTGACAAATAACGTCCTATACGAGCAAGCCCGGTCAGCGGGCGCAAGTTAATCTCTCACGCCGCCACAGGCTTCTTGTGGAAACTACGCGCGGCACATTAGCATTGTGATGTGCTCAGCTTGTCCACGCACAGGAGGCACTTTCGTAATTTTGCGAGAGCCCGGTGCGGAGTGCAGTCCCGGGAACGCACCGCGAACCCGAAGGCTTGCGCGCGTTCCGTTCCAACGTGTCGTACGCAAAGTAAGGTTTCACTTGGTCGCCCACCTGAAAGAAAGCTGAAGAGAGGCAGCGGCGCGATCTTTTGACCCACCGGAGCATGAGAGTGGACCTCCCGAGCGAGCAGGAACCCCCGAGGCGGCGACCCGAGCCGCGCAGCTCCCCAGCGCCCCGTAGCGGTAGGTACATCTTTTGTTTCGGCGGTCGCCTCCGAGGTGCATTCGATCGGAAGGAAAGCCTCCCCCTCGCCACGTCGTCTCACGCTTCGCTCTCCACAAGTGAACAGCGCACATGGTTTTTTGGTTGGTTGGTTGGTTGGTTGGTAGTGATTCCGGGCGCGTTAACTAAAGGTCATTAGTCCCGTAAGCGTAGTACATATTTTTATTCGGGAGGTGGTTGTGACCTCCCGCTGGATGGTGAGATCCGGCGCCGTCCTGCCGTCGGCTCGTGGCGTTTTTCCAAATCTCCCTCTAGTGGGGCACCGCCCCAGCCGGGACAAGCTCTGAGCTCCCGACCGGTCACCCGGCAAGTATGGTAGTGTAGTACATATAAGTGCTAATGTGTGTAAGTAAGGGGGGGGGATGAGTAGGGCAAGGAAGATGGAAATATTGCGCGCGGTCCGTTGCCCGTAGGGTACTGCTCCGGCATTCGCCTGGAGAAACGGTATCTCCTCCGGACAGCGACTGAATTAGACATAGCTGACTGGTGTCAGTCACACAAACTAGTGTCGACAATTTTACCACAGTCGGGACTCAAACCTAGAACCAGCCGGTCAGAGGCACTGCAATGACTTAAGCTGGGCCACCTCTCCCGGTAACAGCCTTCCAGCCAAACACGCAGTACTCAAAAGTGTACAGGCCGATGAGGGATGACATACAATCAAAAATTTATTAAATTTATTTTATATAAATATTCCCCGGAATTGTACATCTTTCTTAAATTCATTACACAATTTTACCAGCAACAAATTAAATACTTGTGAAATGTAATTGCTATAAAATCTTGATCTACCAAAAACATTACATCATGAATCACTATAAACAGTACGCTTTTGAATACATAAACGTGGCAGAATTGTCGGATTTCCTACATGTTGATATTAACAATTTATTATCAGTTATTTCCTGGTATTACTTAAAATATCATTTATTGTTTAGCATTTATAATTGTTAGCATCAATAAGGTAATAACCAATTAGACATTAATTTTTGTATTAAAAAACAATCTAAAAAACATTCCATACAACTCTTACATTTTAGCTACGGACACTCTTCCCCCACCCAGCATATTTTTAACACCACCAATAGGTATTCTAATTATGTTGCTGCTGGAAAATAATTTCAACCCAAACCACGGACTACATAATCTAGGCCAGATGGTCCGCACTCACGTCTAAAACCATGTTACCTTGGTGATGGCGCGTCATCTCTCACAAGCTCCAGACTCCTGTCCATTAACTTTGTGCCAGCTGGGCAAGGGATTGGGAACCACGCAACCTGCCTTCCTTTAGCACTCCACTTATCATTACTGCTACCCAATTACCCGACGTTGACCGAGTATTTATTACTCACAATCTTACATTAATAGAGCCCGTCCGCAGGGAAAATTGCACTAGTATTCCATGTCCAATGAGCATTCGAAATATTCAACACTATTTTTCCGAGAAAAGATTCGTGGGAAAATTGAATGAAACAAGTGCTACATTACTAAGACTTTGAAACCGCTTAAAGGGGGACTACTACCATGTAGTTATTTCCCCGTTCCCATTCTAGTTTCATGCATGTGTTTTAGAATACAAAGTTACAAGGTGCAATAAAGCCATAAAACTGTTAAACACTATTTCTTTAGGAGGGCTTACCGCTTTTGAAAAAGAACACCGATTGTTTTAGTTTGAGACCTCTTTTTGATGTTAATGAAGGACTTCAGGCCACAGTGGTAACGAGGCCAAGTCCGTTAGCGATTGTTTAACCACGTGACCGGCGCATCAGATTCCCCCCAGAATGGTTGACAATACTACAATCCGGAATGACTCTTTGCCAAATGCTGATTCATCACAAAAAATTCGGCATGTCAGACCCCAATTTCAGGAGCCCAGAAGTGAGAGTACTGGCCAATGTGCAACCGGCCGCGGCGCAACGTCTACCCGGCACGCGATGTGTCAATAGTGAAAGGGAGAATGGTCGTAACCTTCAAGCCCCAAGGAACCAAAATGCTTCTATACTACTAAATCGGACCAGAAGACTCCCCCCTGCATATCGATTTGTAACATCGTTCAACCCTTGCATGAGATGTACGACTGTGTTAAGAAACAGATCCTTGCGAATTCATATAAAAGAAATAAAAAAATCTAAAGAGATTAATTCATAGAAACAAAGTAATTTACTGTAATACGTACTTTCTTCTTACATTTTAAATTCACTTCATTATAAGAACTGAATTATCGAATTTTGATGCATTTCGTGATTTTTATTAGTAAAGAGATTAAATTAGAATTAGTCTACCTCACAACGAAATGAATAATTATAAAAATTATTACAGGTCATTTTAGCACGTTGCGCAAACATCAGGAGGAATTAAACAACTCTTATCCACATGATAGGATGAATGGCAACAGGGAGAGATGATAGGATGAATGGCAATAGAAAACTGTTTATGTCGCCGTGAAATGTGTCACTCAAATCCAGAATATGCTGCAAATTCCGAACACATTAGATCGGCGAATCGTGAATGGGAAACGTTCTTTAATCTTTCAAACTGAACAAAATGCTCATCAGCTGTATCAGCAGCAGCAGCAGCAGAAGAAGAAAAAGAAAAGGTGCCCTTTTTGCAAGTATCTTCGAAATCCCTTAATTTTTTTTTCAGTACGACTAAATTTGTTTGGTCTTCTCAGAACAGTAGGAAGAGATTATTTTAAGCGAAATCGAATTAGCCAATTACGCAGTATCCACACCTTTGGACTGAAGATAAAATATGTTTTGGAACTTTGAGGTTTAAGATACGCAACCCCATATATAATGAGGAGGGGGGGGGCAGGTACGTGCAATACGCGACAGCAAGGATTTCCTTTATTGAATTTCTATTACTGAACTCGGTAGGCACTCTCCACACGAAACAACGTTGTTATTATCCTTTTTTCAACAAAATAACTGCATCGGAGGAAGGTTTTATTTTTTCATTTCTACTAAAAAGATTTAATCACGTGCGCACCTCCATCAGGCAATTCGCTTTTTCCACGAATCGCCCCCGGGCTCCGCCTAAACGCTCCCGGGGGCCAAAGCGCCGCGACGCGACCTGTCGCATCGCGCGTAGACGAACGGCGCGGGGAAAGAGAGAGAGAGAGAGCGGGCGGGTGGCGGGCGAGCCGGGTCATGATCGAACCGGCGGGCGGGCGCGGGTTTAAAAACGGCCCGCCCGTCCCGCGCGCGGTGCCCGGCGGCGGCGGCGTGGGCGCTAGGGGTGGGGAGGGAAGCAGCAGCGGCGGCGGCGGCTCGCCCGGGCCAAGGCTGGCGCACGCGGGCCGGCCGAGCACCGCCACGCCCACCCGCGCGGCACCGGCGGCCAAGCACTCTGGGTCGAAGCCCGGGGTCTAGGCGGGCAAAATCGCATTCCCTTCGAGATACATGGCTTTTATCAGAGGGGCCTCATAGCCGTTCCTCTTTGCGCTCTCGTTTTAACTGTTGACGGAGTTGGAACATCTGTTTCTATATGGGTACTCAAAGTGATAAACACAAGATTAATGTCCACTGCGTACATTACTTGACATAAAGAATTACGAGGTTGAGAGTTCATACAAAAGCTTGAAGGTGCGCTCCGATCTGTAAATTCCGTTCACACAACTCCACGACCTGACGGGGGACCGAGTAGGCAAAACCCAGTATTTGTTACATTTTCTATGTAAATGTAAAATGTATGCGAACTTTTTTATCTCATTTCATTGAAATGGTCTCAAAATATCGTTCCTCAGCTGCTGCCCAAGTTTTGCTACATTTCGTCACGGAAAGTACGGCTTGTGCTTTTTTTTTATCTAATTAACTGCAAAAAATCTTCGGTCTTCCCGATGAAATTGAAATTGGGAGCAGTATGGGATGGACAAAGAAAAAAAAAATTGGTTCAAAATTGAATGATAGGGTACTTCTTGGAGGTTGTTCTTCAACAGAACAGTGCAACGAACAAGGCTAGGCTACCCACCGAGTACTAAAAACTGCTTAGGTTGAGGTTGTCAATGTAACTGGATCCTCTCTTCGGGGACGCCCGTTTCCTTTTCATCAGCGCTTGTTTGTGTTAAAAGGAAAGGCAAACTATTATCAACGTGGAGTTTACTTATGTATCTTTATGACAAAAATCAAATCAATCTGTACCCCTAAGATAGATCTCTGCAAAACTCTAGGAAAAATCACTATAAAAGTCGGGTGTAATATCAATAACTGCTCATAGGGTGAAGTTGATTCATAAATTTAATTAACTCATTCTTATTGTCCTGCTATATTGTGCTTATTATTCTGTGCACGATCGATCGTCACATGCTCTCATGAATTATCAATGACAGTATTTTATTCCACAACAAACATTGGTGATTGAATTCCCAAAACTGGCAGGCAATTTTCTGAAATTCAGGACAATGTAATTGGAGAAAGAACGATTGGCCGTCTATAAAGAATCTGTGAGATTAAACAGTGAATTTAAAGTTTATAATAAAATACCAATTCCCAAACCCACCACGGCGCACTGCTCATCTATCCCATCTTAGTGTCATACGAATAAGGAGTGGCTAGGGACCCATCGTAGAGTCCCATTCCGTCAATCGCCAACATTTATTTACACTACACCTCTTGACCTCACCTCACTGTACATCGAAAGTGACGCTTTGCTGCGAATTTCAGAATTGAGAGCGAAGAGGTTCGGGTGTAATAAGCGCGACAATAGTTCGAGAATTCAACACGATTTGTTTTTATCAGCTTCTTGTACCTTTCCGAAGTTGTCCGCCGTTTGCGTGAAAAGGGCAGAGAGCGGGACAAGCCAGTGTGTGGGCGCGCCGAGGCGAGGGCAGCGGCCCACGCGGGACCAGCAGCGCCGAGCCGCACCACGTGCGCTCGCGGCGCGGCGCGGGGCGTAGCAGACGCGATCGATGGCGCCGGTCCGCGTCGCCGCGCGCCGCCGCCGGGGTTCTGAAACCCGGGACGAGCGAGTGCGAGCCGCCCGGCCATGCGGCGTGGCGCGGGCGGAGGCAGGCAGGAAGAGCGGGAGGGGCGCGACGCCCCCGCTGGCCGGGCGGGTTGGGGCAGGGCGAGGCGATCTCGCTGGCCGGGCTCGCAGGCCGGTCGGCGAGCAGGGGGCGTCGCGTTCGAATCCCTTCGGGATTCATCGCTCCATTTTTATACGGCTCCCGGTTCGGAATGAACGCGACGTCGCACAATGGCGGCCCTGAGGGGAGCAATCAGCACTGCGACAACTAATGACTGTCCCCGGGCACGAGTGTTTTTGCTTGCAGCAGGGTCAGAGGTAAAATGCATGAGCAACACGTGGGACTCCCATCACTGGTTACTTCCAATACCGAAAAATGTAAGGAGCAAAAGCAAAATAATATAGTAGCGATGAGTAATAAAACTTACTCATTCGCATACTTTCTTAACAGGGCACCCTTACCACGGTGTGCCATCCCTGGCAATGTAATATTTACTTTTGTGACCTTGTGTTGTTACAGCAGGGGTTCTCAACTGTTTTCGTTCACGGCTCCCATGACCTAAACGAAACCTTCCCGCGACTCCCCTGCTGTAACAAGTTTCAAACATAAGGGTAACTATAGGCATTCTAAAGATGCAACAAAAATGAGCAAGTGATCTAATAGGCAATTTTATTTATCGATTATAATTAGGTATTAAAGTAACATAACACACTTTATTCAACTTAATTTTTCGACGACATTCTACTAAAAAATAATGGGAAAGCTTCTCATCTACAATTGTTCAAATCTGGGTTCAATGTTTGAAACTGCGGCTCGCAATTGATTTTCGACGTTCGATTTCGATCTCACCCAAAGACAGGTTGGACACAGCTCGCGAGAGCACGGGTCTGATCAGCGTGGGTAAAAAATATTAAATATGCCTAACGCGCGCTAGGGATGTACGTCGATGCTCAAGGAACCACAGAAGCTAATTGGTAAAGGACTCGCCAGGATCAATTAATCCGTAATTAATTAGTAAAATAAATCGTACATGACATATAACATACTATGATAATACAAATTATTTTGTAGATATAGAAGACAAAAAGATTAAAGTAAATCAAATCTAAAGGTAATGTTCAATACCTTTGTGGTTGTTAAGCGATTCTGTAAAAGTGACTTTAATTTCATTGCAAATGGTTTTTATTGTACGAGAGCGGGTGATTTCATGTCGAGATTGCAATACTCCTCTATAGTACGTCACATAGTTTATGTTATAACATGACTTTTACGTTAAATATAAAATACATATTTAACCAATATTTCAGGAGTCTTAAAAAATGTGCTTAGCGATATCGTAATTACTACTTGCCTTATTTACAAAATTATGAAGTAAATTTTACATATCACTAGTAATAAGCAATTATTTTAAACACTAGCGTTTTAGGGTTAAACGTATATTAGGAAATATTATGAAGCTTAAGTCGTACTGTTTTGTTACTATGTTCACAATGATAACAATGTTCGATTATGAAAGGAAAGTTTCTGAATTTGGATGGTTAAAGTCACAATGTCAAGGGAATTCTGGTTGCAGCGCCCATATCCGTTTGATTATTGATTCATTACTACTAATGTCATTAGTCCACAAATGTAGGGCGTGTTTTTCCTCAGGTTAAGGCAGGTATCTTCCCTTACTAGATAGTAAGATATGGCGCGGAGCTACCTATCAGCTAGCGGGATTTTCCCCAACCAGGTATTTCCCACCAGTCTGCTGGTGGTTCCAACCAGTTCCACCTGTCTCCCGGTATGTGTGGTAATGTAGTGCGTGTAAGTGTAAGTAAGGGTGACGATATGTGCAAGAAAAGTAAGGAAAGATAACAAACTGGCCACGGGTCGCGCGCTAAGGAACTGCTCCAGCATTCGTCAAGTACTGATCGGAGAAACCACGAAAAACTACCAATTAAAGCGCTAGAATTCTCCTCCAGACAGTGACAGAATTCGACCATATAGCTAACGTCGAAAATTCTGCCACCGTCGGGACTCGAACCTAGGACATCATTCCGGTCGGAGGTACTGTGTGACAGTTGATGCCCTGAGCCACGTATCCCGGTACATTCGTACTCCCTCGTCCCTCAGTTACCTAGATATTTTCAGAACAGACGAACCCCAGCGTTGTTTCTTTCTACAATATTTAGCCGGGGGAGTGCTCTTGTGAACCGACAGTTCGTCTTCCCGATTATTTTGGTCGCGACACGAAAGGAGTAGCAGCAGCTCTGCTATTAGTGTCACTGCTCGGTGGCCTCACAACAGCAATCTCTAAAGCGGGCCGGAAAGACTATTCAGTTTTCTTCGAACACTCACAGATTCTGTGAGCCTAACTAGTAGGATGTATTCATGACACAAGAGATTGCTCAACATTTGGGCAAACATAATAGTCATTTCTAAAATTCTTACAGGTTTTCGTTAGGCGTTTGTTAACAGTAAGATCTACCTTTATGACGACTCTTAATTGGCGTGTTACTGATCTGTCTCATATTGTAAGTCTTCAATAACAGGGGAGGTTCTCCTTGTATTCTAATGGCCGGTGCAATTATAGACTGGCAGATAATGTTATCGCAGGGGTAGAGTTCGTAGAAGATAATTGTCTTTACACCAAGCGAAGTGCCTCAGTGCGTAGTACGCTGACTTCGCAGTCGGGAGGTCCGGGATCGATCTCCGGGCCGGACAAATGGACCGGGGTTTTCGTGGTTTCTCTTGGTCCTAAGGCAAATGCTGGTATGATTAAAAAATGCCACGACCACCTCTCACCATCATCCTAGTCCTTTAACCCCTCAATCACCTTATAACTTCATTCAGCATTCCCTACAAAAGGCCAAGAGGCCCTTGCCTTAAAGTGCCCAGTACTACAGAAGACGAGACACCAAGAAATGTCAAAGCAAAACAATTCATGCCACTATTCCCAAAATTAAAGAAAGGAATATTCAAACACTACATTAAAGCTGTATGTGAGGCCAGTCGCAACGAAATCATAGCGCGAGCAGAATGGAGATATAACGTATGCAACTTCTCGAGATAACATCCGCCGTCGCACTGCAAGATATCGACGGCCATAATAATCTTACGAGCAATATAGGTTTGGAAATTGCTATGTTCGGGTTGTTTCTCCATACTATCACCAGCATACGATATATTAATTACGCATAAACGTCTTGTACGGAATAGAGCAAACGCCCAAGGCTGCTTCACGATTCCCTCACCCTTGGCAATTGAGAGGAACGTTTGCTTATAAGCAGGGCTCGAATTCTGATAACCTAAAAATTCTTTGAAACCTATAAAAAGTCTTAAAAATTGGAGGAATTTTACCTAAAAAAAATTAAAATGGGAAAATAACCTCATTTTCTAAAATAAAACATTTGTATGAAAATATTTACTTGTTTAATGAATTTTACAATTTTCAATATCATTTATTTATATAAAATTATATTTAACATTAAGTCTTTACTTTAGGAGGAAATGTAATCCTCAGCTTCGATCTTCCAACATTCTGTTTTGAAAGGTCAAGGAATTTACCGAAGATCCGTGTAATTTTCAGAGTTAGGAAAACAGAGTCCATTGCAGAAGTGAGTTTAATCATGAACTAACGATACAATAAAAACTTCGTTTTAGCGAGTCCTTGCAGATTCATAAAAGGCACACTAACAAAAAAATACGGAGCGGGAAAAAAGGCGTAAAAATGACGCAAAGGTCCAAAATAAAATAACCTAAAAATTGAAAAATGGGAAAAAGATAACAAAAATGACTCAACTATATATATCACCCATATGTCATGACAAATATTGATTTTCAAGTTAGCTATGTCTACAATACACCAATGAAAAGATGACATATCACAATGCGAGCCCTGTTCATAAGCTATGTGTTTACTAATATGCAACCACAAGCTTATCTTTCATTAATTCATTCTCAATGTTTTGATTTTTTTTGAACACGTGTGATTGTCCATTAATTACCGTGGCCACAAGACAGAGACCAAATGTGTACGGTGTATTATTTGCTGTTTGTGTGGTGTGTTAAGTACACAGCATCGACAAACGAAAAGAAAATCTGCGTGACACTAAATACTAAAACATGTTCAAACGAATGAAAATGTTACATAGTATTTATATGTATTAACATCACCATGAAGCGTAATCATTGTACCTGATTGCGCCTGGACTATTCCAATAGCACGAATCACCCCCAATTCCGTTTTGGGTTGTCTCATTCGCTCAACGTGGCCGAAAAGCACAAAACATTTCCTTATACTGCGAAGAATATTTGAGCTCGACTGGGCAGTCGCGTAGGGCGCCAGTCACGGGGCATCGGTTGGCCGTCGGATAGCCCCCAAACGCTCTCGCAACTGACCGCCAAGTACACAACCGGCGAAAAATTGAGCAAACTGCTTCTGTTGACTAAGCAGTGCAGGATACAATAGCAATGTGTTTGTCGTAACAGGATAGCCACTATTTTCCCCAGGTAAACTTTCCAGGTTTTTTATTTAATTTTCCTCAACATTTTTTAGACTATCATCCAATATTTATAGATTGTTTTTAATAAAAGCAAACCTTAGGTCGATATTACAACCATTTCAAAACACTTATCTTGTTAATAATTGCCAGCTTCCTTATTGCCATGAAAATGGCCAAATTAACGAGGTTTCAAATTAAAATGAGCAAAAATAACCTACTTTTAATTACACAATATGATCACGTTTTATAATTTTCTAAAAATAAAATCTTTCCAATATCAAGTAATTGTCTGCTTTCATTCAGTTATCCAGAAAGTGGTCATTACGTATAACGCTAGCGCCGATAACGCTATTGGCGTCCTCTTCTAGTTCACTCGGTCTGTTTATCACTTATACTGATACTAGTGTACGATGTTAAGGGTATGTGGACGAAATCGCCTAAGAAAGATCCGTATTAATTTTACCAACGTTGGCACACTTGTGCTGGGAACTGGCACTTTCAATTAGGTTTTTCATTCCAACAGGAAAATTTGTTGCATGAAACGAATTATTTTTACGCTGCCAGAATTCAGGAAAAGTGCACTCAAAACTTCTGAAAGAAATATTAACAAGAATTATTCTTTGATCAAAAGGTGGTCGATTGCGAATTTTAATTGAAAGTATCAAAAAAGTGAAATGGGTCTTCGATACTCGTTACTTGCGGACTGGCTGGTTACCTTCAATGTGAATGGCCTCACTTTTTACCAACAAAAGATTTCATTTTAAAAACATCTGCTTTTCGACACGTTGTGTACCAATTCATAGAATATTCTTTTTAGAGACATCGTAACAACTACTCGTATGTCGTTCGTGAAATCTATTCATCTCTTCCAACTACACCCACTGAATGGACACTTTCATTGTCAGATGGTGCTCCACCCGTCAGTGTTCCGCCCCAGGAGGAATGATACAATTCGCGGAGAGATGCGGCCTTTAGCGATGCTCTTCTGTACTTTTAGAATCGGGAAAAACCCGTCGCTGGGCAGGACAGATTCGAGAGACTAGCGGCCGCGTCCTTAATAGTATTGTTTCCTCACAAACAGCTAAAGTGAACGGATAGTTGAAACACGAGCGGAGTCCTCTTTATTAAGGGTAATGATTTAAACATTTGAACATGCTCAGGTGTCCGGATTGTTTGATGCATGATTCCGGGCGCGTCCACTGCTACGGTCAGTAGTCGTATGTTTTAGTGCACGTTGAATGGTGGGAGGTGGCGGTCAACTTCCCCCCTCTGGATGGGGAGAGCCGGCGCCGACTTACGTCGACTTGCGGATATGTTCCCGAACCGGGTATCACCCACTAGTGTGGCACCGCCCACTCCCGACGTGTGTGGTAGTATAGTGGGTGTAAGAACGGGGTGAGGAAAAGACAAGGAAGAGGAAGGAAAAACTGCGCGAAGTACGTGGTCCATTTCTTAAGGTACTGCTCCGGTATTCTCCTATTGTTGATAGGAGACATCACGGAAAACTACTAATCAGAGCAACCGGGCGGTAGAAGTCTCCTCCAGGCAGCAGCTGAATTCGACCTAGCTGACAAACTAGTGTCGAAAATCCCCCTACCGACGGAATTCGAACCCGAAGTCAGGGGCACTGCAGTGACACCATTCGAGAGGCTGGATCGATTTATCTTAGAAATACAGCCATGAAGAAGATACGGTCAACTGAAATCGCATCGCTTTCCATTTCAAAGCAGACGCCGAGGATCTGGTGTTCTGCCACCGCAAATCACAAAACCATTTTTGGGTCCACGCAACCCAAACCTCCAACGCATTTTACTCCAAAATACGAACACGAGTTATCTTCATTCACTTCCCCCGCGTGACCACTACTAAAATATTTCTACTCCCCTAAATTCATTCCACATATGCATTGGGCGTTTGTCAAAAGAACCGGCCGGTGCCCCCTCCCCCATGGGTAGGCCTACGCGCGTCGCGTCTATCGAGCGCCAAGCCGAGGCTCCCCGTGGGTGACGGCGGCGGTGGCGAGCGCTTGGAACGTGGGGTCGATTACGTCACCCCGAGTGCTACGAGACCACCTCGGCCCGTGCGTAGCGGCAAGTCTAGATCCGGGTATTCGCGATTCACCCATTGTGTTGCGTATATGGTGCGCCGCGGCACGCGCCTAAGCGTGTGCGTGCGCGCGAATCGATTTGAGCGGGGGCGGCGGTTTTTAGCCGAGGCAGCAGGGTTGCGCTCCCCCACTCCTCCTTCTCTTCCTTCTTTCACGGTGGACGTCGCGAGATTGTTTCTTTGCGCCGTTAATACGCGTAAACCCATTCAATGGATTTTGCTGACCGAAGAAAATTATTCAGCACGAGAAAATCGAAGGTGGCATAGTTACTTGAGAATCACTCATCCAAGGTTGCTCTAATTTTCTAAAAGGCATACTATCTTAATATCAATCTACACTGTCTTATAATTTAGAGCAATCTAACATTCTCATTAGCACTGTCGCTGTATTTTTAAACCATGTTTAACGAAGAAATTTAATGAAAAGCGTCGTTCCCCCTAAATTTAAATTCTTTTCAAATCAATTTCAGCCTCGGAATTGATTTTAGTTTGATTCATCGTGAAAGATCTTATTTTCGTGCGTGATTAGGGATACCTTGAATGAATACTGGTTTGGGACTTAAGGGTTTGACTTCGTATTTCCCCCGACCATTTTAACCCTACGCGAGATTTGTCCATACACAACTCCCACGCTGAGTGGTTGCCATCGAAGGCGCAATGGCAGTACGAGTCCGTTTAAAGTGTTTGCAAATACAAAATATGTACCTAAAGATTTCAACGAAAACCTATGAATGGAATCTATGAAACTTCGGTACTGAGCATAATGGAGGTTCTCACTTTGCGATATATTTACGAACTCTTGAAATTACCTCAGAATTTAGGATTCATTTCGGCATGAATTCCTATCCAGTATGTAACGCATTGCCGCTGTGTTTGATTATCAGTTTTAAAAGTCGCTATGAATAAATTCCCGATGTAAGCCGTCTTTGTGAAAAGACGATTTCGACTTCAAATATGGCTCACCCAATCTGCTGAAAAAGTCAGTTTTGAAGCATGGCAGAGACCAATAATTGTATTCCATACATGTTAAAGATTCAACCAGGTTAATCGGACTATATTACATCTTACTTATGTATAAATATTAAATTTGTTAGAATTATGGACAAAAGTTCTGAGTACATCAAATCGGTAACTAAAATATTAGTTACAACAAATTTTATTCATTCTTCGCTGCATTCATTTGCCTTCAGAGGAAGGAAAATTCGGAAAACAGTGATGTATTCAGCATTCCACAGCAACTGAGGCAGGAGGGTCGTCAGTGAGTTTCGATGATGTTTCACGGCTATTTGCTCTCTCTTAATATTTAAGACGGCAAACCTTTCTTCGGATAGACTATACCAAAGGAAGGGCGGTGTCTCTCTCTGGAAGATGAGCCACTCCTAGGCCCCTTTAACTACACATCTGGCACAAGGAAGAAAGTTCATCCCACCCAGAAACAGTTTCTAAATTCTTAAATACTCTAGTTCTTTTTTACTTCCTCGTTCACAACTGCATTCAATAGCATATTAAACTAGTACTTCCGCTACATCACCTTCTTCATTCTGCAGAACAAAAAAAAAATCTTTTAACACGACAAATTTCATCGTGATCGCAGCCGCATTGCCCCTCTCTATTTTGAACTACAACCAGCGCCAAAGCAAATTTAGTTTCGCTGTGTATTAACGTAACAACCTTAGCTTCGTTATCGCAAATGGCTCTCTGGGGAACGACGCGGAACGAGACAGAATACGACCAGCGACACAGTATCTCCCCTTCTACCCCAGACTGCTTACGCCCATTCCAGGGTAACCTCGCTTACAGTACATGAGCAGGACGGCGGCGGCGAGTCTCCCGCAAAGCAACAGTGCGGGTGGCGGCGGACAGCCATTTGGCAGGGCACGCGACCGGCTAGAATATTACGACTTTAAAAAAATTCAAATTCTATAATATAGGCTACTCGTACATCAAATTCTCAACATACAATGTGATATTTTATTTTTCCCTAACTCCGTGTAATACAACTATAACGGAAACGCAGAGCATACAGAGAATAACCGTTTGAATTACACTTCAGATCTAACAATCAGTATCTTCACGAAAAGAGAATATAGTGAATGGACAATCAAACTAGGACCTCTATCGCAGAAATAAAAGTTTGAAACGGTAACGTGTTCATCTAACTCCTTTTTTGTCAATAGATTACGTATGTTTGTCCATTAAATATACTTCATATGTTGGACAAGGAGAAGGTCGCTCAGTTATCTGAAACTCCCGACATAGCTCCATGAAGCATATTAAGGCTGTGTAATGCTTTCTGTTGCCAACATCCCTTTCCTCAGATAATACTAGTCTAGAGAGATGAACAAGGTATCAGTGGAGAAGATGGTTTTACCGACTTCGACTTTAAGACATGATCTTAATGCTAACACCTTGTTTGGTTGAAGAAATAAAGAGAAAATTACGCAAATTTAACACGTTTAGTTCCGATTTCTCCCACGGGCGCTTCGAAAGCACCAGCTTCATGAGAATGCAATGCTGAAGTTTCGAAGAATGAGAGACGTGTAACCCAGCACAGGTTTATCACGACGACTGTCAGTGCGCTCTCAGAATACACTTGCGAGTGCCCGCTCGCACGTAAGAATGTACTGTACGGGTTTGTTGGCATGCATATTTTTAGAATCAACGAATAATAGAACACCAAAGCCACAAGTACCTACAGAGACGGTCCGACAGGCTAAGAATGAGCTTACCAACCCCCACAGTATAATTTCCTCGCCATGAATGGTCCCGTTTAAAAAAACAAAAAAACTTCGAATTACGGGATAAAATATAGTAGTAAACGAGACATAGAGAATAGTTGCTTAAGGAAGGTAACATTTTTACCCCAATACTCTGTGGATTAACCAACAAAACGTTTTCTCAACAACCATTGCAATTATGTCTTCGCTACTTTCGCGGAGTGAATCCTACGGTCACCTACCACGCAAATTCCCATCTCTCTACCGAAGATACACACTGCGCCAATGCAACAACGCACCATCGGCCAGCTCAAGTGAATGGAGGAGGTCGACAACTGCTCTCTCGGGGATCTCGAGTCCCACTTCGTCACGCACGCGGCGGCGGCGGCACCCCCGCGCGTCACACTCCCAAACAAAAAGAGACACGGCGGCGACGGAGGCGGCCGGGGCACCCTCTGCGGCGCGGCGCGCCTGCCTGCCTGCCTAGTTGCCCGCCTGCGCAGGAAGTTCCTCGTAAAACGGAGACCGAGGCGCGGCGCGGCGAGGCGAGAGCGCCTGCTACGCCGGCGATGCAAAACAATGTCGCGCTCCCGCCGTGTCTGTCGCGCCCTTCCACGAAGCGGCCAAGAGCGGCCGGTGCAGCCGCGCACGGCCCGCGTGGGAGCGTCCGCGCAGGAACCGAACGCGCCCGGGACCCGTCGCTTCCGCGCTCACGTACACTTCGGAATTCGACGACGTGAGGGTAAAGGAGGTCAAATCATAAATTTGGATTATTTGGAAGAGTGAAAATAAAATTTCGGGTCATTGTAAGGTAGAAAATATTTCAAAAATATTAAATTTGTTACGTTGTATATGTTGTGTACATAGTGCCGTGTACATAACATATAAACCTTAACATAAACTCCCGAACCAACATTTACATTTCCTCAGAAAATGGCTTAACTCAATTTCCTCGAACATCATCGAATTGTTTCCGCGGCTTCGTGACCTAGGAGTGGTTAGCGCGTGGAACCGTCTTATTAATGTTAGCATGGGCAAACTCGTTATAATTGTACGATTTTTGCAAGCAAAAACACTGCTCTTCATTCACACGGTTTCCTTCGAAAGAAGTAAAGACCGTCCAATGATATTTGCGTCATGTAAAACAACCGTAAAAGTAAAAGACGCCACACATTTGGTGCAACACTTTCCCACTTCATGTAATGTCTCATTTGTAGCGACAGGTCTACCCTACCCCTCACAATACCTACCACTTCCAAATACACCTATCCAAATTTACTCATGGCTGATGATACTAAGATTTTCTTGCAACATTCGTTGAGCCTAGAAGTGGATGTCTAAAACTATTATATTCTGCGATGGTTTTAGTCAAAATCGTTCTCAGCTGAAGATCGATCTCAATTCTACACCTCAATTTGGTGATTTTTCAAGACTAGTTGCCTTTGGTTAACGACAAAAGAGAAAAAAAGGCAAATATACTAACGAACTCACAGACACACACGGAAGACGAAGTCGAACCCGCGATCTTTCAGAGTGTGGGGTTCTAATCACATCGATTTGTGACGCAATTGTAAACACTAGCTGATTACGCGCGTTGTTTGAGTTATTTATCTATCCACACCTTCTCGTCCGCTTCGCCTACTCCACCCACTCTTGTTCCCTCCCGTGCTGTACACAATAGAATCATTGCAAGTTCAATACATGCGCAGAATATTCGACTTAACTCACTTACTTTGGTGGAATTTAGGACGATCTAACATCCACATTTTACATGCTCGAACAATTTTGAACTCGATACCAAGACGATATCAAGATTCACGAGTTAAGTCATTCAGAAAAAACGTCGAAAACTCCTTGTCACGTAAAGACGTCTATTGGAATAGCCAAGATAGGGAAAACAGCAGCTGCAATGTTCTGCCTAATCTCAGATAAAGCCGCCACGCCTCTTCATTCTTTGGGGCCTTGGTCGCCCGCCTACGACAAAAGACACGCGTCTCAGCACAGCTTTCATCCAAGCAGCAGTCTTTCATCTGAGCGCGAAGGATACGAATTCTCACGTTAAAGGTACGGGATTAAACAAACCCTTTTACTGCATTTTCACATTCTTAAAACGTGTCGAATTTACACTAAATAAACAAATCCAGAAAAGTAATCAAGTACAAAGAGTTAAAACAAAAGTTCAATTCTGTTCGTACACGTAATAAAATAAAATGAAATATTGAAATATACATTTACAAATTCTTAAATTCAGCAACGTATGCTATATTACTGCAATCATGATTTTAGGTATACACACGTACATTTACTACAGAAATGATACCGATTACAAAACAAATACGAATGTTATTAAATGAATAACACAAAATCTTAGCCAACAATGTTACCCGAAAAAGACAACAAAAGACATTTTGTAAAACAAAATCCGTCGACTTCGATTCGACAACAACCATCGGTAACATGCTTCTCCAGCACCTTTGCGCAATGCAAGAGACGCCAGATATACTATGAACACACAAAACACCACAAAAAAGTTTAGTCTTTATGCAACATTGAACTTCCTAGGGCCATAATTCAACTTTCAGAAATAAACCCGAGCCGACAGCAAGTTCCCGCCTCGCACACAGTCTGCACGCGACAGAAGTAGCAGAGCGCGGGCAAATGTACACGAGATCATCAAAGGACGTGGGACACATCCACAGCTCGTACGACAGAGACTTATAACTCATGGATCGGCCCTCGCTGCACGTCGCCCGCCGGAGGAACGCATATAAATCCGGCGGAAATTGCTTCCGCTCGTGATCGATGCCGATGGGAAATGGGCGGGGCGGGACCCGTTCGCATTACACAGTCAATCGGACGAGAGGCCGGCTGACGCCAGGTACTACGCCGCGTCGTCGCGCCCACATGTGCGGCTCGGTAGCCCTCGCCCGTGGGCTCTTACGGACCTAATGGCATCGCTCTGCATACGAAGACAGGATACCCGATCGACGAGCAATCACATTTCAAATTTGCGCCAATTCCTTAGTTTCGAGCTTAGTCCGGGGAAAAGAACATTTTTGGAAACAAAATCCATCTGCAAGCATCCAGAGTAAACACGCGGACACAATAATACTGTCATCACAATTAAGACATTGGTTCTTCAAGACGAAACGCTTGTATGTAAGTAACTTAGGAAGGGGGGGGGCGTCAACTTGCCCACACCCTCTCAATATTTCTAGATTCACTCAATTCTGACAATAATGTTGAGTATTATTAATAAATTTTACACATCTCAAACACATTTAAATTTCTACCGAATATTTATATATAAACAGAAATGAGTGGAATATGAATGCGTTTTCAGTTTTTCTCCCCACCCTCTTTCCCGTTGCTTCCGATCAGAGCCTAAAATATCCCTCCCCCCACCTCACACACATTTTTTTTTCATTTTTCACTCACCTAATAGTTAAATTGAAAGATGACTTAAAAATATCATATAAAAGTAAAACGTTTTGTACGCAAATTGTCACTGAAAAATTTGGAGCTTTTATTGAGGAAAAATATAATTTAAGCGTTTTTAAAACTGCGCAATCTTGATTTCTTTTTCATGAAAAAAGTTTTGAGTTTTCCAGCAACTTCACTTGAGATAATTTGAGCCTGTGCAAAAATGCATTAAACATGTTCATAATGAAAATGTTAACATAAAAGATAAAAAACAACACATTTTTGAAAAATCAAAATAATACAATATGGCGTTTATGTAATTTTTATCAGCGTGTTTTGCATTATCCATGCCAAAAATTTAACAAAAAGAATTGGAGTCATGAGATAATCTTTTAATATTTTTTTTTAAATATTGCTCACATTCCAACCAAAATTGAGCGAAAACAAATAATTTGAAGGAAAAAATATATTTTAAATGTCATATTTAATAACCGACTGAAGAACAAAGTGTAAATACTTTAATTTCTTTTCTTCATGTATTCCACAATACTTTATAGTAAGAAAACTTCTAGAAAAAAAATCATAGTAGACATCAAGTAACATGCTGCGACATGCAGCGCTTATGGGCCTTGTTTGTGAACGCATCTGATTACTCAATGAGCGCCGTTCCAAAGGCGGCGCTTACCTGCGTGTTGCATTCAGCCCAAAGTTTCTAATAGAGCCTACGTGCCGGCTGGCCAATACTTCAAGATGCGACACAGCTGCAAGGTCAGTATAGGCCTGGGGGCGTCGCTTCCCAGCCTCCTAATCTTTCGGCAGCCTACTGCCCGTCAGCTTCATCGCTCTATCCTCAACGCAGAGCCTTGAACTATCGCATTCTACTGTAACGGATCTTGACAGAATTACACTTGGATTATTATAGTGGCGCCTGACGTACATCCAATGGGGAGCATTAACGTAATCACGGTGACTTACGCCAAGCGCCAGTTAAAAAAATCGAAGTACAGAAGAGCTTCACCAGTGGTAGACGCGATATCTTTATTTAGCTAAAGCAATGCTCTCCCCGGTCGGAGCAATAAACCTAAGTTTCCAGGAACGCACGTCCCTGTTTCATAAACAATATTCGATATGTTGTAAAACCTGGACGAAATTACAAAGCAGAGAGCAAATGTTGACATGTTTGCGCTGCCGGGTGGGTTGAACCCCGCATTACTTTTGGTACGTAGATTACTCCGTTTGTGATTTAGTAAAATCCTTATTGAGTTTTTTTCGGAATCGAAATGGTGATTCGAATTTCAATTTTGTTTTTCTCTCAACAGTGAAAATGTCATAAAAAATAATTGCAGTCATACAGTCCCTATGTACAGGGAGCAGACACATCGGTATTCGTTTTGGAACTGTGGAAACTGCAGAAGGAGTTAACGGTAATAAGATACAACAATCTTCACAACAAAACAACTCTTCCTCTATTTTCACAAAACTAAACCGATATCTCGGTACTAATCAAAACACGAAAAACTATTTCTAAATGCGGTGCAAAATGCCTTCGGTCACAAAAACTATGTTACCAAACAACGTTCTTTCAATTTTTTCTAGGACTACTTTTTGCACGGACTAGAGCACGTAGCCTGTCTGGCACTTCTTCTCAAATCTTCACAGATTTGTTGTATTACATAGCGGATTAATTTTTCCTTCTGTTGCTTTATTGACATCCTGTTTGTTATCAATTTTCTTTTGTGAAATGTTTGTTTCCTGAATGTTCCATACATGTTTAATAGGATTTAGAACTGGCGAAAGAAACTGCCCAGTTAATTTGGTTCACTATTCAGAATTCAAAGTAGTTCGTGTAGAGTCGGTAGCTCGTCGGGTAATTATTATGCTGAAAAATGGAGTCGTTTCTCAACAGTACTAGCTTGTAACTTTGGCTTTAGAATGGCAAGTTAGTTACATTAACTCCTTACTCTGTCTCTAAATTGCAATTGCCCCACGTATCTGGCACTCATACGTTCCCACATGGGCACCGAACGACCGTGTTTGACACTGGGAATTCAGTTTCGGGGCTCCAGCTCTGTATTTTCCTCCAGACCACGAGTCTATCATCAGACCCAAAAATGGAGATTTTATCTTGTGTGAAAATACGACCTCCCTCCAAATGTTAAACCAGAAATTTACATGATTTGCAGCAAATGAAAGATATTTATCTCTTTCACGGCCCACTTGGGGAACGAGAGGCGGATGGGCGGCATTAAGCCCAGTGAAACACTTTTCCCACTGTCCAGTAGGTCTACCACAAAAGTCGGGGCACTTGATTGAATATCGTCTCAGCACGAGCAATAATCCGCTCATCGAGCAAAGACTTAGAGGGTGAGCTCGGATTTTTAAATGTTTTTTTTCCTCTCACCAACTCGGTATATACCGATATGTACCTTTGATTTCGGGATTCCCGTCCATGAGATATCTCCCCGCACCGACGCGCATGCATTACATCAACGGATTACCCCTTTGCATTCTTCAACAGTCAATTCCCTCTTCAGAACCATTTCCCCTCCGTTATTCTCTCTCTGCAAAGCTCGCACAGCAATTGACGGATGGCGAGGGTTCGGGGCGACGATGGAGAAATTGCAAAATGGACACACGCCTCTTACGTTTCCCCATTAAAAAAAGGCATGTTAATAAACATTTAGATCCTGGTGTCCAAATATTTTTGCGTTCCATTTCGACGCATTGTTTCTTGATTTCATTAGCATCGACCTATTAGTTTAGTTTGTTGAAAATGAAAAAAGAACGTTGTTGTCAAATACAACTTTTCATGTTGAAGCATTTAGAGTAGCCAGATGGCTTAGAGGATTTTAGAATTTACAGGGTTGAGAGTTGCAAGATGGATTTCCCAAATTGTCAAGTCAAAAACGGGGGAAATCAAAGATTAGTTACGGAAATAAAATGATATATTCTGTAATGCTAAGAGGTCCCTTTCAAAATTTTTAGGCGACTACCGCCCTCCTGCCTTCCGTCCTGTGAGCACGCCTGCATACTTCCAACCTGACGTAAGAAAGCAGGTTTTCAGAAAAAAAAATGCAGGGGTTGAAATTAAATATTTTCAACGATAGTTTGCACTAATTAGTTGATACCGATAAACGACTCACAACTATAAAATTCGAACTATGACTCATATTTCCAAAACTCTCAGTTAAGCGACGTCTCGCTGATAGAAATCAATGGAATTACAAGAATACAATCAACATAATATTTCAGTTGATATTGTCATCCCCAACCCAGTTAGCAATGTGGACACAGAATTGTAGCCTGAAAAACTACGTGTTCTCTTTCGAAACTCGTGACGTGTAGTTATCACACATTGTAATTCCATGCTAATACGATAATCATTGGCGATTCAAAATACATCCATTTCAGGACGGTTTACCTCCTAGGAAAGTACTATTCCAGTATTATACTCCCTCATATATCCGTCTTAATCTGGCTCTGACACATTTCTGCAGCTCAGGAACCTGACGGATGATTTTTAAGAAAAAGTTGGGAACATAACCTTCGCATTAAATCGAAGTCCGCCGACGACAGTTCAACTCTATAACCCTAGGGGCTTATCTCAGGATTCGGCAATGTTAATAGACGAAAATCCTAAACTGCAATTTCATTATGCTTCATTTACATGCTCTTATGCCGCGCCGTTGGCGTTTAAGCTGCCACAGGTAGAAAAGCACACCAAGCCACTCTTGCTAATGAGCAACAGATCAAAATGTATAATCACGAAGCCTTAGTATAATGCGTTTTGAAGATTTTCTTTAACAAGGTTTAACCTTTTTCTGTTAGGTTAATTACATTTTCTCCGTTATTAAAAATTATATTAGCTTAATATTCTTCGAAACGGAAAATTTAATTTTCGATTTAAACTACAGTGAAATGAAATATGTAGTGCGTGCATTATGATGTAATGCCAACATGGGGATGTGACATCGACGTAGATGTTTTCAAACCATCAGATATTTTAAACTGATTCCATCCGATGTGATTCGAACACCGATGTTTTGTGTTCGATGTTTTTACGTTTTCAACATTTTGTTTGTGAACGAAAAATGTCCTGGAAGTACAAAATTGTAAAAGTTAAAATATGAAATAACTGATACCACTCATTTCATGCGACACACACTCATGACCTCCCTTCTTCCCATACAAATCCACGGTGAATTGAGGAATCTCTGACTCCGTTGAGATGACTTTGAGCGCTCAGGCTTTCAAACTGTTTAAAAAAAATATTTTTAGTATTCTAAAACCTTGTTTAATATAAATCTTAATTATCAATTAATAAAACTGACCACCCACCCACGGTCAAATTAAATTCTTGTCCGTGCTTCGAAATATCGATATTATGTTGTCTCATACCCAGCTCCACACATCCAAGTAACGTAGCAGTTCAGGCGCCCACGGATGGGCGGCAGCATGTTCTGCAAGTCCACCCAAGGCGAGCGCGTCGATCCGATCTCAGGGGCGCAAGGGGATCAGGAGCAGTGACCAACCGGATAGGGATTATTGGATGAGCTCTCGAGGCAGGGCCTCTCGCTCGAACACCGACCTCACTCGCAGGGCAACCAGCAGGCCTCCCTTTTAACCCGCGCCCTTTCGTTCCACCCCCACATCCGCGCGCATTCACCAAACGCACGCGAGGACATCGCCCGCGAAACCGTGAGAACGACCTTTACACATACACAAAAAAACAACTGCGTACACACACGAACTCCGCAAATAAAGGTCCCTCGTACCGCACGGCGGCGGGGGGCGTGGGCGGGCGACAGGAGAGAGGGAAAGGGGAGCGTTACTTCCGCCCCATCTCCCCCGGCTGTGACCTCTTCGGGGGAAGGGGGAGGGGGACGGCGAGCCCATCGAGCTATTACGCCGCGAGAGGGCGCGGCGGAGGGAAGCCCTTGAACGCTCGCTGCCCGCCGCGCCGCGCGTCCCTCTGCCCTCCGTGCCCCGCTGCGTCCACACCGCGCCATGCTGCCACCGGAAGGGCCAATGGCGCGCACCCCTCACGGAAAGAATGGAGCAATACTTGATCCCAAAACATGTTCCGCTATCGGGGAAAAATGAATATATTTTTAAGTGATATATTAATTGAAGCACACGAAACGATTCTCCGAAAATTGCAATAGAGAGGCAAAAGCATTAAAGGCATGTGAAAAAAAATGGTTATACCACGAATGTATTGAGAAATGATAACTATGTTACGATAAAGAACCTCCTGAGTGAGCGTTTTCCCACCACATACGGAGGGATTCCGCTCAGTAACATGCGCCCAAAACTGGCAGGACATATGCCATGGAGTACTCAGGCACAGTGACAAACGGGAATGCAGATTAGCCAGCTAGACACAGAAGAAAAAACAAAAACCTGGTTAATACATAAAATAAAAAAATGGGAAACTTTCCAAATGCAATTAGGCAATCCATATTATTATGTGGCCATCGGTGGCTCGTTCGTTAGCGTGCTCGCTTTCCACGGCGCAATCTCGGATTCCATTCGCGATCGGGGCAAGCATTAAATTGTGCGCTTTTCTTACAATGTTCCAGTATATGTCACTGTATAACAATGACAAACATCGCTTCTCAGGTTGAGAATGCCAGAACGCGACGTAGAGATGACTTGTGCTAACCAGACATACTCCTTATAACCCAAGGCCGCAACGCCGGGACGCTGCTGATAGGCCTTAGCTCGTAAGGGAGCTGTTGTGCCAAAATACATCTAACTATTAATGTGTGTTATTACTTTATTGTATTTTATTGTTGTAAACACACAATACTTTTATTGTGGTTATTCTCATTCTGTGCGCCGTTCGGGCTCACTGTGCGCGGTGGCGCGCCGCCGCCTGGGCCACGCACGCGCGCTGCGGCTCTGGCCGGAGCGCGCGCCGCCGCCGTCGCCGCCGGCCGCCCCACGTGGCACACGAGAGCTGTGGGCGGGCGCGCGACCCCGCCGCGCCGCGGTGGTGGTGGTGGTCGACAAGCGAGCAACGCCGCGCGGCGCGGCACGGCGTGACGCGGCCAGGCGGCGCCGCCGCCACCGCCTCTCCGCTGCTTCAACTTGCTCCTCCCTGCGCGTGCGAAATCGACGGCCGGCCTCGATGCCATCGATTTGTAGCCGCATCGACGGGCGTGCTATTACATCGATTTAAAACTTGCTGAGGAGGTCCTACTGCGGTCTAGCAAGCGCTAAAATCCTAGCAACCTGGTCAACGCCGGTCGCCGTTTGCACACATTTGGGCGAACTAAGTGCCTTGCTAGGTATCGTGCAACGAACGGCGACCCTAGTTACACGCAACATGTAAGATATCTTTAATTACGCCAGCGTATGCATTAGAGACTTCAGAGCACATCAATTTCGAATCATCGTAAGTGGTTGGCGTAAGCAACGATGACTAGTATATCCACGTAAAATGAACATAATTTGATCTTAGTCACGTGCGAACAATAAAATAACTGAGACAAGATCAGAGAGAAATAGGGAGAATCATTACTAGTATTACTAATGGATGGTCGTACCCGGTGTATGCTTTCATTCTTACAATTACACACGGATCGCCTTGTAGGCTGTTTCATTGATTGAATAATTGAATCAATTTTACGATGATAGTAAAAAAGTCTATCTAAATTAAACCCTTAACAACCCTGGCCCCATTTCTACGAAAAAGCGCACGTAAGGTGATAACTGATTCCTCGTTTTCCGTTGTCGCTATTTCATTTCAATAGGTCTAGGATACGATGAGTACTAGTCATTTGATATATATTGACAGACAGCATTGCTCAAGTGTTTGGCAGAACGTCACATCCAAAGAAGAACGAATACAGTCGAATTCGTAGTCGGCCCTCTAGAAATAGACTATTTTAAATAATTATGAATAGCTTAAATAATATGACACCTATGTAAATCACTTTTTCATAGATGCCACTTTCAAAGGTACATATGGTACTCCTGTGTGCGAAGAAGCAGCATCTGCATCAACTGATTCACGGCTTTCTGCCATCGAAGGTAAGGATTTTACACTAAATTACAAAAACCTCAACGGACACAAATTTTAATAAGCGATGGTTCCAAATTGTAATATACTTTATATTTAATCGATAAATCCTCAATTTTCAAAATCCAATATCAGTCGTTCATCGGGAGGATTTTTGAGAGCAAATCTTCGCAAAAACGACGTTGCTATTATTTATTCCGAATCTAAACTGGTTAAAAGATTCAATGAACGCGAGGGACAATGCGGCCTCCCTAATAAAATCGTTATAGTCTCCTATTCGTCCGCTAATTACATAGCAATGACTGTTTATGAATTGGTCATTCATTTTCAGTATCGACTTAAAAGAGTTCGGTTCTAATGGACGTCACGTGAATAATAGACTCGAACGATATTTTATTCCACGCGTCCGCGCACAGCCCAGCCTTCGGGGCCTCGAAAGCTTGTTGGCTCGAATTACAACCGCTGTGCAACAGAACACCCTTGTACGTTAATCACGACATGAAGCCCCAGCGATGCGGTGCCGGTGCGCTGCAACCGCTCAATTGATTCACGCCCGCACGTCGTCGCTTTTGGACAGGCATGCGCTATTATCGAACCGGCTAATTAAGCTGCCGGGCTGAGAACTGTGAATTCGGGAGGTGCATACATATCCATCGACACTAGAACGGTACATGAAGGTTTTTGATCTGATTTGCACGAGTCAATGAACGTTTTCTTCGCTTCAAATGGACGGGGATTCCTTGTTTCTGGTAAAGGTAGGTATATGCAATAAACTACTCCAACTGCCTTGAATTTATTGGACGTATCCTCTTACTCTGCAAATCAAGTCAGCCCAGCCTCCAGAATTATCAATCAGGGAGTAGTCAGCCCCGAGCCAAGCACTTAGTTGGTTTCGAAAATCCGCCTCTACCGAAACTCGAACCGAGGACCTCCAAACTACGAAGCTCCAGTTGCAGACTCTCCACTGCATACCATACGTTAACACACCCGCTATCATTTGCACGTACGGTTTTTGGAAGGTAGGAATAAAAAAAAAGCAATAATATAAACTACGGTTAGTATTTCATACATCAAATCTCTCTATCCATCGTTATTTCTATCCCTTTAAAATTTCATTTAACAATGTTTCTTCATACCCCAAATTGTTTCCATATTATTTTACTGATATTCTGAAAGTTCGCGGCAGAGTACAGCTGTCTGAAACCGTTTCAGTTTTGTGGAACCCACTTGTCAACATAGTGGAAGGTATTTATCCCTTAATGCTCACGAGTCCCTGCTGCCAAGAATGGACTCAGCCCCAAGAAAACGGAAAACTAAAACGCACTATATTTTATCTTGATTCATGGAATGTAACAAGATTAAATATATTCTGTTTAAGTGGCAAAATCATTTGAATTGACATTTTCTGATATATTTGTTTTCTCTAGGTTTTCTACCTAATATTCTTTGATCAGACATACCTTTGATGAACGTTCAAAAAAACATTACGAATTCCTTCAAATTAAATTTAGGTGAATTTTGTTACTGCAAATATATTTTGATCTGTTGCTAGGAACCGAAAACGTCTGTACACGGAGGGCCGACAGTACTTTCTGAACACTGCAAGACTATCGGCAGGCTGCATTCCGCGCTGTGGGTATTATCAAGACTCTGTGTGTGTGTGTGTGTGTGTGTGTGTGTGTGTGTGTGTGTGTGTGTGTGTGTGTGTGTATGGAATGATTCTGACAAATATAGCCTATTGCATCAAACCTGTAGCCCCTTTTCGATGCAAAATATTTTCTATTACCCGGGAGCGTGCATTTCTGATCATTACATGTGCACAACGCTCGTGCTATCATTTACTCTCAAATCAACTAACGCCGGTGAAGGGCGGGGTAGGTATTCCGGGGCCGAAGAAACCGCGTCCGCCCAGAACCCCGCGAGGGCGCCCGGGGAAGCCAAGCGGTGCAATTGCGTTCGAGCAGATTGATTCGGGCGCCGCCGCCGCCGCCGCCGCTCGCTCGCTCGCTCGCCTGCCTCGGTCGCGGCGACGAGCGCGCGCGCCGGCAGGCAGGCAGGCAGGCAGGCCGAGGGTGAGCGACTCGCTGCCGACGCGGCTGCGATGCTAAAATGAGAGGTGTTCGAGTAGCAGGTTGACGAACTCGAAATCGCTCGCGCGGGACTAGATACCCCGGCGTCACACGACAAGACTCGTTTCAATGTGACAGATGTGTACAACAACTAGATGTTAGAGATAGGACTCCGACGTGGAAGTTTTCAAAATTGTAAAGAGGAATTTTACATTCATTATTCATGCGTTTAGAAGAAGAATTAAAACAAAAATGTATTAACCCTTAGACCTTTGTTTCGGCCATTTTTTGACTCCGGGGGCAAATTATGTTTTGCAACACTGAAAATTATTGATAAACTTATTCTCTTAGATATGTTACACATATCCAATTTGTTCACATGTAAACTTTTCATTTCTTAATTTTTTTTTCTAATAATTTAATTTTATACTGTTGGCGTCACAGAAATACATTTGACATTAAATTACAAAAAGGAAAAGTTCTTAAACGATGTCCATTTCCGGTTCATAGTATTACGTGGCGGCTTCCGAGTGATAATTAGGGGTATTTGTCTATTACGATTTCGTAGCTGTTTCAAACATGCTCAAGCTGGTAATATAGACACCTATGTACAGTTTATGAGGATATGCTAATTGTTTTTCCGGAAACCTACGTTATTTAGTGTGATTTAGATTTAGTCAAAAACAGTTAAAACTACATGTGACGCAGGGGGGAGAAGATTATCTGCGCCCGTTTTCTTGAGTTCCAGAAACCCTTTCCGTCATTTTAACTATAAATAGTTGAAAGATGAGTGAAAGTTGAACATAAATAAATAAAAATTTTAAAAAAAAATTTTAAAAATGGCAAGATTAGCAATATTTGAAAAATAGTCATTTTCGTTTCGGAGTTATAGAAAACTTATTTGCATCGGTACACGAATTGCAAGTGTGATTTTTCTGCATTGCTAAAAAATATCAACTCGCCCTTACCTATACTCATACCATTACAAGTAAAAGGAGAGTTCAACAAAACGTGCGCATAGTGAAGCTACATTTACGTCCAGAAGCAAAGCAAGGGGCATCTCAGCATTTGCTCAATGGATCAGGGAAAACTGAACAAAAACCTGATCGAGATGGGGGTCATTGACCCGGAGGCTCAAGTTAATTTTTTGTTCCAAACACATTAAGTATTTTTTTTAATATACAATACAAATGTAAACTAATTCATTATATATCACTTTTGCTAAAATCATTATTTTTCTTTCTGATAATCAGTACAGTCTCAAATTGTATAGAAACAGTTATGCACCAGAAAAATATTACTTTTAACTTAAATTTGTGAACAGACTTCAATTGTTTAATGTCATCTGGCAGTACGTTGTAAAGTAACGCACATGCATTGTATGTGGATTTTTGATAGTAAGCTGTTGATACTGACACTTGATGAACGTGATTTTTACGACGTGTGTTGTAATTATAAATATCAGTATCGCATGAAAATATGTTCCCACCGTTAAGTCACTTGACAAATATTACAGATTCGTAAATATACAGACAAGGCAGTGGTAAGATTCCAAACTCAATGAACAGAAGCTTGCAAGGGCAACGCGGATGGCATTTTTTCATTATTCGAAAAATGTATTTTGCAATCTGAAGGTCTGAGTACTACACGAGTTTCCCGAAAATGTTATACCTTATCTCAGGCGGGAATGTACATTTGCAAAATACACGCAACGAGCTGCATGAAGGCTAACAGAATTTGATAGGATTCTGAATGCGTAACATAATGAACTTAATTTAGTGTTTAATTGTTATATATTCATTCCATTTGAGGTTTCACTGACAAGATGTAGTAAAGAACGCAAATAAATATCGTCACCTTTTCACTTAATTCCAAATAATATCCGTGCATCAAATCCTCGTAAACGACTGTGAAAAACAGTTTAGTGTCAAAAAAGACCCGAAACAGAATCCACGTAAGTATTGGAGAAAACGAGTCGAAGGATTTAAATAATATACCATTAAATATACGTGTATTTACTTTTACAATAACACAGTTCAACATATTCATTGTTTTCTCCCCAAAAATAGCACACAAACAATTTTTTGATGGGAAACAAAAATTTCTATAAAATTTAATGGTGCTCCGTGTAAATCGATCAGTCGAAATAACGGAAGTTACATATCTTAGTGGTTTCCCCTCAATCGCACTACGAATAATAATGCTTGTTCAGGCCAAAATATCAACAGATGATAAAGCAGGGCATGATGGAAACGAAAGTGGCACATGAGAATCAGTACGAAAAGTTAAGGCCAAGTAGGATGTATCAGAACGGGCTGACTTCTCCTTGCCCGTATTATTTCCCAATTGGAATGCAATAAAATTATGAATTACACAGGCGAAAAGCCAGTAAATCTTGCCTAGCAAGATCCCGAAATCAATTTTCACGTGTGTTACAGCGATTCTCAACCGCTTCTTCCCAAACACACTATGCTTCACTAGCAACTGCGCAATGACTATTTCGGCAAACGTCAATACTGATATTGCCTTCCGGGCCAGCAGCCTGATGGCCCAGTCAAAATAATTACTCCGGCCTTTTTGGCGTCACTTGGGGGGGGGGGGGGCAGACAGGGCCATAGCACCTTCTGAGTCTGTTCCTGATTGCATACGGATGTGTGCTAACTATTGACTCGCAACATGAGGTGTCTGTCGCAGGTGCAGACGAAAGTTTGAAACAATTACTGTGACACAATCACGACCTATTGGCCTGGACATCAATATCGATATTTATAAAGGTTTCGCAAAAATAATATTGTAATGGTGAAATTTTAAATTCCAAACGTAAATATAATTACGAACCAGTGGGAATTAAATAACTTATTGCCTTTTGTTTTCAATTTTCTAGAAAAAATTAATAATTTACTGTCTTCATTTTAGTAAGTTTAGCTATAGTACGATTTATTTACTGGTGCACTTGACATGTCTCTATAATGCATCACTATGGGAACGTTCAAGCTCCCGATTGAATGAAACCGAGAACAGCTGATTTACGTCAAGTGCACGGTTAAATAAATCTTAGAATACTAACATTTTATTTTGTTAATGTTTGAAAGTGTTTTACGACTCTTTTCGTTTTTCTTTGTGAACAGTAGAATACACCTTCCAAATATTATTGTATTTCTATAGTTAGTAAGGAATTCATTACAGAGTTCACCAATTTATTTCGGTTTTCAGTAAAGGTTACCGAGACTGAACAGGTTGGGTTACCCTTCCGCTCTAGTTGAACGGCCAAATACAGCCAAATTATTCTTATTGTCGTGAACGCTATTCCCCAGGAATATCTAAAAAACAGTAAATTTGAAATAATAAATACGGACGAGTATACGTGACAAACTCAAACGAAACTAACATGCTTGTGCAAATACGAAGTGAGAATACTATCACAGCCATGCAAGTTCTGCCAATGCGGCGAGATAAGTCTTTCGACACAAAACTGAAATGCAAACAATCTACGAAAGCTTATCTATCTTCAAACAATATAACGGCCTGCAGTTGTGTAATATGACGAGCATGCATTTGATAGGGAGTGCATGGTAATCCCGAAGTTATCAGAATCGAACTCCCAATAGGGAAACTACTACTCCACTGACAAGTACGCTGCCAACACACACTGGCCCATTTCACAAAGCGATTTCAATCAATACCATTTTCACAAACCACCAAAGTACCAGAGCATGCATTTAATCCTTATCGATAAGTGTCAGAGTGAGCGAGGGGAAAAGGGTTATGAGTCTCCTGAGTATCACACTAGTGGTTTTCTTTTGCCTTCCACACTATAAAAGTGATAGTGAATGATACAAATTAATGCTTACTGGTGGTTTGGTGTTCAGATGAGAAACCTGGTGGTATGAGAACAAAACACACCTCCGGCACGTGGTGTGTTTAAAAACGCACACGCCTTACGCGGGCTCAAAGCCGCTGCCGTCGGCTCCGCATACTCCGACAAATACACAATTGCGGACCGTTATTTTCTTGAAGGGACGGAGTGCTCTAAGCTTATTGCGTCATCGAGGCAAAAATCCTTTCACCTAAATAATTATAACATCATACACACTGCATTCCAGGAAGAAAAAAAAATCCAGTCGGGTTATACCCTACGAATGACTACATCAGACCTGCCCAACGAGCATGTGGATCGTGGGCAAATCCCCTGAGCATCGCCGGGGCAAATTCTTCACACCCCGTTCCCCTCTGCGCATGGCCCGCCCACCCCACTGAAATCGCCATTTATGTTGAGATTTGAGGGGCGTTTGCTACGTGTGCTAGCCGAAACTAAGAGAGAATGTACTGAAAAAACCACAAACGAAACCACGAGAGGGGAAAATAGACATATTTTTTGACGATAAACAATGCTTTCGTGAACATCTGGCAATTAGTAATACGAAAACATGACAAGTATCCTTCGCCAGTAAGACGGAGCAGTAGGTGACAAGCGCGTCACATTGAACGAATGGGGGGCGGCACCCACCTCTCCGAACGTAGTCTTCTTACCTCAGAAATGAGCTGGCAATCCGCGTGCTCGCGGCTGCCCTGGGCGATGACCCTAGCGCCATTGATCTGGGCAGGCCTGGACTACGACTTTCGATTTCAGGGATTTCATCCTCACTCTCTGCCCTACAACCTTCGCCCATCTCAATTCATGCCTTCCATTTTGTAGAAGTTAATGAGAAATGAGTGGAAGAAAGAAATAACCTTGGTTTGAGTGAATTAAGAGCGGAAGTAAAATTGGTTTGAAAAAACAACAACAAAAAATAGCCTGAATAAACAAATTACAAGCTGCTCTGGGGTAATATTTACGAGTCTGTGACACAAGATTCATTGATAGATACAAGTGGCAGATGGGCGACATCGATAGGACGACTGCCTTTATGTGAATACGAGAGGCCAGCTACTCAGATCTCCCGTCCCTGCGGTTTCTCATCAGTTCTATGTGAATGCTGGAGTAGTATCTTCAACAAAGGGCCAAACACCACCGCGCGCAATTATTTATCATCTATGCTAGCCCCCTTAGGACAAGACAACTGACCCATTCCCCATTCATCCCGAGATCTCGAAAGGCAGAGACAATTAAGAGACCGCGATTCTGACGCATGTTAAGTATGCAGCGTCACAGCAGGAAGATGTATACACAAATTCCGCAAGTTTCCAGCCGCTCGATACGAAGACTTCTCGGGCTTTGGGGGAAGCCATTCATTGAGCTCCCATTCAAACGCCTCATGAGCCCCACAAGGTCTCTCGACAAACCTCATCGCCCTAAGCAGCAAAAGAAAAGGAGGAAAAAAATATTCGCCAGACCGGAAAGCAAGCCCGAAAAGCAGTAGGCGAACCGCCGACAGGTTCGCCCACCAAACGACCTACAACACGGCGGTAGTTGGCTGTTGGTACGAGCTAGTGAAACGAGCATTCCTGACTACAAAATTCATGTATTTGAACATTGACGCTCATCATAGTTTAATGAGAAAGCGGTCTAGCCTCAGCCCATCACTCGACATCGGAAGAGGCTACAATAACGAATCCTCTTTCTGCCCTTGCAAAGACATTTACGCCATCTCCGCTATTATTAATAATATAGAATTATTAATATTAACTTAAAATCATTAAAAGATGAGTCTCGATTTTATCGAAATCATGCAAAAAAAACTATTTTTACATACGAGTTAAACCACGCCAATATTCTTGCAACTTAATTCTCATACAATTACTACTGGACAACGTATTAATATCGTGAAATTTGAACGTAAATCATTAACATTATTCATCGATCATTTAAGAAAATGAATCTTTAAATATCCTCGTAGAGCTTAAAATGTGGCAAAATAACACGTCGATATTGCGCAAAACACGCCCACCCACATTCTCTTTCATTTTGGCAACGGGTCCGAGCACACTCGCCTTTCTCTCTTCGAAACATCTGAACGTGACCTTGCGAGAAGTCGCGAACTAGGGATGCGAGTAAGGATGGCACTAATATCAATTTTCGTTATTCCAGTACTTTTCCGTACTTCAGTGCATTCATGCCGAAAAATAATTTCCGTAAACAGTAATACTCTTAAATATTTATAGGCATTTTATAAGTATAAAATTAGTTCAAAAAATCGTTAAAACGAATATTCATTAATTCTAGTACCCAACAACAGGTTCTATAACTTCTAAATTCATCTAGGAACGCAGAGCCGCAAGTCGATCTCACTCACTCGTAGGTGTGTAACTCCTGTATTTCGTGGGTTGTATAACGAGCTTTGCGCTGATACCAGAAACGAGCAGCCGCAAATCTGCGAGTTTCGTGTACGGTAGCACAAACCATGACGTCTTTCATTAGGTCCAGATTTGAACCACACTTATGTGTGTAAAATCTACATCGGGAAATATTAGCATCAACGGCTCAGTTTACGAGTATTTACCAAGATTATCCGCCATATCAAAATACCAGTATATTTAATATCAGATGTACCAGTTTCGACTTAGCAATAAATAGTACTCTAGATTTATCATTTATCTGTCTAGACGTGCACATCTCCTTTAAAGGAATTATTTCACTGGACAAAGAAACCGCAAATTACAGAATGATCAAATGATCAGAATTCTCAGAAAAGGTTCTCCATTCATTTTAGATTTGTCAAAAAAAGGAAAACACGAAAAACATGAACGACAATAAAATCACAAAGTGTTCATGGGATTAAAATCTAGAATTCCTTGTTAGAACACTCAGTTATTGTATTCATACCGACCGATTTTGTTCACCTTTAGTATGGTTCGCATAATATCCCTGTAGAAATAAAATCGAAATTCAAGATCATGAAGAAAGTGTAGAGCCCTAGTTTTAAAACTAGGTGAAAGTGAAAAGCTGGAGCTTGAATTAGGTACCTTGGAAACAGTACATACGTACATCTATGTTCTAATTTCATTTTCCGCTTTAATAGTGTACTTCCGCACTATGAAACCCGCTAATTGTTAATCTTCGTGTCGTATTACAGAATGCTTGCAGAAGTGCATCTATAGCAGAATATATGCTGTGACAATGATTCTGAAGCGACCCCACACAGCTCAAACAGTATGGAGGAAAGAGGAGGGGGGGGGCGACTTCTCATTCAATCAGAGGAAGCGTACACTAGCGCTCCTTACTAAAGCTATCTTCAAGAAAAACCATCCCCAACATAACTCGTTATTTGACTCTCTCTGCTTAAATACTTGACGCTCACTCCCCCACTGCAGTGACGGGGGTCCCGACTTCCAACCCACGTGCCCGGGGGCGAGGCGCGAAATCCACCTGACCCTGCGCCGCCCACTCGCTGTCACGGAAGGAGGGGGAGCCCGTGGGCCGACCCAGCTTCGTCCGCGACTGCGGCGGTGTTCGCGTGGTCCGTCCCGGGGGCGCGGGCCCCCTCCACCGACGCGACTCCACGCCACCTCTGATCGACGCTCCGACCCGAGACGCTGGGAGGGACCCGCCCACCAACCGACCGGGCAACCGGCCGGCCGTCGCTGCCGCCGCCTCCTCCTCCTCCTCCACCACCACCACCACCAC
>BOPP01000036.1:347583-390753 GCA_017312745.1 Gryllus bimaculatus
CTCGTGCACGCCTCACCGGCCGCCGGGGCGGCCGACCGACCGACCGCGCTGCGGCGCGACGGCTGGTGGGGGCGGAGGAAGCCGCTCCGCGCCACAAGCTGCTGCACCCGTTGCGGCGGCCACGCCAAGTGATTAGCGCACTTTGCAAAGCTATGAGCACAAGTACGAACTCCGTGCCCTAGTACTGATCGAGCGCCGACGTACGCGTGCGTCGAGACCTCCGCGTTCGGGAGGCGCGGTGAATTTCTCTAGCGCAAACATTTAGGCCGTTATATCTCGCGCAGTACTACTGTACCTGCTGACGACGGACACCAGCGGTTAGTCCATAGCCCGCGAAATTCAAATTTTGGATGTGGCGCAGAGAGGCGGAGCAGGTCGTACGAATCTAGAAACTTGAAGAACGGATCCAACGGGAATCAGGAAAGCTCATTTCCATTGAACTCTTTCATTTCCTTAAGAATACCCTTTTTTCAACCAGAGAAAACACGGAGTGGATGAGGCGGAGGGGGTTGGAGGTGAACCCCAAATCGGTCAACTACAATGGATCGAGCGTCTCTCACCGCAACACAAGAATGACAATGACACCTCGTGACCTCTAAGCGATTCCTGATCGCTTTTATTACGTAATGCAATTCTCAGTTCGTGTTCCACAATCGAACAGCAGAGGCAATGAGCGCCGTGGCCCACTACAAACCAATATATATATACGCACACACAAAACTACGCTCGCGGACTCGCCCACGCTTCCGTGTCTGGCCGGATGCCGTGGCGAAACCCCGACGCCGCCAAGGCGCAGCGTCGTCACAACAGCCGGTGGCAATGGCAGCGAGAAACAATGCACGGCCAAGGCGACTTTTGAATAGGTGCTCGTCGCCCCATTCGAGGCAATGGAGAGGGATAGACCCGCCACCAGCCGCCCGCTGGGAGAAAAAAAAACAGTGCGAGCAAGATGAGGCGAGTGGGCAGCGGGGGTGGGGGCGCCCGTACAGCCTATGTTGCATGAAACACACTCTCGGAGGGGGGGGGGGTCGTGCCCGACCCGGTCGCGACGGGCCAAGTCGGGTCGGGAGTACGTTGCGACGACCTGGTGCTGCGGTAATCGGAGGTTCGTCCCGATTCAAACACCCGCACGTCAAACCGAATTTCAAATTCAATTTCGACTTGCTGCAAAACCGTTAAAACGTTCCGTATAGAATAGCCGGATCACACGATTATTTAAATTTAAATCCATCACCACGATCCAACAATGCAACCAGGTCGAAACTTTCATGAGTATTTTTTTTCGTTCTTAACCCTAGAAGTTAAGCAAAGCAAGGCAGAAGATGAGTAGCAAAAGCCTACGGCTTTAGAGTAACACGCCTAACTACAGCTGGTTGTTCCTCCCCTTCACGGAACAGTTTTAGTGTCAACGAACACTCCCATATTACTTGTAGCCGGCAGGCGTATTAAGAAGTCTACACATCACGTACATTGAAGCTGCACCTATTGCGGGTAACATTCAAAATTACAGTAGCAATGGAGAGGGCCTGTAGCCAGCAACTACGAAACAATACTTGAAATACATATTCCATCGTCTTTCGTTCATTTGCATGCATGTTCGGTATCACGTCACGTTTGATTGTTCTTTCATGGGAAAGACATCAACAATATAACAAATAAACCAGCATTAACAATGATATAACAAAAATCTATTGGCAGTCCGTACACAATACGATTACATAAAATATTACAGCAACACCTAATATTGGATTTTTTATATCAAAGGCTCCCAACAAATATTCACTAGGCTTGTCTGAAACTGCTTTGCAGATCTGTATTTGCATTCACTTCACTAATATAGATTCCACCCAATCAATTGCTGAGTGCTACACTAAAAAAAATTCTAACAACCTGACTACAACCTACGTATACAAAACACAGATTATAAATGTAGGTAAAACACAAATTATAAAATACATGCATTTAAATTAAATTAGAGAGCAGGTAGTGAATTCAAAATTTCAATTTGGCTTACCTGCCCGCCATCCTGACTTGGTGCTTTGATAATGGTTTTCATTGCCTGGGAGTTAATAGCAGATGCCACAAGATTGCTAATTGGCTTCGATGGCGTGGTTTGAACCACTTTAATGACTTGTGGGTGACCTGCAATTCAAACCCAGCCTAGTCAAATTTATGTGTATAATCTTCAAAGCTTTTGTATACAACAAATTAATAATAAAGACAGTAATAAACAATTCTCCAGAATCTAACAAAAAAATACAACTAATAATGCTAAGAAAATAAATAAAAAAATACTGTCACTTGGACAAAGATCTACATATATTTATTACATATATCTATGTAATTTTTTTGATATGAGAAGGTTGTGTATCAACTACTGAAAATGTGCTGTGGAACATTTAACACTTGCTACACTGTCACTTCACAGACATTTTTTTTCTGCCTTTCCACTCAGGAACAATATTTTTTAAAGACACCCAGCAACCTTTTCCACAACGCATTACAAGTAACACTACACAAAATCTTACTCTAACCTATGTCAGAATGCATGGCCTACATAAATCTATCTATTGAAGATAAAATGATAACACTGGGCACGACATAAACAATTTCCAAACTTATTTTACTAAAAATATTGCTCTTCACCCTTTGATCACGCTTGTCACGAACATTTCATCAGTCAACATAACTACCCAAGCAACTTTCAAAGTCGGTCCAATGTTTTCACATGAAGCACACCAGTGTGTAAGTTAGGTTCAGGGTACTCACCGTTTGCATCGTGTATCAGAAAATTCAATGTATTACTTTGTTGTGTCATTCTCGATTTCTTCACTCTATGATCGAAGCAATATATCACTCACACGTTCACGAAAAATTACTTGAATTCAATTGATCATACGACCACCGAATTGGGAAGCCTTCGTCAATTGACCAAAATGGCGACTGCTATCGTACAGCATTTCTTGCACATAAATTCGCAAAAAATGCTATTATGGAGTTCGATTTAAACCCTCCGTACGACAAATGAATATATGTACTTTCCCATGGAAAGAGCAAGGACACGTTGAATAGAAAACGCCCCCGTAATCTTCAATACAAAATACAGCAGTTTCGAGCAAATACACCTGAGATGAGCTTGGCGGCAGGCACAAAGCTTGACAGCTGATTGGTCGGGGATTATCACGTGGGTACGTCGCGTTCCTTAGTTGTGGAACTGTTTACCGGAACCGGATACGAGTCTAATTATGGGTCGATGATTGGTTGGTTCATTCCCTCGTTCCTTGATTCGTTCCTCGGTTCAATGGAAACCGGCAAAATGGTAGAAGAAATAGCGGCGACGCTACCTGATAATGTTTTAGAAGTTATTTTTTCGTATCTTGACCTTCATGATCTCAGGAACTGTTCTCTCGTGTGCAAAAACTGGTATAGGTTTTTAAATGATGAAAATAATGATGTGTGGAGGTTACACTGCATACGTAAACTCGCAGAGGAAGCTCTCAAGTCGGACTTGCTTTCATCTGTGCCAACGTACAAAGCGAAGTTACGAGCATTTTATCATGCATGGAATCCCAATGACTGTTCGAGAAATGTTTACATTAAGCCCAATGGATTTACGTTACATAGAAATCCTGTGGCGCAAAGTACAGACGCTGCGCGTGGAAAAATAGGGTTTAGGCATGGTAGACATGCTTGGGAAGTGATATGGGAAGGACCTCTTGGAACTGTTGCTGTTATAGGTATTGCCACGAAGGAAGCGCCACTTCAGTGTCATGGTTATGTTGCTCTGTTAGGTTCTGATGATCAGAGTTGGGGCTGGAATTTGGTGGATAACCATCTGCTACACAATGGTGATTCTCAAGGGAACTACCCTCTTCTGAATAATGCACCGAAATATCAGGTTTGTACATAGCTGATTCATTTTTTGTTGAGTTTTCTTCCTGAAGTATCAAAATAGAGTTGTGAATATATTAGGCAGCATCTTAAACTTATTGTATGACGAAAAATATGGTTGCAAACTATTGGCACAAACTGTCAAACATACCATGTGTAAATAGTTATAAGTCCATTACATATTAAGTGTATTACAACAATAAAAAAATGAATTTGTTTAGTAGTGTATTTCATGTCAACCTTTTCTTTGTATGTAATAATAAAGTGAAGTGTAACTGTTGATCAATTTTCTTAAGTGCATTATTTCAATTTAGAGATATTAATTTAATACTAAATAAAATTAGATTCATCCCTTATTATAACTCATGTTATGATGTAAATTACGGCATGTCTTCTAGATTATAAATGAATGTGCAAATGATATTTTTTTATATATTTGATATCATGACAATATTAAAAATTTACATATTTAGTTTAATTTTGTTTACTTTTAACATCACAGTTGTAGCATTTTTTTTTCTAGGTTGGTGAGAGAATAAGAGTTATTCTGGATTGTGATGATAATACCTTATCGTTTGAAAAAAATTATGAGTTCCTTGGAGTGGCATTCAGAGGTGTGTAAAAGTGACATGTTTGTATTAATTGTAAAAGTGACGTGTTTTTTCTATCTTTGCTTAAAATTACCATGCTTATTCTTTGCAACAGGTCTGCCTGACAAAAGACTGTACCCTTCTGTTTCTGCTGTATACGGTAATACAGAAGTTTCTATGGTGTATCTCGGACCCCCACTTGATGGGTAACGTTTAGTTGTTTCTGTGAACATACTTTACACACGGAGTGCTGTTGATCTCCACTCACCAAAGTTCGGCTGCATACGGCAACTTGTTTTCTTGAGAAACTCAGCAGTATGAGGACTCATTGTTAGTTCTGCAATCTACAGCCAAGTGACGGGTGTCATTTTTGCAACAGAGAATTTCTGCTTTTCTCTTCAGTACATATTGATGCGCTTTCATCAAATTATGGGCTGTGCTGTTGGAGATAGCTGTTGTCTTAATCGGAAGACAAAAATTGGCAGATTCTCTTCTCGTTGAAGATGAGCAGGCATATTGATTTTACATACTTATCAATGAAGATAGAATGCCTGCAAGTTTTGTTAGGAAGTTTGCAAAGGATCAATCACAATGTGTTGTGTACTGGCAGGTACAGTGCATAGATATGCTCCTGAAACATTCAAACAATTCCATTTTTCTTGCTACTTATATTACTTTTTAATTTGACCCCAGTGTTATCTGGCTGTTATGTCCAGTCTTCCTATGTATGTTTTATATACATACCATGTTGTTCAGACTCGAGATGGGTTTATTTGAGATATTTTTGACACCAACATTGCCATCCATTGAAGGGAGTGTGATCTGTGTGTAACAAATGCAAAGTTTGGCTTTGCAGTGCTTGAAAATCCTATTATCATAAGCTCTGCTGAACATGTCCTGCCACAAACATACAAATGATCAAGAAAGAAAGAAAAACTCTCAAAACTGGTCAGAATACTCTCAAAGTGTTGTTTAAGCATTGCAATTTATAAACATGAGTTACCTTGTTTTTATCAATGACAATTATTCTATTAATAAACATTGTGTTGCAATATATTGACACACTAATATGCCCATTGACAAATCATTATTTCTTGGCAATTCTGCTAGATTTCTCAGCTAAGGATGCTAGCTTTGGTACAAATCTGTCAAAAAAATTTCTTTTGAGCCTGTCCCGAGTCTTTGTATGACTTTTCTACCAATGTTTTGTGGCTGTGCATCCTAGTCGTAGCTGCATTGTTTCAGTAGCTGTGGATTTATTTTACACAAATATCTTCCATTTTTTTAATTGTTTTGAAACATGCAGAAGATTTAAATTAGTGTTGTCAAGAGCTTGACGTGATGATACATATGAGTTATATTAAACATATTTTAAAACAATTTTGTAGGTACTTATACTATGTGTGATGGTGCAGTGTGAATGCCAGCAGCTCTGAAAATCACCAGAATAGGAAGAGTACAATTTTTTAATTTTTTTTATTGTGCAAGAATCTCGTATCTTTGTTTGCTTGGCTTGGCTTATCCATAAATGATATCATGCTCAATTTGGATTTTAGCTCATTAGAGATTGTGAAGATGTCAACAAAGTTGTCATTTCCATATCTACTACTCTATACTTTGCTTTGAGAAATTGTAGAGAAATCAGAAGTGATACAATGTCAGTCTGTTATAATACTCTGCCCATATTCAGTTTGTGCTAAATCCAACACCCTGCCCCATAGCATGAAGTCATTTACGGACAGTGCCTTCAACTGAATCATCTTGTGAATGTTCAGTGTCCCATAATTTTCAGTTAGTGTTTTCTGTGGTATGAGCAGTAGCCCTGACGAAGTAATACAAAGCATTCCATTTCATGCATTCATCTAATCTCAAATAAACTGTTCAGAAAAATTCATTAGAGAAAAGCAGTTATTCTGTTATAGAATATGCATTTAACCTCTGTTGTATTGCATGCAATAACAGTTGCTATTCTATTGAATAGTCAGCTTCTTCCTGGACTGATGAAGAAACCAGCAACAGAGGAGTGTGAGTCCCATCATGACATTTCTTCCTTAAACATTAAAAGGCCTCCCTTTGTAGGCTACGGGTGCCCTCTCCTCCTTCCGTTTCCAGGGTTTACATGTCATCTCACTTGTTACTTCTTCCTGTCTTTGGCCTACATTGAATCTTTCCCTTTGTTCCTCACATTCCCATTCTCACTGCCTCCTTAGGGTATGTGAGCGGGCAAAGTAGGACCTGGACAAAAGTCCTTGAATTTATAATCCCACCATTTTTACAAGGTCTAGAATAGGCAGGATCACTTGTTCATCACATCAGGTGCCAACACTGCATTTGTATCATTACATTATTACATACATAGGTGACCTCCCTGCTGAGGCTGAAGAAGGGAACACAGATGTATGTTGCTGAGAACGTCCACATCCGTGGACTGTCTGTCACATGCCACTAAATGCCTTGTGTCGTTGGCATAGGAGAAAAAAGATTTTGTAATATATAATTGTATATTTGTCGATGTATGCAGAATGACCAGTATGGTATTAGGGGTGATTAAGAGATTTTTGTGTTGATGTCTCCCCTGTCTTCATTAACTTCCTCCACACTACTCTTGCATATGGTACAAGAGCAAGGAATGCAGGACAGTCAAGTTTTGTTCTACTTATTTATTTTAAAGCTGCAACAGGGGAGGATAGTAGTATTTTATGTTAAACATGTGTGTGTACTGCTGTGCAGGATCTCCATGTTCTCCTGTAGCACTAACTTGTTTTGTTTTGTGTACTGTGATAATTTTATTTTTTGTTATACTTTGTGTACAAATCTTATGTTCAATGAATGCAAAAGAGTAAAGTTACTGAATATGTGATTTTAATATAAATTGTTAATGGACAAAATATGGATGTCATAGACCATAGTGATTGTAATTATACTTTTTACAAAAGATCTGGACTTTTTTTACCACACTCCTGTTGGAATAACTTGGAGAACACTTGAATCATACCAGCTGGCACCATTTTTACCAGCTTTCTGAGATACAGCTAAATAATATAACTTTCTTCACATCACTATTCTTATTGATTGCAAGATATTAGCATGTAGATTTCAATTAATAATCCTGGAATTGATCTGTCTTAATTCTGGAGAAATTTGACTGAATTAAAATTCAGTCACACAAGCAAAAGTATGCCCAGGGCAATAATTTGCAAAATAACTATATATTCATATTTGATTTTTTATTACCGCAAGCATCAGTGTTGTATTAGATAATCACCATACAGCTGGTGTGGTGCAAGAAACCTTTCTACTTCAAAGATTTCACTTTTGAGTCTTTACTTTCGTTGCTGTATGTTTGAAAATAGCAATATGTTATTATATTGTGAGCTGGAGTTGTCAGTATTGGATGGATTATGTACAAACATGTTGACAGTCAGTGTGGTGTAAATCCTAGTAAAAATTAAATATATTTCAGAGAATTTACTAAGCAGTTGTTTTAATTGATACTTCATGTCAGTGATCTTATTAAATAAATCTTGAATTTAATTTTTATAATAAGTAACCAAAGAATAACCCAAAAACAAATTTAAATTGTCCCTACCATTTCTTGTTTATTGTTGAAAAGAAGCAACTGGTAATTTCTCTCAATGTGTTTCAAAACATGACTTTTTCAGGATTTTATATTTGAAATAAAATATGCATGGTTATCAGAGTATCATACAGTATCAGTCATTTGTTTTTTTTTAAACGTTTAAACACATTTAAAAAAAATGCTACTTACACATTTCATTCTCTCGTAAAATCTTCTTCAAAAAGTTTATTTTGCTAATTTAATACATATTCTAAAGTTAACAAGTATTATGAGAGTTATGTTTGAAAATTTACTATTCAAGGATTCATGTTAAAAGCAAAACTTTTATAATTGTAATTTAATAACACAAAATCTAATTTAGTGTAATTAGTTGGGTAAGAAACTGTATATTATCTCTGTAATTTTGAAAAGTAATCGCGACTGAAAACAATGCTCAATGTTAAAAGTTCTGAAAAAAGTTCTATACCTACGACATGGAAACAAAGGGTTTTAAAATAGATAACCCCTTGAATGTTCCTGGATGAAACAAAATGTTTGTTAAAGTTGAGCTGGAAAAAGTAGCGTAATATAGAAAATTACTAACACATTTTAAGGAGAGTTATTTTTGAACAAAAGTATAATTTCAGGTTTTTCCATCCTCATTTCTGTTCCTCTCATTTATATTTCACAATTTTGGCATACCGAAATAATTACAGATGTTCGTTATTTCTAATATCAGTGGTGTAACTGGCCCTTCTAGGAACCCTGTTCAAAAACTAAAATGGGGCGCTTGAAAATATTCCCTCCAACTAAAAAAAAAAAGCATGCTGAAAACTAATTGAAAGAAACTTAATTGATCTTAATGAATCACAAAATTCAGAATTGGGCCCTGCAGACTTAAGCTTTGTTTCAACTCGTGTATATCAAAACTTTGAATATGCCCCCCAAAATCTTTAAATGAAGCAATAGTTAATTGGGACCCAGAGTATTAAATTGCAAATTTGGAAAACATCTTTGCATCCTCATAATGAAATATGTAGTTTAAATTTTACAATAGGCCATTCATGGTAATAAATCACTTTCAGAAGGGACCTTTGGAGTTTTGGAGGCCCCAGGTAATTGCACCTGTCGGGCCAGTGGTAGTTGTGCCACTGTCAAATATTAAGCAAGTAATGTATTTCATTTCATGGGCTTTCAGAATGATTACAAGAACTAGTTTTGTTGGCAAGGAATCACACACTTAAAAAATCATGTTCCATTCAAAGTTTATTAATTCTTACATTTAAGTCTTTCGCTAGACACGATTAAAACTAAATTATACATATATTATAATGTTGTACAGAATATAACACCATCTTCCACCCAATGTAAGATCACTTTTTAGGGGGGTGGGGTGCATGACTCCCCGGCAAGCCAACATTTTTTTGTTGTCTTATTCAATTTATAACAATTACCTCTTATTTTAAATTTCTTTGTGATCACCATTGAAACGAGTAGAATGATAGTTCAGTATTAAAAAGGTTTGGTTCTGAAATCAGTACTGGAAATAGTTTCATTGAAATATTTGCTTATTTCAGAAAACTTTCCAAGTGTTTCATTTTTGAATAAACATCTTGAAAATAATTTATTTGGGTTCTTTGATAGTACAAGGTACCATTTTAGAGCACATAATGATTTACAATGTTTAACAAACCACTGACTTATACAATTTTTTGGCTTTTAAATATAAAAAAAGACATTTTTTGTATAATAGAATGACTATTACAAAATAACAAAGTAATTCATTTAGGTTAGTTTCTTCCAATCATATAAAAATTATTACATTGTATTTAAAAATACATTCATTGACTCTTGCAATATAATAGAGTTAATATACAATGTAATACATACAACTATTTATACACAAGTTTGACTAAGCAAAAGCACTGTTCCCATTTAATTATTTCTCTTAATTCAATCGAATCTGCAATATTCGATGTCAGATAATGGTTTTTTATAACTCGCCCAATGAATATAATGCTTTGTTAAGTATTTTTTTAGTTCACTTTAAAATTTGAAGATGTTTAGATTTATGATTTCATTTGGCAATTTGTTGACAAATTGTATTATTGAAAAATAAGGATTTCTGTCAATTTTTTAAAGTCTATTACTCGTGATGTGTTTATTGTTCTTATTTCTGGTACTATAATTATGTATATCTTTATTTACTAGTGTTTCAATTGGACTTCCTTAAAAGAAAGGTTTTATATATGTACAGATCATGTATAATTAGGAAATTCTCTTCTCAGATTATAGTGAAGAAAAATGGCTCGAATTCTTCAGGCACAAAAGTCAACATACTTTGGTTAAAATATTAAATATAAAATAATCCTGATTAGGGTTGCTGTCACAAATTTTGAAGTATTCTTTGTAAATAATTTCCTGGGTTCCCAAATAAGAGAAAGAAATTTGCACTGCAAGAATTTACATAGAAAGCAAAACGGGTTTTTGTCTGAAATTATTTACAAAAACACATGAGAAATGTGTGGCTTTCCATTGATCTGATAAGTCAGATTCTTTAAGAAATAAGTAATGTAATTTTAAAATTTTGAATGCACTATTACATAATTCTCATGCATTTCCCAACTTACTTTAAATTGTTTGAATTTGTTCCCAACATGGAGAAATCGCAAAGTTTCCAGAGCAACAAATGCTTTAGATTATAACAGTTGGAACTGTTCACCAAGTGTGACTAGTAATGCAAAAGAGAGACCTAAAATGGATATGATCAGTTTTGAGACGTTAGTGGTTCTAATATTTGTTATATGATGGTGTGTATTAAAGTTCATGCTTCTAAGAGCCCTACAGAAGAAAATAATTATTCATCATTACAATGAATATTATTTAATTAAACACAAAATAATTTATTGGTACCTATTTGTACATTTATTGGTACCCATTTCATCACAAAAGATCAACTTAATAATATTGCTGTAAAATATTTGTATGTTGCATATTTTAACTAAGAAATTATTTGATTTATTTAACATGAAATACTGTAGCATTTTTTAAAAAGGTAGTGCATTTTGTATATTATACAAATTTTTCATAAAATTTGCTCTAAACCTCACTCAAAATAAAATATAAGAAAATCTTTGCTACTGGCTATAAATATTAGCAAGTTGAAGAAACCAACTATGGTCGTTTCATAAAGTGGTATAATAAATTATGTTCCTATGAATCTTGTGTCACCTTCCAATAGAAAAATTGATGTTTATTGTATATAAAATTATTGGCCCCATTTTCTGTAATTTACATATTCAAAATTTAAATAATTTTTGGAGAAAAGGGGATTGTGTGGAAAGAGGTATTCATAGCAATGCATTTTCAGTTTAAGTGTTACTTATTTCATTTTATTTTTCAATGGACAAAGCCAACAGAATACACTCAATTATAAACTTTGAATTATTAAATTAATTAAGTTTAAGTAATAGTGATCTTATAAATACGGAATATATGGGATTCTAACTTTGTTTTCAGTAATAGTGGCTTTAAAATATTTCTTTGTTGGGTTACAAGAAGTCGTTATCGATCCAGCCAATTATATACAATGAACTCTATTGTTCTGAAGACTTTAGATATTTTCTCAATATCTTTGACACACTTTTCTGTTCAAAACAAATTCAAAATCATTCATCAGCATGCATCTAAATACTTCATATAAGTTTTAATTTTTTCTGTCTAATCTGACACACAAACAGCACATATTAGTCTTTTAGAATTTTTTGATTGTAATTCTAGAAAGAATGAACTTCTTTTTGATTATTTGTTTTTATCTCTCTGAATCTGACAGATTGTTCTGCAATAGGTTTTGTAAAATGACAGTGCGTGTGATCATGAACTGGACCATTTTTTTTCTTCTATTAGTGCTATAGTTCCCAGGCTTCATTTTTTGATCATGTCACTGTTTTTTCTCTTTCATCCAATCGTACGTAAACCCACAAACTGAAAATATTGCTAAATCTGCAAAAGAACCCATTCTCATAACTAATTTTATATTGATGAAAGTTAGTTTATATTAATTATTGCAAAAGAAATGATATGGTGAATTAAATCAAGTTTTTTGATTGGAAAGTCATAAAATTATTGAAGTACACATTAGTGATCATCACCCATTAAGATTGAGTGTGCAAATGCATCATTCTGTAATAGTTTTAATATTTCTGTATCTCACATATTCAAACATTTATTATGTAAATGTAAGGTTGAAAAATAAATTATGACTAAGAAAAAGATTATGAAAATACCATAACTAACCACTTTTTTTAAATAAACATAATTATGTTGAAAATGCTCCAAACATTTACAAAGAGGTCTTGTAAAATATTTCCTATTATCTGGGGGATGTGCAACCGTGCACCCTAAGCACAAGCTGTCACTGAGATCATCACCCAATTCCAGGAAGCGCAACTGGTAAATCATACATTAAGAATTGTACGTCTGAGAAGGCTGTGAAAGCTTCTGGGGTCTATGTTTTCGTACCCATTGACAATTCAAATTTGGGGAGGAAGGCTTCCTTCCTTCACAGGTTACCTATTTCTCACCCACTTCTCAGACCCCATTTCTCCTGATACACTGGCAGGTAAGTTGGAATTAAAAGGAGAAGATCAAGAAGTACATCAGTCAGGTGATCATACCATTTATCACTCATCGGAGCTATCGTCAACGGTACTCATCAATGTCACAACCCCCTCCCTCCCCCAAGGAACGCGATTCCCCATATTGTGAAACTTCGGAGAATCGCGGAAAACATTATTTTGCATCAGACATTATGTCCATCCTAAACAGCATTGATTAGAAAACGAACGTTGCGAGGAATGAAGTCGACCGTACTGACATCGTCAAATCACAACGCACTTGGAATGAAAAAAATAGTCCAGAAATGCCAATAAGAAATCGCTTTGTAGCTCCACAAATAAGTGAGGAAAGGGAATGAATAATAAACCAGTTGCCACTGAATTGTATATTCAGACTTTCGTATATTCGGGCTTTTGTTTGGGTCTTTTACCCTGCACCTTGGGCAAAAATTCGAACACTGCACTCGCTTCTTTAATGTATTTTAGACATCAAATTTAAAGATACGACATTCTTGTTTGGTTAGTATTTTTTATACATTAAGCATAGGTGAGTAAAAACCGAATCAATATACCAATTGCACGAGTAAAAATTCAATAAAAAAATGCGGAATCGTGTCTCGCGTTACCCCTACGTGTTTTGGACAAAACATTATTTCCTCAATATATAACCATTGTGTTAACTTATATTGTACTCATACTTCAATATTTTTAGTAGAGTTAGTTTATTTTGAGAAAAATGTTAGGGCAACCTGTCCTCTTCCGGCCGCTCGTAATTACTAAGCTCAGGAATACTGTCAAAGTCATTCGGTTACGTAGATCACAAACACATTAAAGGCAGCATGTGCATAGAAAGAAACGTTTTAGTTAATTTACTAGTTTTATAAAATTATTATTTTGATGTTACACAACCGTAACCGTATATTTACGAACAAGTAATTCGGCCTCGCGAGACAGGGATTCGGGGAAGACACGCTCTACTTCTAGCCTCATACATGGGTACGAGTACTAAGACTGGGAAATCGAAACCTGCCGAAGGCAGGGATGTTTTAAGTTGCGTTCGTGGCACGGGAGCATTCAAGACTCCCTTTTGTATTAAAACTCTAATCCTTCCGCAATAAGTTTGGTAGGCAAAATAGTGAGATATGTACTTGTATGTAACCTGGATGTGTACTTGAGGAAATGAATTCCTACACTCATAACAATAATACAAGCAGCGAATTAGAGCCAAGGTATACCATCGGCCAATATTTATATGAAATGTTCAATAAGTGCGAAGGTTCTTCACTAGGAATGTCCCCAGAGGGGCGGTAGGTGCAAGAAGCACCGGCCACGACACTTTTACGCGTCGACAGCAGCTGGAAAGAGGGCGAGACAAATCTGAAAAGCTAGCTAAGACTCAAGAGAATAGGGAATTAACGAGACACTCTTTGCTATTCTGTAGCACTCCTAGTTTCTACTGAAGTGGGCCTTAGAACCTATTAGGAAATGAACATTGCGTGCGGTGTTTCGAACAAGTTCGATGTGTTTTACAGTAGTTTGTTGATATAATAATTGCATGAGTACTTTTATTTAACGTAAGAGTTACTAATTCTGCGAGAAATGATTTACAATAGGCGCTAGCCAGGCTTGCGTGTCGTAAAGATAGGCATACACAGGTGAGCGAGGCTATCGAGCCTGGATTGCACCGGGTAGGAATTTGTAGTCATAGCTAGATTTGTCCAGTGTTCGGAGCTATATTATCTGTAGCGACGGGGGGGGGGGTCGTACGGTTATATATATATATATTAGTGTGTATGTGTGTTAAAATGTACGCACAATATCGTGCTGTGATGTATATTAAATTATCAAAACTATGCTCATTTTCATGTATTTCAATAAATCTCATCTCTTTTAAGTAATATTGATATTAAAATTGCTTTAGAAAGTTTTAATTTGGCGGCGAAACTAAAATTATTTCAATCTGATAAATGTGAAATAGAAAAATCCTTTTAACATTCGTTTGGAATTCGGTTACTATTTATTGTAATTATTACGTGTTCTTCAACAAAGCGTGCCCATTCCAGGCAAACAATTCAAAATGGGCCTATAGTCAACAGGGCAATCTCAGCCAGCATTTCCCGCATTGAAAGGATGTTATATCGCGGGACGTAACGAGCGCTGGATCTAAACATCCACGATCCGAACTGTCGGTCCGAACGAGACGAGACGCTGGCCTATCACTGTGTAAAATATAGGCCGAGTGTCATATTATTGGAAAATGCTTACCCACGCCTACGTGCTGCAGCTGGGATTTCTCTCACCTCGCGGTAACTCAACTAATCAATGCTGGGAGCCCTCTCCGACGCTTTGGAGCCCTTTGCGACGGCACTGCCAGACAAACTACAAAGTGCGAAACTTTCAAATGCACCTGCTAAAGAATAAAAGAACGCATGAGAATGTTACCCAAACAATGTGCCATGCACATAAATTGATTCTAAATTATTTAAATTCACAACAAGATAAAAGTTCTCTTCTAAAACAAAGCGCTACGTTTGGAAGCTGTCATGTTACCACGATCTAGGCTTTCATAAATTTATAAGATTAACAGGTCTACTTCCTCTAAACACCCTACCTTATTTCGAGTAAATATATAATATAGAGACTGGAGCCATCCTATTGTATATTTGAATGACCCTTAGAATTCACTTTTATTTGGTTGGATGGTTGGTTGATTAGTGATTCCGGGCGCAACAACGACTAAAAAATAAATAGTCCCGTAAGTGTAGTGCATGTTTTGTCGTTGTTGTTGTTGTGGTGGTGGTGGTGGTGGTGGTGGTGGTGGTGATCTTCCCCCGCTGGATGGTGAGATCTGGCTCCGTCGGCTAGCGTTTTTTTCTTCAACCAAGCATCTCCCATCAGCGGGGCACCGCACCAGCAGGGACAAGCTCAACGCTCCTGACCGGTCTCCCGGTGTGTGTGGTAATGTAGAGCATGTAAGTGTGTGTGTGTGTGTGTGTGTGTAAAGGGAACGATAGGTCAAGCAATGGAAGAGGAAGATCGCTCAGGGTCCGTGGCCCGTTAGGGTATTGCTCCGGCATTCGCCTGGTATTGATCGGAGAAACCACGTAAAACTATCAATCAGAGTAGTCGGCCGATAGAATTCTCCTCCAGACAGCGGCTGATCTATACCCAACGTGTAGTTAGTGTCAAAAATCCTGCTACCGTCGGGACTCGAAATAGGCCAGAGGCACTGCAGTGGCATCAGTTGGATTACATGAGCCACCTCTCCCGGTTTCATCTTTCTCTCCAAAGGATTTCAAGAGTTCTTTCTCGATAGATTCGAGAGTACAAGAGTCGTACAAGAGTTGGACAAGATTGAGAATTTTCATGGTGAGAACTGTGTGGCTAACATACCGTACTTCCGATTACAGTAGACGCTCACTAATCCGAACCCCGCAAACCCGAAATTACGGATAATCCGAACAATATTCGGGACTGAGGAGAAAATAAATAAAAAAAACTCCTGACTTGTATTAACTTAGTTTATGAACGAAAAAGAATAAACACAGTAAGTCAATCTAATTGTGAACATTGTACGTATAATATCCTTTAACATCAGCGATACAAACTGTGCTTTAACTCTTCTAAAGAATGTAGCAACTACTAACGCATGCAATCGGTTATTACTTACTACTCCGTTGTTCGCAACATTGCTCCTTCATGTCGCTACGCTACTTTACAATTTTCCCACATCGCTCGCTACTCTGCATTGTGTTTGATAGCCCTAAATACTACAATCAGAACACTTGGTCGGTGACGAAACACAGCGTTTTGAAACGCGGAGAAAGTCTACCCCAGCGGTTGCAATGATGTACTTTACGCTCATAAGGGAGACTTTTCGGGTTTCTGCTGCGAAGCACTCGGAGAATTTATTTTTGAAAAATGAAGCCTGAAAGACAGACGGGGAGGTGTGTATTGATGCCCTTCACAAATGTATTTAGCGCCAAAAAAGTTAAAAACAGTGCGTGATGTCCGTACTATGGGAAGATTCGTATTCTGTGTAGGTTTTCTTAAATTCTGAGATCTCTACTCCAACCTACATACAAGTTGAATTATGAATACATGTGGAATTGCGAGTTTGGGGGGGGGGGAATCGACAAAAATATTAGCTCCCGTGAAATAAACTATACGCAAAGGGGGAAAAGCTAGAGATTTTGGCTCTTATTCCTCCAATGAGCCCTTCGTGAAGGAATCGACTCACTGCGTCGAGAACATGGATAACGTTAATTTGAATAACTATCCCCACTGGACTTCAGTAGGCGTGCACAGATAATTAAGTTACATTTAAGACCAGAAGCAAAACGAGGGGCCACCTCAACAATCTCTCAAAGCATCAGGGAAACGACGAAAAACCTGAGATCGGGAAAACCTGAGACGGCTACTGCAGGCAACAAAACAAAAACTCTCCGTGAACTCGTCAATGATGACAATTAGTTCCTTCATTAGTTCGATTCTAATTGGTTTTCATGTAAATGACTTCGACACTTTCTCATGCGATTTCATCACGTAAAGAAACAATATGTGCTCCACGAGAAATAATGGGAATTAGGATGTGCCGTGCTATTTATGAATCTTCAAACCATCTTTATTTACTAACATTATACCATATTACACATTAATTTTCTGGTAATGTTATGTATGTATTAAAACCGAGTCTGTGAGGTGCGTACATTCATTACGTGATTCGTGTCCATAAATGACGTCTTTTCGGGAGCCCGGACATAAACAACCAGGTAATTATCTTCAATATACCCAATAACTGTTTTGTTCAGGCGAGAAAATACTTTGTCAGAATGAAAAACTGTTGTACATTATCGAAAACCGCCTCGTTCTGCTTCGTGGATTCTCCCGCCAGACAGGAACCGACTGCCATTTATTTATTTACGTAAAAAACAATTAAAAACTGCGTGTAATGTGCTATGGGGAGAAGTTAATTTGAAGGAAAATGTATGTCCAGAAGCAAAACCAAGGGCCATCTCAGCATTTGCTCAAAAAATCAGGGAAACTGCACGAAAACCTGATCGAGTTGGGGATCATTGACCCAGAAGCTGAAGTACAATATTTGTTACAGGTTCTTTAGAATTATACAATCCAAATGGTAAATAATACATTAAATGTGACTGTTAAAATTAATATTACTTCCCTTTTGAATGATCGGTATATTTTATTATTGTATAGAAACAATTGTTAATGTTAATGCTCAAAATGTTGATGTTAGTGCTCACCTGTTAATGTTCAAAACGTCAGTACAGTGAGTGGAGTTAGATATTAAGAATAGTTTTCACGAGGATGTACATTATTTCGATATTGTCGCTACAAAGAATGTTGTGAGAATTGATACAAATTATGTCGAAAAGCATGCATGTGAATCAAGACATCAAACGGACATAAATGGACGTGTCATAAATAGCAAATATCAAAGAGCCCGCATTGTCTACGTTCATTACAGTTTTAATTAAACTCGCTTTAGATTACATTTAAGTAAAAAAATGCATGTAAATAAAATTTAAAATGGAAATTTTGAAGTGCAGTTTTCTTGTATTCTAGTCACATACTTTGACACATTCATGATAAATACATTGATTTCACACAAACATTTTTCCAGTTGACAATATGACAAAAATAATAGGCGGTACAACAGCTCCAAGCCAAGGTAGCAGTGGCAAACGCACTAGACGGGGAGGCAGAAACAGTTTGAAACAGGGCTCGTAGTGTTATGTAATAAACCATTTTATTTTCATAAATACATTCAATTCAGGATTTTCCTCTTTTCAACCTGACACTATGGAGAATTGTTCGTATTTGGGGAAGAGGCTCAAGCTCTCAAAGACAAAGAATTTCTGTAATTGGTTCACTATAAAATGAATTGTATTTATTAATTTTGTCATGAATATTATCATTTCATTCTTCTTGTAGTATATTTAATTATTTTTTTTGTAAAATGTGAAATATATAGTTCAAGGGAAAAGGGAGAAATGGAGTTCGTCCCTCCCTCTTGTTTTAGTCTACGACGTTTCTGCGTCCTGCAAGTTCGTCCTGCAAGTTATACGACGTTTCTGAAATGAATACGAATCATTCTTACGTGTCTTGACACCCTCCCATTTAGTCTGGCATCAAGATTATAAAACAGGGGCATCTAACAATTACAATCTTTAATATGTCGGCCGGCCATATTTCCATCGCTCGAGCGATCCACATCTGATTTGTGTGTTTTGTTGATCTCGGCAGTTTACCCGGCTGCTAAAACGGGGGAGGGGAGGAGAGAGGAGAGGAGGGGAGGGGAGGGAGAATGGAACCAGGCGTGATATCAAGTCTTACCCTGCATAACGCAGTGAAACACATTGGGATGATTGTGCATTTCTAAATTTACTAGAAAAAATCCTTTAATCTAAACTTAATATGTTTTTGACATTAAGGGGTGTTAACCCCAGCAGGGTTCCGGCGCTAGGCTTTCAATATTCTCACCCGGCATGGATGCCAGAAACTAACTTTAGGACTAATAAGCTTTCACAATAAATGGCACCACAGACCGCCAGTTGGACAATCCTGTTGTAAAAAAAAGTCCTCCCATGACTGAACATTACAAACACATTGGGGTACGCTCATGGCTGCCACCTCAGGCCAAGAAAAAGAGCTTCTGCTTGGCGGCGCCGCTGGGCCGTCTTCGGCGCGGGCGTTGGGCAGCGGCGTCCCGCGGCGGTGACGGCGGCGGCCGCGGGCGGCCCGAAGGCGGCAGCTGCTGGACGACGGGTTCTACCGCCGCCACCGCCACCGCCGCCGCCCGCGCGGGCGCGTGGTGCACGTGCGAGCGACGTGTCGCCGCCGCCGCCGGCTGCACTCGCCAGGTGCGCGGAGGGGCGCCGCCCGCCGCCGCATGCGGACGCGGCCACCGCCGCCAAGGCGACCTGCAACGGTCCCCGCTGGCGCGGCCCAGCGGCGCGAAGCGGTTAGGGATGGCGACGGTGTTCAAAATACCCGAGTGCTGATAGTCAAGGAGAGACACATTTTGGGAGGGGACACTTTTTGATTCAAATGTGTTATCTTACAGATTATGTGGAATGACGTAGGCTAAATTCAGCGTTATGTTCGATTGAATTCGTTTTAATGTTTATACGAAAATATTTTTGCTTCAAAGTTTCGTTACAAGTTAAAATTAACAAATACTTGAAAATTTTGGGAGTGGAAATTTCCTAATTTCCCCTCATTTCTCTCCCCGTAGATCCGCGCATGCGATTGTGCTACGTTCAATACTAGTTAAGTTTCTTCAGTCCCGAAATCCCTAACCTTAATGTTTTACCAAAATTAGTTGAATTAAGCGTACAAGATATATCTTTATCTCTTTAAAAGATAGCAACAAGCATTGTTGACAAAATCAGATAACCAGAAATGCACGCTTCTCAGTAATACAAATCACTTTGCATTGAAAAACGAGCTATAGATTTGATGTAATCGACCTACCACCGAAATTTTGTGTCAAAATTTCATGTAAGAGTCCTGCCACCGGCGTCTCTAGCATATTAACTTAGCAACGGTCCGTGAGGTCGCGGGGGTTATCTCAAGACATTGTGGGTTGCTGGATGAGTGACCATCTGGGAACCGTTGAGATCTAAGGGCGCCAAGCCCCTGACAGTTCCGATCGACGCCAGTAAAGGGCTAATAAAATGTTTTTCAAAAAACGCAGAGACAATTTTTTTAAAAAAAAATACCAACCCTCCCACTTTAGCATCTTCGGAAAAGAAGCCATCGAAATCGTGCGCGGAAAGTGCAGGGCGCGTGGGTATTGTTCAAAAGTATTTACTAACCCACGAGATAGAGGGTTCTAATTTACATTTCGGTGTAATTTCTGCGAAATGGTATATGGAAATCGCCGCCATTTTAAAGTTATCATAGGTAACCCCACGAGGGAAATTGTCGATAAATTCCAGACTCTCAAAGCAAGGAGGGGATTTATCTGAGAATTTCCAAAGTACGAATGGTATTTAATAGGACTATTCCTCGAGTGAAATGATGTCCAATAGAGTCCAAAATGCACCAAATATTGAAAAGAATTGAAAGCGTATATTAAAATAAGAGGTAATGTTGTAATACATACGCTATTTGTTGGACATCGACTTAGCGATCGACGTATAACGACTCTTAAGATAGATGAGTCACAGTTGATTGGCTAGTAGGTAGAAGCGGTAAGAAAAATCGGATAGAAAAATCTATACACTTTTTGAGATATACCGCCCTGATTGGGGCATTTTGTAGGTATATTTAAAAACTATTAATTTTAATTTCACGAGTCGAATAGTCGTAGTTAATACCACGTGTTCATTGAAAATATCTGAGTCGCAAAGCGGCCATTTTAACTTAACGCATAACTAAAAGTATTGCAAAGCTTGGCTCGTATTTAATAATACTATTCCTCGAGAGAAATTACCTTCAGGAAAGTTACAAAAGCCGCTTTACATTAATTTATTAGTAACATAACTCGCACATTTCCGTGCGCACATTAACTTATGAATCCGTGTTTAATGATCGGTCGATGGAGAGAAATAGTAATAAAATAGGATAGAGAAACTAATGGTTTTTGTATAGATCGCCCAGGTTGTGTGTACCGTACGTATTAATAAACGCTATTGGTGTTAATTTAATTAGTGGAATAATCAAAGAAAGTTAATTTTGGCAATACGAAGTGTTCGAGGCGTATGAAACTGCCTAATAACAGAATTATTCCTACGTATTATTCAACGGTGTCCCACAAAACGTATTTCTCAATTTAAAAAAATAGACACTTTTTCCTGCAGCATTCCCTAACTTTCCGTTTCCGCCCAAATAGCGGGGTCGCACCTGCGTGAGCAGTGTCGCTCGGCGAGCAGCAGCAGGGCGGCGGCGAGCGTGCCGGCCAGCAGCAGGAAGAAGGCCGGCGCGGTGGCGCCCAGCGTGGCGCTCCACAGCGACCCCACCGCCGTGCAGAAGGGCGGCGGCGGGCGCAGCGCCTGCTCCAGCCGCCGCGCCAGCCCGCGCTCCCACGCCAGCCGCGCCCTGCCTCGCAACACACGTCGCGCACACCGCTACCCTCCCCCCATGCCGTAGGAGGGAATCGTGACGCGAAGGCCGGGCGCGATCGCCGGTGGAGAGAGTTGGGTCCTTAGTTTCCAGCGGTGCACTCACATTCGTTAGCTTTAAGGTGGAGGCAGTGAGTGCGCGCATGCTAAACCTCGGGTTGCCGGGTAACCCACCAGTCGGGCTCCTGGCGCCGAACATTAGACCTGGATCGCGGGTGAAGGTCTTTTATTATGAATGTTCCAGAGCTCACTAATAGAAGTCCAAGACGGTGACGCCCCTCCCCCGTTGGTTGCCTGGTTCTGGCGGCACTCACGTGCAATAGCCTGCAAAGTGTGGCAGTGAGGAAGTCGGGACGGGGAGTTCCCGAGCCGCCCGGACCTCAGTTCGGGTCGCCCCCCCCCCTGTTTAGGCTCTCGGCTTCGTCGTGGCAGTGGCCCGACGCTCTAGACAAAGAGGAGGGGCTTGTTTCCGGCGCTTGTGAGCAGTGAATTATTTGGACTCCGGACATTGTATGGGGAGGTCGTCGTGAAGACAATCTGCGAGGATCCGGATACCAGCCTGTCTGCGTACCTCTGCGTCGGCGGGGGGTGAGAATAAAAGCGGAAAACTTAGATGCCCACCTCGAGGTTCACGCTCACTGGTAGAACAAGGAATTGTGTGGGGGTGGTAGCCCACGCACATTCAAGACACCACTCGCCACACACACACACACACACACACGACACGCACACAACACAATTCAGTTCAGTTCAGTTATGGCTTATTTTACGTGGCGACACTCAGTGCACCGAGCTTGCTGTATAATATAAAGCGAATTATCACGCAAATTTCACTACGAATCTTTCAGTATCTACCGGAGAAAGAAGTTATCACTCGGCCTTCGAAACACGCGATTTAAATTTATCTCAGTGGCTTCATTTAGGCTTGAGGATCTTTCACTCGGGGCAGTCGGCTTCCTCTCCAAAGGAAGTCATACGGAGGATTTTCGCCTTTTAAAATCCGCGGCTTTGATCGGGTTTGAATGCGCAAACGTGGGTATAACAGTTTGATACGCAAACACCACAGAAGCCGCATTCTCACTCCTCACACACCCGCAAGAGGCAATTGACGGCCTGAGGGTCTGAGGTTCTTGATTACTGGAAATGACCACACGGACCCAAGTTTCTCGGCGGCACTCACGTCGCTAGTGCCAAAGGCTTCCTGAGATACTCATGCGATACCCACGTCGTTGGCGCCCTAGGGAAATGCAGTGGGCAGCAGAGCTCCGGCGGGTTGTTGTCCGAGCGGTTTTGCTGTTGGGTTCTAATTTGAGCCCAGCAGATAATCGTGACTCAGAGGAAATTGACGAGAGATTCGTACCGACCTCGGGATATCCCCACCTGGCTAACTGAAACCTTGTGCACCTGAAAGCTTGTGCTTAAATGTATCCAAACCAAGTTTTCCATGAAAGAGAGTGGGAGGTCCAAATCAGTCACTTTCAGACGTAAATCCAGATTCCATAGTTCACGTACTTCGAGTTAGAAACGGGGTTAAGAAACTACATAAATGGTAATTCTGTTTCCAATTCTGGAGGTTTGGCCCCCTTGTGCCCAGGAGATGGTGGGGTGATGCGAGAGGAAGCACGTCACACAACCAATCAGTAATTCAACGTCATTCAACAACGGGTCAGTCGACGTGCAGGGTGGATCAGATGTTGTGGATGTTAAGATATGGAAGGAGATGGGCGATGGAATGAAAAGGGGACGGCGCAACTACAATTGCTAAAGTCTATGGAATGTAATGGGGCAGACATAGACTATGGAGCGGAAAAACCATGGGTAGTAAATAGTAACCACCATGGAATGAATGAATTACAGTTGATTGTGGAGAGGAGCATTGGGGATGTGGAGAGAATGGTCCTAAATCAGGAAGACAGATACTGCAGACGTCAAAAATTAAATAATGTAATTGACCTATTTCTAAATTGAAGATTATGGGGAAAAAGGCATAGTTTAAATCTCGTTTTGAATTGACTTATAAATATATCACAGAAGTATAGTTCATTTGTATCACTTGCCTCATTCATGCTTTAGACTCTTCTGTATTTAGTAAGTTTTGTATATTAGTAATCTTGCGTGCGTTATTCGAATGTAATCAAGCAAACAGCTCCATCATGCAATTGTTATCTGGAGTTAATAGTACGTTGCGCTCATAAAGATTAGAATCCAGCCCTCACTCATTAAGGAATTATGTGCTCGTTTCATGTTAAGAGTGAAAGCAAGCGAACTTCGCCCATCACGTACGGTTTACAACACTGTGTTATTAAAGCAGGACACACTATTATTCAAAGTGTCTTGCGAAGGGGAGGGAATTTTACATTTTCAATTAGAATATATGATGTTAGTTAAAATACTTTGTTACGCAACTGCTTTCATCCAGCCTCATCAGATATAGAGCCGCAGTAACCTGCAGTCGCCCAGGCATTTGTATATCACCTACATTCATTAGGCAAAGGAATGAACGTCGCGTTCCACCCGCCCTACCCCCTCCAGCCATCTTCATTCTCCCTGCTTGGCTTTCTGCGAGGGAAGTAATTTTCAATTGTAACTTTCAACTTTAATTTTAATTACTCAGACTAACCGCGCTACCGCAATGAATAAAACGCATTTGTTGTGCTTTTAGAAACATTGGATCCGTGTTCGGGAATTTCCTCATGTTCCATATTCTTGAAAAACTCTAAGAGCTCTCTGAATTCAGTTTTAAGGAATGGGAAAAAGAAATAAAGAGAGTTTTTACGAAATCTCTTTACGAAAATAGTTTTTTCTTTAATTTTCGCTGCATTTCATTAGAATAAAACTGGAGATTTACTTACAATGCAATAATGATTAAAAAATTAAGCCAAAATTTGACCACAAAATACTACACCTGGGTCCTTCATAAGTTGCCGTGTTCGTGATTCGTTCGAAGAGACTGACAAATATTGTAAAAACAATTGCATGTGTACTAAATCACGTAGATGAACAAGAGCTTACAATTAAACAATTCATCTGAAATCCTAGAGACACTTTAATTTTATCAATGTAGATAAGTGGGTCGCATTGTTATTAATAGGACGAGAGCGGGTGAGGGTAACATGGAAGCAAAGGCGAGAGAGGGAGGGAAATGGAGAGGGCTAGAGCACGAGGGAAGGGCCAGTGCAAATAAAGGTCAAGAGTGAGCTGAATGGGAAAGGGAAGTGTACACGCCAAATACTTCTGCAAGTGCGAATAAGAGTAGAATTCGGCGCTACTCCTTGCGAGTGAGCGAGCGAGTGCCAGCCAGCGTTTGAGCCAGCGCTTGAGCGAGCGAGGCTCTTGGCGGTACGCACCCGTAGGCGAGCATCTCCCTGAGCGGGGAGCCCCTGGGCGCGGCGAGCAGGGCGTGCGTGCGGGGCAGCGGCGCGAGGCGCGTAAGCGCGCACTTGGCCTGCGGCGGCAACGCGCGCTCCAACGCGGGGAACAGCGACGCCACGTCGCCCACCGCCGCGAAGTAGCCGCCGCCCACGCGCGCCGCCAACGCCTCGGGTGACAGCGCCCACTCCTGCATCGCATCCAATCCGTCATTCCCGTTGATGCTCATCACATTTAAATTGAATTTTTAAGGGTAAAAATTCGTGCTTGAAAACAGGCTGTCGATCAGGCCCTTGTGAAGTTCTGTGTGAAATAATTTTGCATATGATCCATTTTCTTCATAAAAATGTTTAGAACAATATTTAATAATGTTAAATAGTTATCTAATAGGTTCTTGAAATTTTCTTCTCATTGTGCAACAGGCAAAATCACTTCGTGTAATTTCTTAAACATGCTTTTGCGACAGCCTTTACAATAAAAATGTATAAAACATGTTGGGAAATTTCTGTGAATGACCTGACTTGTGTTTCAAATAGTTAGTAAAAGTATCTATCAATTCATGCAAAATTATCAAGTCAATTCAAGTATTAGCTTGACACCGCCCGGCAATTTTGTCACTTATGTCGCTATAAACGTGTAAAAAGGCAATACTGTTGAGCCTATCTTGCAACATAGTGGATCGCATATACGTTTTAAGTCGACCGATAAATTTCGATAAATTTCGTTCATTTCTGGAATTTCACATTTGTGGAATTTCACATTTGTGGAATAATTACTGATCCTAAATCCCGTGTGTGTATTTGACCCTTATTGCTCTCCAAAGGAGAGGCGTCGCAGCCGAGAAGGGAGTGTGTGTTTTACGGAGAGTGATAGAATCGAGCTGAGAGGAGTTAAATGTGAAGTGTTTAGTGTTGACCAACAGTTCGACGAAATTATTATTTCTCTGGCGCACTAAGGAACTGCGGTGCTTATTGGACATCTACTGGGCGTACGGCCATTAGGCTAGTCTTCGTATACCTCTCGGATTCACGGAAAATGGTCGAAGTTTGTTAGTACGATTTTAAATTGTGGCTGGTACAAATTAAACCGCCTTTATACCAAATTGTGATTTCTAATTTGATCACAACACTCACCACTCCCCGACATTTTTTTTAGATAGACGCCGTAATTTTTTTCGTCGGAACTCATTTTCTCCAGAGAAATTATTTTAATCTAACTTTAAATGCTTAAAATTGTTCTATAAAATGCTTTCTTTTGATTCAAATTTGCCTTTTTTGAATACCTTTGTGGAAGGTTTTAAGTGGTGCACAGGCATGAGTAACACACGGCTCGAACAAAACAAGTTGGGGAGACTTCCAAATCTTAAGGGGGTAGAGATGTAGGTAGTTCATATTATCTTCGAAAAATATTGAAAACAAATTTTTTTTCTGGTATGACTTTTGCTTGGTTTAACTTTCACTTCAAATACCTTTGAAACTATTTACTACGTAAGCAATGCTTTACAAAAAATTGTTATAACAAAATAACAAATGAAAGAAAAAATACCTACTATGCATGCTCGAAAATGAAAAAAAAGACTATTTTTTCATTTACAACTAGATGGCTGGCGGCTGAAACTCTGCACAGTTGCCAAAGTCGCTATTACAATTACCGCCCAATATAAAGTGTCTGTAGTAGATGCAACGCATGGAATATCGATCTTGTAACTTTAGCTTTTGGTAACCCCTTGTATACGAATCTTAGCCAAAGAACATGCCGTGGAATTATGTGTACTATTCTTTGGAGATGTGTACCACACTTGCATATACCTTTTTCTGTATTTCATAGACATCGTTGAAATCAAGGGCGTCCAACTTGCAAGGCCTCAAGGGCTACAACTAAAACCTTCAAAATGGTTGCGGTCCATATTTTCACTATTTTATTACTAATCTCTGCACTCGCCCGGCTGCTCTGAAGCAGTAGTGAGAGTAGAGGGGTGGAACCATGTGTGATATCAGGGCCGAACGCTGTAAAACGTATTGGGACGATTTTGAATTTGAGACTTTTCTAGAAAAACATTTGTTAAATCTTAACTTTACCTGTTTTTGCGATAAAAAGGGTGTTGACCCCGACAGAGCGTGTGCACTACACGCACGGTATTCTCCCTTGACACGAATGAAAGGGACTCATTACTAATAACTAGGGGGCGGATTCTAATGAATTGCTATTTCTTTTCTTTGCACATCAGAACAATGCCAGTTAGTGTAGGAAAATTAATTGTATGCCATCATAAAAGGATATGAACCATTTTATGTCATTTCTTTGCATTTTTGTTGATTTCGACTAATAAGTTATTTTTTATATTTTCCCGTAATTTTCAAAGCATTTTCTCTAATTTTATCGAATGTAATATTATTTTAATGATACAACTTGCTTCAAGTAATATTTAAGAGAGGCAACAAATGTCCTCCATTCAATTTTCGAGTTGCCTATTCGATTTCTTCGTTCAGAAATGATATTGTCAGCCACTGTGAATACGTAATCGAAGATTCCTGTGACGCCTATCGGCGGCATTATCGCTTCATCCTATTTCGGGTTATCTAAAGATGGAGATTTCTGATAAAGAACCGTTCAAACCAAAAGTTTGAACGTTATGTTCACTTGAAAGAATAGAAGAAGCTAGATTACAACAGCTTGAGTTGTTCCAATCGACTTGGTTTTGATCACATTTTGCACGTAATGTTTATTTGCTTTTAGGGCATTTTAAAAACATTTTAAGAGTATTTTGACAGCCTAAAAGTTATGTATTACATCACTTGCTACTGGTTACGTTATTGTAACGTTTTACGCTACCCTCTGCAAAAACTTCAATACACGAAAGAATCTCGCTCTCTGGCATATGCTCATCCACATTGTACTGTACTTATATTCTTCCCGGATTAAGAACAAACGACAAACAAAAAAATTCTAATATTAGATTTTGGATATGTTTTAGGTCATCAAAATTCTCCCCTGCTGATAACGTTTAACGGGCAACAATCGATTAGGAGTTAGAGAACCCTCGTTCAAAGGCTCTGCTGCTGGCGCTTGAGTACCTTGTCGACGCGCGCAGCGAGCTGCTCCAGCAGCGGGTCGGACGTGTCCCTTAGCGCGCGGGCGGCGGGCCCGGGGACCGCGCCGCCCCTGCCCCCGCCGTGGGGGTCACGCAGCGCCCCGGCCGCGAAGCCCGCGCGCAGCACGTCGTCCAGGCCGTGCACGGTGCGCGGCGGCGGCAGCAGCAGCGCCGTCACCATGGACGCGGAGTAGTAGGTGTTGAGCAGGATGGCCAGCAGGAAGCACACCAGCGCCACCACGCGCCACGACACCCACTCAGAGTCGTGCACCTGGATCATTTGGACCCACGTACACAATGGGACGTGAACTCTTAACGTAACGTGCTAGCGACGATACGCTACGCTTCAGACTTGCAACGCTTGGCATCGTGCAAGCAAGCAACGCTTGGCATCGTGCAAGCAAGCAACGCTTGGCATCGTGCAAGCAAGCAACGCTTGGCATCAGAAAAAAATTAAATTAATTATACAAAAATCACTCCACGATCCAAAAGTGATTTTTTAAACGTCCGTCCGTCTGAACTACAATAGCGCTTACATAGACACTTTTTCCAAACTGAATGAACCCCTATCAATCTGGCCTCATACTAAGCTCTGCGAATTTGAAAAAAAAATATTAATTTTGGGGGGTACTTTACATGAAGTCCCTGGGGCACTTTCAAAGTTTTTTCTAAAAAATGGCACCATTTGTTCGTTTAATTTTTTGTAAGAATAGAGTAAAACACATATATAAAGGTGGTATAAGACCGGTTTTCACTGTTCACTCTGAATTTTCGAAAATAGTAAAATGTTGAAATTTTGATGGCTTTATTAATGCCATGTACATTTTTTGAAAATTTTAGTAGTTTATCACTTTGAAAATTTAATGGTAAAATATTGCGTGAAATGTGTGTAATATAAAAAATATCAAAATAAGAATTTCTCAAAAACGGCTCCAAATTCTTTTAACAATTTATGAGAGAGAGATTGTGCTAAATTCATAAGACTTGTATATACATAAGATCACATACACGTCATATTGCTCTATTCGTTTGCCAACATTTCTTTTTTGACTTGTCTCTCACGTTCTTAATATTTACATTAGCGGTGATTTACTCATATTTTTGCATTTATGAGTGCATGTGCTTTAAGTGATGTCATGTAATGTTTCTCGAAAAATTAAAATTTTCCAGTGAAAATGATCTCAAATTTCCGTATTTTCAGAAACGGTCAAATGACATTTTCTCATAAACGACTCCAAATTTTTGTTCAAACGTTTTGATCGTATATTGCTAATTGCACTGTTTAAGATGACAGACATTTTGCTGTATTATTTTGGTTTAAAAAAATTCAAATGTATTTTTTAAATATCTCTCACGTCATAAATATGCGCATTTCCAGCAGTTTGTGTACAGTATTGCATTTGAAAGATACATTTCTTTAAATTACTTCAAATGAAGTTTTTCGAAACTCAAAAGTTTTCCATGAAAAAGAGCTTCAAATTTCACATTTTCAGTAATGCTTAAACGACACTTTCTTAAAAACGTCTCCAAATTTTTGAACGAAAATGTTAATTTAATAAGAGATTTTACTCTTCTGTAATATTTTTAAAGCAATAATTCAGTCCTATTTCAGTCCATTAGGAAACCGAAAAAACTGAGAAAGTGTTAATAAAATGAAATTTGTATGTCGAAAGATGGCAGCTAGCAAGAATATGGGAAAGACAGAAAAGCTATCCCAGACCAAATAAATTATTAAACTAACTATTACAAGAAGGTCTGTACCACTCTGTAGCATCACTAGTTGCTTTCTCACCTACTTCGTACAACATAAATGAGAAAGTATTCTAATTATATTGGGGATAGTAACGCTTTTTCCTCAAGAAAACTCGTACTGTGAGGGCCTGATATAAAGAAAGTGGATAATTCTTGTTCAGGTGTCCAGTAAACAATTTCTTTCAAACCCTTGGGTAGTTATAACTCACGTTTTGAGGGTCCTTGTACCGAAAAATTAATTTACGGAAAAAGTCCATCAATGGTCCATGCAAAACCATTTAGACGTTTTTCTCCAAATCTATATTCTCAAGAGAGACATTTTTTTCGAAAACTGCTCCGACTTTTTTGTGTAAATAGTTTTTTACCTTCGGGTGCTAATCCGATTTAGTGTCACATGCGCGATCGCGGGGTGTTATTTTTGCCGCCGACGAACATCCTTTCTTTTTCTCAACATTACAGTTTGTCTTGATCGTCAGCCATGGGAAATTTATTAAATATAATCAAGTAGACATTGTAATAGATAAAAAATTTATTGAAACTAGTATTTTAACTATTCAGCAGAAAAATATTTCTGAAGGAGATAATCTGCAAAATCCGTCTTCTACTTTGGATTCGCAAAATACTGATCATCAATACATACAACATAATAATGACGTAATACAAATTTATATTAAAATCTAATGAAGTAGGAACGTAAAAATTTAATAAGCAAGATGAAAAGGTGAAGATGTGAAGAGAGAATGTGTAGGCAGCTAAATATGTTATAATAACGCGAGAATAGTAAGTGTTAGGAAACTAGAAAATCCATAGAAATCTATAAATTTCACGTAATGTATAACAAATTCAATTAATTTACACAATAATTAGCATAAGAGTAATATTACGATTTTTGTATCACAAAAATATATGAAAAATATATTCACTTATTCATCACACTTGAGAAAAACAAAACAACTGGAACAGGCGCGATCGCGTTGTGGTGTTTATGCCGCGTAGAGCGAAGACTGATGACGTTGGTCAACAAATTTGGCACAAGCGTGAGGAGATCTTGCTGAAGGTGTTGCCGCTATCTTGTGTATCAATAGATAAAGAGGGAGCTCGTGGTTTCCCGTCACGCTAAATTGAAACATTAAGGTGCAGGGCTGTTTTATTTTCAAAGGCGGCATTAATAACGCTCACGCGATCATTCGAAGGGTAAGAACAAAGGACGGTTTTAAAAACGGCGCAGTAATGTAGAAAATTGCACCGAAAAAACAACAATACAAAACTATAAGAAAATAATAAACACAAATACGTTCATAAGAAGGATAAGAAGCCAAAGGTTGACGAAATAAAGAAAAAGGAGAATAAAACACTTCTGTCCGATGTTTGAGCTTTGAACCCGCCAGCATGTCTCACCACGTTGGAACCGCCCAGCGAACGCAAGCACGCAATCGCGCCGTTGAAGCTTTGTGCGACAGGGTCAGCCGCAGTTCTCCGAAATACGAAAACAGAACGCGCATTAAGGGGCGGACGCGCGTGATTTCAGGACGCAGCGAAGCGAGAACCCCGCCGCCGCCGCCCCTGCCCCTGCCCCGCTCGCAGATCGTTATATTGCCTTGATTTGCGTCACCGCCCTTCCAGAAAGCCTCACGACGTTCAATATCGAACAACCTGCCACACGCACACGTACACACACACACACACACACACAGGGAGTGCCTAAGAAAGAGGCGAGGGCTTTTCTCACGCTCTTTTCTGCAGCAACTCTGAGAAGGGGGACGGGGGGGGGGGTCCGGCCTCTTCTGGGAAAATACGGGACAAAAAAATGTTTTAAAACCGTTTATTAATATTTCCAAAATTAAAAATTATCTCGTTTGTGAAATTTATTTAATAATATTAACACAAAAGTGCATTTTTTCAAATACAATATTTAAAGCTTGTCTCCGAGTAATATTCAGTAAAAACGTAGTTGTAGTACATACAATGTAGAGGCTTTCAACGGGCCCGGTTTTCCCCATAATCAAAAGAATGCAGTTTGCTTCCGGGCGTTGAAAAGGGGCCGTGGTCATGGAGCTTTGTCATAACGTTTGCTGCAGCCTGTGGCAGGACATCCTCCGCTGGCGTTGCTGGCGGGGGCGACACGTGTCTTTGTTGGGCAGCGCGCGTTGACTGACACTTCGCCCCCGCCCACGCCACTGAGGATTGCCTGCCCACAGCTGCAGGCGAACCGTATGACAAGTCTCCATTGGACCACGGCCTTCAAGCCCGGAAGCAACTGATTTTGATATGTAGTTGTAGTAGGTTGATTTATAAAAATATTGTTTTGAAGTATTAAACTCAAACTGTGTACGAATTAACAAATATAATTTGAAGGGATTATACCGGAATAAATCTAAAGTTTACCATAGATATATGCAATTCAAAAATAATTTCCTTTCTTTTTTTAAATGAACAGTCCCACTTCAATCATTTCTGATACCGTTCTTAATTGAATGTCAAAAGCAGGAAACTGTCAATGAATGAGAGGGAAGAACAATAAATATTAATGGGCTTTTCACAGGAAACAATATAATATTATCTTTATCTTTAAACTTCTGTTTATGTCACCAGGTAAATTTTATGTTTGTACATTCTTCTACATTCAATAACATTTGAAACTTTTTTTAATGCGATTCAGTTATGTTAACTTAAAAGAGACTATTGCAACAGAGGTGTGAACAATATGAAAGCTCTGACCTATTATGAGAAACGAATATTTGACACTAAGTTGTATCTTATATTTTATATCGGTTAAATCCACATTATGTTTTTACTATACTCCACGAGAAAAATCCGATGTGAATTATCTATTGCTTTAAAATATTAATCTGCATTGACCTCCCTAGGTCGTCTAAGATAATGTTGAAAGTGAAAAAAATGACGTTTAACATTATCTTTCCTAATCAAACACTATCCATCTTATGAAAAGTAGAAGTACGTAGTTCAACGTGCAAACTGTGTTCTAAACATGCGCTGAAAGCGCGATAAATGGACAAAATTACCTCGTTGAACTATAAACGTTTTGCGCCTTTTCGAAAGCAAAAATATTTAAACACGATGAGATTACAATCTTATGAGAAAAGGTCATGCGAAACCTTTCGTGTATAAAACTCACTGCCAACTGTCACGCGCTCGCCTCGACTCTTCCAAGTGTTAGATGTAGCCTAAAAATGGCAGAAGAATTTCTTAAATATGAATAATGTTCCTGGTACAGCATAAAATCAATAAATAAACCGATAAAACTTTACAAAGTAACTCTAATGTTCAATAAGTATATCGTATCGTACGAATCTGAAATATATTACAATTCCATAATGATAAAACTAATCAAATAAGACAAAATTTTACATTCGGAATGAAAATGTTTACATAATAATAATAATAATAATAATAATAATAATAATAATAATAATAATAATAATAATAATAGTTTTATACAGAGGATGAAATGTGATGTTTAAGAAATTGCCGTTTCTTTTATAGTACATCCTCCAATAAACAAAATTTATATTCCAATCGCTTCTAACTCTTGACGTGATGTTCATCTACAGTCGATAATGAAATGCCAAAAAATTGTAAGGATATGCGTATATTTAATTAATATTTTATTATACTTTATCAATCAAAATAACTAAAAAAATGATTTTTTCTAATGTTTAAAAGACATCCTCTAGGTCAGTTATCTTTTTTCTTGTAAAGTCAAAAAATGCTTGAAACAAACAAATCTTTGCCCTCCAAAGACCATATATACGTAGTTAAAATTGAAGCACTTAGAATTAATATTTACCACACTCAAATGAGCGAATAAGAATAAGATAACTAATGCTGAAAGAGAATAATTGAAAGTGTAAGTAATAGCGTACCCGTGTAAGATGATCTCTCATTAATTCTACCATCGCTATCCTTCCATCTTCATATTAAGGGAAAAAGTTGTTAATGAAACGTGTTTATTTGTTTAAAAATTATATAACGGTATTTCCAATGTACATACAGAATATCAAATGAAAATACAAAAAACTATGCAATTGATGTTTGAAACAAACTTGCAATAAAGGTTTATTCAGTATTATAGACAGATGTTGGAATAATTCCAACACTTCCTTAAAACATTTGAAGTAACTATACAATTTCCTCGATAGATTTTCGCTTTCCTTGATAGTAACAAAAACAGAAAATATTTTTACTCCTGAGAAAGCAACGTAAATTTGTCCATGCGAAAATGCAGGATCGGAACAGCTCAATCCTACTCTTTGCAATATTACTTTATCACCAAACGAAGAAATTCATCCGTATAATTGAATAGTATATATTATCAAGTAATTAGTATAATTTCGCCTACAATTGCAGATTTTGCACGTCCCTGAAAAGTAGGGTAGTATCTTACAGAAGTGCAGCTCAAGCCGTTTTTTGGCCAGATAGAGATGCGCGCACTCCTGGTGGTAACGTAACACTGGTAACGTAAAACTGCGGATCAGCTGAAGTCAACGCCGACGGGAATAAACGCCCGCACCTGTGAAGTCAACGCTGTATTGTGTTCCAGCGGACGTTGCTGAAGTACACTGAATTGTTTGTGAAATATTTTTAGAACAGGTTAAGCAATTAAAAAATAATTGAGAATGTTTGTTGATATTTTCTTTATATGAGGTCCAGAAATTCTCAAAAGAAAATATTAGCCTCATATTTAGGAAAAAATACTGTTCTTCTAGTCCTAACAGAAATAAGTTCAGGGGAATTAAATATGTATTTAAAATAGACGAATGTCAATTAGTATGTTTTTGGTTTTGTACGAAAGTTACGGAGATGCATCCTTGTGAAAAGTACAAAACCTTCTTTAATGTGAGTCTAGAAGACGACATGAAAAAGTGTTTATTGTTTTGAAAATGTTCAAAATAACGCCAAATGTCTGTGTTTTGCCAGTTTTAATAAATATGTGTCAAAGAGTAGAGCAATTTTAATCACGAACATTTTGAAAATTAATAGTTCATCACATTATTACACAAACCCTCAGCAATTACACAAACTCAGAAATTAATTTTGCGAGTGGTTGTTGTAAAGTGAAAATAGTTGTGGGAACTTTTGTGAGAGTAAGAATTAACTACTTGAAGTTCTCCAACAGAGTTCTCCACAAAAAATGTAGCAAGGAAAATGCACGACAAAATATTTAAATTCCAGCAATTGAGGCGATATTAGTAAGAACATAATAGAAAATATTATATTTTAGATGTAGTTTTGAAAATAATTTGTAGTACTGTGAAGTAAAATATAAACAATAAGGATCACCCTGGTTGTTTTTTTGCTCATCTAGGTACACATTTTCGTCTCTCGTTAAACCCTTCTGCACATGTTCAGAATCTCGTTTTTAATTTGTGTAATTTGAGTACTTATTTAGAATAACAGTTTCTAAACATTTTCATGAAACGTTAAGATATTATTAAGTCATAAGTCATTATTAACGTCAAAACATTATTAAATTTCAATGGACACATTAATTAGATTTAAATAATTTCTTTTCTTAAAAATAGTTGAAAATTGTACCTTACCTGTTGTATATTTAGATATATTTGAGAGGAAATTAAAATATAGAAACATTTTCATTTTGGTCATATTTAGAAGAACAAAGCTGTATTATGACTGTATTACCGAATAAAATCGGTTTAGTGTTTCTTTGTAGACGCAGGGAACGCTAAAGTCGCTAATCAACATATTGTCAAAGGGCATGGCGCTGCGTCACTATAAGAAATATTTTGTGGTAGCATCGAGAAACGAAAAATATAGTGTGTCGAAATAGAACGAGGAATGTTTTCTTTGTGACCTTTGGTCCCCAAAATTAAGGTTTTAAGGCCCTAGGACGTTTCGTTTAGGAGTCATTAAACTATAAATTGTGAAAGTATAGCAGGTTGCATATTACATGAATATTTAGATGCGTTTTTTAAAAACAAATCCTTTATATTTTGAAGCCAAAGCTCAATTCGTTAAGTCTCTGCGAAGTTCTCTTACCTACTCTCATTTAAAAAACTTTACTTTTCTTACTTTCATTTATTGGTTGCGTGTGAGAGCTGCATCTACACTATCTACACTACTGAACAAATATGAGACGATTTTTACCATCTTCACTTTTTTAAGGTATTTTTTATCGTTGGGTAAATATGGCAACCACTTGAGTGTTCTAAATGTAAGGGGACCCTTCGAGTTGAGGCAGCTGCGACTTCAGTCTTAGCAACCTAGGCCATTCAGGCTGGCTATTTTAACTTTCATTTACCACTTATCCATATTAAATTGTATAACAATTATTAACTTAATTGAAACAGTAAAAATTTACATTCTAAGATTATCAATTTCTTTTTCTTTTTGTTAATTCCGTCCAATTGCAGTGTTCTCTCCTCATCGGTGTATGCCGGTTATATCGGGGAAGGTTAGACAAGATGTACTTCCCCACGGTGTCCACGTTCTACCTGAGAGAGATTATGGGATAATGAGAATTCATGTCCCGTAATAAAAGAATGTTTGCACGTGATCTGCGACCCGTCGTGTAATGTGCTGCTCCGGCATTCATATGAACGTCAGAGAAACCACGGAAACTACTATTCAGAACAATCGCCCTAAGAAGTCAATCCCAGAAGGCACCACGCTCGCGGGTGTTAAACGTATGATGAAAATATCCTGCTACTTGCCGAGATCGAACACGTGACCTGTCAATGACCGTTACACTCGAGCCGTAAAGAGCTTCATTGCTTTTACGCTTGACTCTTCTGCTGTTGGTAAACTATATAATTCTCACTCAAACATTTCATTTTTACGCGTGAAACAATTAAACAGAAATTTCAATTTATTTTTATATAGTCTCTAGTAAAAGAGATTACTTTTAGAGCATTCTCGCGGTACTAAAAATTCGATTTTTAGGGCTAAAAGGGAGACAATGCTTCAATGTTCAGATAAAAATGAAAGCAACCAAGAAGACAAAATATTTTTGTCTGACCGCATCAGCTGCTACGGAACTTAATGTAACATTGTACATAATCAAATTATTTGTATATTGGAATCAAAACAAAATGCGACAGGCAGTCCAAAAACTAATGTATGACACGTGGTAAAATCCTTTTTTTTTTGTTCGTAGGACTACGTCACTCGGCTTATTGGCTTCGTGTCGCAAGCTTTCCTACCCGTAAAGTTATATGTTACTTTTACCACTTTTATCATAAATAACTGTTCTGAATAAATTCGGCTTGTTGTGAGGCTCCAAAACATGACAGTTGATGAAAGATGTTTTATCTACTCCAAATATAAGAAATATTGAGTCCTGAACATGATGTGTGATAAAAACAAACAACACCAAGCAAAAGAAATGTGTATTTTGCAGGAAGTTTAGTTGCTTGCCTGCCATCTTCCCTTGTGGATACATACGAAGAGTAATCGGCAATTATAACAACAAGAGTTGAAATTAGTCACAGTTGTTTTAATACACATTTCAAATTCACACGTCTTTGTCACAGATACAGGCATAGCTATGTTCAAAGACAATGACGGTTATGAATCTCAGGGGTATGGTTTTCTGTTTGTTAATAACAATTTAGCAATTTTAGAATGTTTATCTACGGACAGTGACGGGTCTCACAGACGTAAGTTGGGTTTCGTTGTGAAGGTACTTTCACTTTTAAAATTGTTAATACTTCCAAGGGTCCAATTATAACAATGTTCGAAGAAACTTTTCATGATGAAAATTAAGGCTTAGCTGAATACAACACACTCATGTTTTCGACTCAAGTTATTCCTTCCACTAAACAAACAAAAACGCAAAGAGACGCAAAAGCAAACACGCAAAGAGACGCAAAAGCAAACACGCAAAGAGACGCAAAAGCAAAAACGCAAAGAGACGCAAAAGCAAAAACTCAAAGAGACGCAAAAGCAAAAACGCAAAGAGACGCAAAAGCAAACACGCAAAGAGACGCAAAACCAAACACGCAAAGAGACGCAAAAGCAAAAACGCAAAGAGACGCAAAAGCAATAACGCAAAGAGACGCAAAAGCAAAAACGCAAAGAGACGCAAAAGCAAAAACGCAAAGAGACGCAAAAGCAAAAAGGCAGACACAAAACAAGTAAGGTACGTGATGCAAGTACGACCAGTGCAGGTAATATGGCCAAGTAGTTGCTACGATTTTAGCTAAAACTATTTCCAATTAACTGTGCTAGCATGCAGTCTGGGAGGGCGTAAGAAGAACCTACCAGACTTGATTCGAACATTCGCACCCTGGAGCTTTTATTGTCAAGTATGCGCTGAAGACTGTCTGTCCTTACAAGTCCTTATAAACTTCTAATAAACTCGATTGTTTCAAAGCAGGATTTATTTCAGGACGTATTTTCGTAAGAGTAGAGTGTAAGAGTGTAATTAATATTATATATTAGTACAGTTTGCCCTAGTCCCATGGTCATGCGACAAGACAAGTTAATTTGGTAATGGTCATAAAACCTTTACGTGGGCATATTACCTTCAAATTAAAATGATTTTGTAAAATAACAACAAAATATTCCTGAATCAATTTTTTGTGATACAGCAATTTCAACTTGAAGCAAAAATAATAAATTTCATCATGATGCTGTTAATTTGGCCAAATGTTGAAATGTATAACCAGCAACATTTGAGGCGCTTAACGTGGCCATATTACCTTCACATGCCTTACGTATTTTGTGCAGTTTACGCATTGTTTCACGTGCGAGGCTAGGCGCGTGGCCGCACCGTGCCCTGGTCGCAGATGCCGCCGAGCACGACGAGCAGCTGCGCGCTCCACGAGTCCTCCACGTCGGGCGGCGCCTCGCTCGCGCCCGCCTCGGCCGCCGGCGCCAGGCGCAGCTCCAGCCACGTGATGACGCGCAGCAGCGCCATGATGGCGGCCAGCACCAGCGCGCACCCCACCCACGCCGACGCCTCCAGCGGCGAGAACAGGTACGCCGTCACGCCAGACGCGGGCGGCTGCAGGAGCAGCAGCGGCGTCCTGGGGCAGCAGCCGCGACCGCAGCCGTGACACAACTCTTTCATCGGATGGCGCGTTGGGCGGCGGATCTTCAATGTCGGCCCTTTTACACCCAGCATCCAAAATGCTTCGCCCTTTACGATCAGGTTGAGTCATAATTTGGCCAAATGCTGAATTATATAACCAGGAAAATTTGAGGCGCTTTCCGTGGCCATACCTTATATATTTTGTGCAATTTACAAATTATTTCATCTTCATCAGTAGCTAGGAATTGTTACAAAGGTTTTTGTAGTTTTCTCAAAATTCTTGAGATTAACTTTTAAAAGAAACGTCTTTGGTAATTAGCATATCGCTTTTACAATGGATCACTTCCCGAAAATAGCTAAGTTTTAATTTGTTAAATACCTGATTAGTTTTTCAACCCCTTTGTTCTAGTAGGGCCTACTTGAAAATTGTGAAATTGAAAAATTTTGGTAGTGGTAGAATACTCCACTCAGTAATGGTCATTCGATGCCTACTGATAAATTTGAGACTAAAAAAGTTCAAAAACATACTTGTTCATACTACATGATTGCACTGTAGATATTAAAAAAAACGGTTTCATATTATTCTTTAAATGTGAAATAGGAGGGGAAATAATTTATCGACGTCTTTCTTAACCCTCATCAATAGAAGACGTGAGCTCCATCTTATGCAAGTTTGAAGCAAGAGTAAATCATGAAATTCTTATTTATCAAATTTTGTGCTACTTTTTCTTCACCCGAGAGTTTGCTTGTCTCGATGTTATCCCTTCTATTTTTGAAAAGGTGAATTAAGAGAAAGTTACAAATGTCTTTATTCGAACAAAAGGTGTCAGACTTCACCGACGATACGTGATTAGAATATTGAGTACTCTACTTCCATTTTCCCTTTTATATCTACGTGCAGAATGTAGGAACAATGCATTTGTATAATGATCTATATAATAACTTGCAACTAGAAAATCGAAGTATTCTTATCTTGTGTGAAGCAAATGTATTGTAATAAATAATATAAAAGTATGTGTTCGGGAATACTAATAAAACTTTTCTTGTAAAAATACCCTTTAGAGCATTTTATTGCTTTTTTAAATCGAACAATGCTTTCAGCGGTTTTCACTTTTATAGGCGGTTTCTTTAAAACAACAACAGGAATTCCAAGTGAAATTAACGTACCTGCTTTCAAAAAATTACCTTAACACGGAACAATTTACTAACGAATTGGTTTTTACTTGTTTATTAAAAAGTACAAATTCATTGTCATCTGGATACTTAAAGTTTATTATTCAATTAGTTAACAAAGGCATACAAATAGAGGGTCAACGACGGAATCCAGTGTTGTGTTTGTGCAATATCTTTGATTACATAAGAAGTTAGTTTCATCTTTTGAGACTTATTAAAGTTGAAGTGATGCTTTCATCTTTCAATGCCTTTCGGATTGTTAAAAAAATATTCGTATTTGTCCCCATGCGTTGTTGCTTGGTTGAAACTCTGCCTTTTTCACTCAGTCAGACCTGTCTATAAGCACGTTTTAATCTTATTGTAGTACCTACATAAAAGGTTTAAAGGCTATGCATTCGATAAACATATGAATTGCTGAATTAGTTCTTAGGAACAAGCCATGCGAGTTCCTATGGAAAGTTCAGCAAGAACAGAAAATATTAAAAACGTATAAATACTTGATACATATACCTCAAAACTGAATATATTTCAAACTAAACTTCCTGAAAATAATTGTAATATATTGTTACACACGTGTATTATTAGCTTTAAAATATATAAACTTTTTCTTAATTGTATTGAAATTTATTCTGCGTTGAGTCTTCTCTAGAAATCGGACTAGCAATTGAATGAAACTGTCAAGTGATTCGATATTTCAAGAAGACAAAACCTAGATCTCCTTACACCAGTCCGCCTGGTTTTATTTTAATGACCCGTTGTACAGCAATGTAATGCTTGTTGCCTATACTCAGTTCACATCTCTACGTCCCAATGTATGGGCCGGCCTAGTGCCCAAAAGGATCAAGTTTTTTCATTTTCAGAATGGAAATATACCAAAAATAAAAATAGATCATAATTGTCATATTGATTACATATAATTTTAAATATTAGCGACGAAAATTTTAAATATTTATTATGATGTTTTATTCCAAAAGTAATGAGGGCAGGAAGACAATGTCGAATGTCGAAAAATATCACACTTCCAAGGCATCATCGGTTAAAATAACTAATGTTGTCTTAAATAGAGCACATTAACACTGTAGTAATCGCACTGCACCTGGGTTGCAGGTTAAAATTCCAATTATGAGTGAAGGTTTTAGCCTTGTGATTGTATCAAGCAAGATGAGCTAGCACCACGAATCCCATTTCTATGGCGTGATTCAGAAAACAAGTTACCAAAATAATACAAAAATACGTAATGAAGTGCAAAGAACACAACAGAACCTTTCGTTTAATTATCAACACGCCATTCAAGATACGCTTTCATTGTACTGGTATCTGCAGAAACACAAGGTAACTCACAAATTGCTGTTCTTACATTCTTAAATTGTAAATTATTAAATTGTAGAAAGACTAATGACATATGATGTGATGTATCACACATCTTAGAGATCAGATAAAGAAATGAAATCAAATAGAAATATTGTGGGTCGCACGTGCGAGAACGAAAGTAAAAAACGAACAAAAGACGCTCCCCGGACGAAAGGTTGCTATGCAAGTGGACAAGTCGGGGGGAGGAGTCTCGAAATAGACTGACTTATGTATAGCACTGCGAGGGTGAGCGCGTGGGGCGCCAGTTGAGGACAGGGCACAATGCGTGACAATCATGACTAAACAAAGATCGGCTACATGGGACAGCTACTGATAAATGTTGAGATTTAAAAATGGCGCGACAAAGAAGTTAGGCGACACGCGCCGACGCGCTTCTCGTCGATTTTCACTATCGTACTGGAAGATGAATCAGCAGCCGGTACTCAGACGCGACGACTTAGGATTACAATTGCTTCCACGGGAAAAATAGATATGCCGCACGTGCCAGCCTTGGGGCTACTGCTACGAAGGAAAGACGAGAAGATGCCCTCAATATCGTCCATCCAATAAGGAGGCCAGTTACCAGTCACGCTGTAATGAAATGTAACTACTGGCAAAGTGAGTAAAGCGAGATTCTCACAACTAAACGGAGACGGGAGAGGAAGCTTCATGGTGAACAGGCCGTACACGAGATGGACAAATGTTTGACGGACGATGCCTGACGGAGGTCGAAACGAGTCAGTTCGAGCTGATGTAGGTTGAATAGGCTATTCAGTAGGATCGCGGAGCGTTTAGCCCAAAGGTGTAGGTTGTAGAAAGTGGGACCGCCTACGTACTGTTGCAGTAGTAGCGACTTGATAATATCTACTCCAAGTCACGTAGTATGGCGTGTTAGACGAGTGATCGACGCAGCGACAACTGAAGAGACGTGCGCTGATAGAGAAGTCAGACGCCGGTGAACAGCTATCTGCTGGATAGAGATCGCAACTGATATATCCAAACTTTATCCTATCGAGATTCGCAACAATACCATTATCGTGGTATGAATAATCAGGGCCTTATAACTCCTATATTACGGGGTGGAAACCATTACAGTGTCGCGCTCCGTTACAGCACCTTCTTACAAGAACTAAAGCGCGAACTGCTGCCAACGATACTTAAAACGTGCGTGGCTGCAGCTTGGCTTCGCGGGTAGCAAGCAGGCCCATAATGTTACAAACGATAGCGCCGGTGTTCGCGCTTTCTTCAGGGGTTTCTTATGTAAACGTCGTGACAATGGACCAGATGGACCACACATGTAGGAAGGCTAGCGAGGGAGCAATGGCAGTCCTTTGGCTGCAAGGAGAAGGCCACCAAAGGCGGGCCCTTCTCAAGTGCCGGGGTGGGAGTGTCTCGGAACGCGGGTGACAACTGGCGCAGAGGGAGATGATGGGTGAGTCCATTGCGGTGCAGCTGGCTCTAAATTGCAAGCAGGCCTACGTTTCGGGATGAGAGGACGCCGCAGGCATGGGAGGTATGTCACGTGACCCCTCGCGAGCCGGCTGGAGAGTAACCAGCCGTGGTCATTTGTTGTCGAACGGAATCGCGCTGCGGAAGGCACATTTCACCCGCCAGGGGTTATCGCGAGCTTCGGCTGCGAGGTGTGGCGGTTGCCACGGGACGAAAGACCAGGAGCGG
>BOPP01000036.1:390810-416116 GCA_017312745.1 Gryllus bimaculatus
TGTATAAAAACTTGTGAATAAATCTGTACAAAACAACTCCGTGTCTGTGTGTTACTCACACCCGACGAAGCCACACTTATATGTGTATATTATGAATAATTAAATATTTAAAAGACACTTTCCCTACTGCTCACAAGTTAGCCAATTTTTATGTGCGGAAGTTGGCGAGCCTAACCTGCAGCTGTACCTGGGAACACTAGCGCCTCCTAGTGTAGCACTCTCGAGCTTCGTCCCCACGTTTTGATGGAAAGTTGCAAGGACCTGTGAATGACTGCGGTGAGGCGCTGACGTCACTAAGCAGAACGACGGGGAGGTGGAAGTCGATGGCCTAGCCAAGCAGCTGAGGACCGATCCATTGTGTTGGTGTACGAGTGGTACGCAGCAGAATGAAAATGGAGAGGGCAAAACGAAGGTCCCTCTCCCCTCCTACTAGCTACTTATGCAGAAGAAAGTCATTAGATGTGCCTTTGTGAGGAAAAGGAAAAATAAAGTGTAATGTGTTGCGCGACGACAGCACAGCTCTATGCGTTAAGTGGTCGTGAACACCTTTAATTGAATTCGTAATTCCCTATCATCTGCCGCTGATATTTTCGCTCGCCAAAGACGCCGCTGCCAATAAATCTCCAATTCTTGAGGGTACTTCATGAATAATTAACACACACTTCAACTTAAAGATTTGTATTCTTTCAAAATTCAACAAACACGATGTCCAACTATCGGCTACAGACCAACTCCGAATTTCCTAGGATTTTAGTTTTATCTACTTTACCTACGTATCCAAAATCTTTCTCGATTCAATTAATTTCCTACAGAAGGCATTTTCAGCACGAGTTTCTTAAATAATTGTCCATTAGTATCCACGGACGGTCTCCATGCCTGATCATATTTTTTTTCTCAAACTCCCCATCAATAAATTACATGACCCCCAGAAACCCTTCACACGGATAATATTGGGTCACCTACGAAGATCTTAAATATTTTCTGTTAATTTAGGCGATCAATATGTAACATAAATAAAGTCAGTATCGCAAACCGTATTTGGCCATAAACGTATCCCCCTTCTGCTCCCTAGAACTAGAAGCGGTAAATAAGTTCATAAGATATTAATGGAATCATTCTTAAGATATTTCATATTTTTATGGAAAACTACAATTTAAGTATTTTAAATATTGCGTGACATTTTTATTAACCGTTGAATAGCTTTAATTGAAGAAAGAAAACGACAAAAATCAGGAAGACAAATAGGTTCAGAACAGTGATGGGCTGCAATGAAGAAGTAATATTAACAGTTTACATTATGTTATAACCATAACTTCGGTCTCGAACACTGGCCAGCTCTCTAGCTAAATCGTTCGACACCAAGATCTGATCGGATCGAGTGTACCCGATCGGTTGGACCGGTCATGACCGAACTGTTGTTAGATCGCCATTGATTAGCATCGATTCGATCGAAGGCGGAACTAACGCGGAGGCAGGGCACGCCGTGAAGAAAGAGCTGCTTACTCGAGTCGCCAGGTGGGCGCTGCAAGCCAGAGGTCATCTAGCCAGCGAGGATCAGGCGGCAGAGCGCTCAGCGAGAGATCTGCGTCACCGCGCTGCAGCAGCTGCGCCAAGTGCTGCGGCGACCGCGCCGGCACGCGCACCACCCTGTACAACGCCCAATCGCTCCATGACGCGACCGCCAAATGACGCGACCGCCAAATGACGCGACCGCCAAATGACGCGACCGCCAAATGACGCGACCGCCAAATTACTCGAATGTAGGTTCTTTGTACTCAAATGGGGGCTGCCAGCCATCAACGATTCTGTACTCACGTGAAGTTGAAGAGATCCTGCATGAAGCCGAGCATTGCACGGTTGAAGCGGACCTCGGCGCGACGAGCGACTTCCTCCGCGGGCAAGAGCGCCTCATCGACAGTGGGCTCAGGGCCCACCACACGCGCGTAGCCCGGCGGCCCCGCCTGGCGAAACGTCACCGAAATGTCAGAAATGCTTATAGAAACTGACATCACTACATATTTGCATCATTTTGCTTCAGCAGAGAAAAGTGATGGTCCACACGATATGTAATTTGAACAAAAAAAATGACGCGTGCTCAACTTTTCGGTACCGACTTCATCTCCATTTTCTGGACCTTTATCTCGTTTACTCTGTACGTCATGAGATTTGCCCATTTTGTGCAGTTTTTAAAGCGTTATAGAACGTTGAATTATAATGTGAAGTAATTAGAGTGATGAAAAGTCATGTTCTGTGTTCTTATGTTTCTGTCCTAAAATCTCCACTTAATTTGTTATGATTTTTTGTTAGATTCCGGAAGTGTTTTCTTGTTAGATGCTATGTAAAACGGCTTGATCTTTAGCACTATTTGCGGCGTCCACAGGACATATTTTCATCGCGATTACGTGCAGAAAACTGTGATAAAATATCAATTTTTTCATGTGGGTTTGTTACCAAAACCATGCAGCGTAAAAAACGAACGTCCCTATTTCATTAATTTTTTTTTACAGACAAATAAAGTAAAAATGACCGTTTAAAACGCGCTTAAGTTCTGATTCATACGCTTCCCTTTGGCGAACGAAAGGATTTTAGCAAACACTTGTGCACAGTACCGCTTCTGATATCAATATTGGACATTTTGAATCCATTGAGTAAACCTAAAAATAGCGGTGCTAAAACAGCTAATTTTGCATACTATTGACTAGAAATGCGCGAAATTTGAATTTACAAATTCGTCTTTCGACGATACAAAAAGTGCACCGAAAAATGGTACCATCGAATCTATGTTTAAAGTCCATTGCTACACAAGAGGAAAATTTTAAAGACAAAAATTGGAGCCGTTTCGGAGCAAATAATTGTTTAAAATTTAAAAATTGGCTATGATTGACGCAAAATTACGGGGAAAATCTCATATTTTCGAAAAATTGAACGTTAACGTATTTGAAGTTTGTTTTTGATTAACACACTTCATTATGAAAAAAATATTTCCATAATTACAGTTGTAGGAAGACACCGAAAACATTTTTTGCAAATTTTGAAAAATCAGGGATTTTTAAACGGAAATGAGATCTGAACTTAAGCGATCTCAAAGCAATCCGAAGTCAAAATTTAACCAAAACATTTGGTGACTTTTTTGAAAATGTCCTAGGGGCTTCATATAAATACCTCCCACAATTAAAATATCATTTTCAAATTCAAGTGGTCGTGACATTAACTAGATCGATTGGGGAATATAAATATTGGTAAAAATCCTGCTTAAGTTTTAGCCGCTAACGTAAGACGGACCATCTTTTTACTGTCAATCGATTTTTCTGTATGAAGGCCCCATAAAACATGGTTTCTAACAACAATGTTTTAGAGGATGTGCTTTACTATATGTACTATATAGTAAAATTTATCCACTTTTTCGTTTTCCTCGCAGCATTTCAATGCTTTCTCTACACTGCGTAAGCAGGAGCGAGAAATTAAATATGTAGTGTTTGAGTGTTCATATCCCTCATGCCCATTTGCTTATGATCAGGGAACGTATTTCCAATTAAATACATATTTCACTAATAGAGGATACCTGCATTCAATATTTTATGCAACATACTTTGGAATAATTACATATATTTTATCTATGAAACACATTTCTTACATATTTGATTATATTAGAATGTATTAACAGGTCGAAACGAAATATTTCAATTAAGAGTTGGCTCATAAATGTCACTGAAATGGTTTTTCTGTAGAACAAAGCCAAGTAATACTGCCCTTTTATGATCTTCGGTGAATTATCGAACCTACTCCTTGTTTTTCTTAAATTGTTAACTCGGAATTGAGGAAGAACTGCTGCAACGCAGAAGTTATCGCATCCACATGATGGCTTATATTTCATAGAGCCCGAATAGATCTCCATAGAAACCTGAGAGACGTTTTTTATACACCATTACCTTATCGCGCTTCCAGCATCTCGCCTAGAAATATACACCACAATGTATCGATGCAAAATTAGGAGCCAATGCGTGCAAAATTAGTAACCAAACCACTTCAGAATGTCCAGTTACAAAAAGGTCCACCTACCAAACGTCTAGAACAGCAAACGTCCGCTAACAAAAATGTCACATAATAATGTCCAACAAACAAAAATGTCCAAAAATGTTTTTATGATATTGTGCTGCATTCACACAATAAGAAAAGGAGATAATTACATTACACTATGGTGTTGTGTCTTGAATTATAGATAGCGTGTGCAACTGTGTGTAAGGGGTGGGAACAAGGACGAGACTGGGAGAGCCAAGCGCGGTCTGTGACGACGTTTGTTAGGGTACACTTCTCAGACATTTATCTGATATTGATCGGAGAATTTTTTCCTTGGGATATTTTCAGCCGACAGCTGGGTACTCTTTACTTCCTGATGGGACACGTATTCGACCATACACTATATACCAACACACTTGCGGGCTCCTCTGATCTGGGGTAAGCAGAATGCTACGCTCTCCGCGACAATAGATACAATTCATATATGAGAGACAAGGACCTCAAGGAGAGGAACACCCTTCGGACAGAAGTTCAGAGTCGGTACACGTTCTCAGACACCTATAACATCCAGGTGGGCATTGATCGAAGATACCAAGGAAAATTACCGATCAGAGCAGCCGCAGCTACAATTCACCTCCAGTGAGTGGTTGAAATCAATCTAGCTATCGAGCTAGTGTCGAAAATTCACCACCGTAGGGACTAACACTACCTCCCGTTGCCCTCGCGATCAACGTTACTGCAGAGGCTACACAAGTTATGCCTGATTTAGGGGTAGCATGGTCCCTGAATACTCCCTACGAGACGCAAGTGAACGTCACTGCATATTCAGTGTCGGTTCTCCAATGAAAATGTAGATCTAGAACTAAACCAATGTTCAATGATCTCATTGAGTACATTCCTTGAACTCCTACACAAAACAAAAATATGAAGATATCACTGATTGGTTAATATGCCATGGCATCTTCCAATACCATATCACGCCACCCTACAGATTTCTATTTTTTCCTGTGTCTGGGCTATCGTCGAAGTCTTCAAAGTCTGAGCTATCGTCACAGGTATTGAATACAGCAACCATAATGTAAATAAACGGTACTAAGCCATTTTATGTGGCAATGATAAGAACTATCAAAATAGAACAAAATTTACATCCACTCTCGTCATGCACGACTATCTTTGGAAATTTAAGAATACTGAACAGTTACACATATGACTTCTATAAAACACGATTTGGCCTTCAAACAGAATAATTGGATCATCTTTCGTTTATGGTGCCACTCAGTGATTTCTATCAACTGACAGGATTCTATTCACTTCGAAGTGTTGCACCGGGTTGTTATCGTTCACCAGACAGTAATGGTTTGTAATTATTACGTTACATTTAAATTCGCCCTTCACAATGACTAACATTTTACACCTACGAAACTTTCAAATGCAAGCGAAATAACTTTGCTTTCCCTCTTGCGTGGTGTCTAGTGAATCTTTTTTTATATTGCACTTTTCGTGTTTTTGGTGAAGCTGGTGTGAATTGGAGATGTATCACGTGAGTGCGGACATTTTTTATACATTGCATACTTAGGGATAATTTAATTTGATTCAGTGGTATATGAAAGTTAGGCATCAACCACTGGCTACAATTCAGGGACCCTCAGAAAGCTCACTCGACACCAATACAAGGAGTGATTGTAATATTTGTTTCGAAGTATGTGGCGTAGAAAATAGGGTGGAAAAAAGTAACACGATTTGTTAAATGCTTCTTTTAATTATATTAAAAACGTATACAACCGTATAAACGAGAAGGGCTTTGAAAATTACATTCATTTTATTTCTAGAATTGATTGATTTGTGGGTTAGCAGGGGCTGGGGCGGTAGCCCACAATAGAGTTATCTTAGAGTAATAATATAATAATAGTATTAGTATTATTGCGATGTGCGGGACAAAATTATAACTGTGCGCTTTCCTTAAAAACGTCTCAGAGTCTATTGTTGTGTAAAAATGAGAAAATACCACCCCAAGGTTACGAAGGCCAGTATATACGGTGGAGGGGTGTCTTCGTGTTAACCACACGAACCCCTTATTCTACGGCCGAGAGGTGGCCACCGCTGGTCGTACAAGGCCTTTTTTTTTAAACTTTCCCCCGCCAGTAGCCCTGGCGAGGCGGGAGTTTATTTTCTTGTTGGGGTACAACATACGCCGCAGCTCTATGGCTTATGCGGCAAAGAAGGGGGCAGTGCTTACTTACTAGCTTATTTTTAACTTAACCTATGTATGAAGCCGGCTTTTGGCCGGCAACCTAAGATTAGCACAAGACTTTGTATTTTCCCAAATGCTTATTAGTTTTAGTTTTCTTGGGTATCGTACAAGACCCTTATCGGGCTGTCGAGCCAAGGGACAGGACAGTAGTATTGTGAGATACCAATGTTTAGGGGGGGGGGCACTTCTTTCATTACGCTGCAGGATACTCATCGGCTGGGAAGGAATGTACAAAAACGTTGCTCGCCGCTTTCCACGCAAGAAATATGGCCTTATTTACTGGAAAGGATATTTGTTGTTCAGCCAGTCGCTGCTCTCGTGAAGTGGCAAAAGAGTGCTATCTCATGACGATGCCGCACCCACTTATTGCATCCAAAACATATTGCATCTGAAGTATGAAGACTGGGTCAATGAAATATAATATATCTACTTAAAACGTCTCCCACATGCCAGTTTTATCAGTTTGCACTAGTAAAAAACACCCTCGATACTTTTATTCTCACACTGTATTTAGTCACATCCTACATAGTGTGAAACTCCCGAAAAGCATAATAGAAAATATTTTATACATAAATATATTTCTAATTAATATTCGTGTCTTAAAATACGCCAACAAAAAAGGAATTCGACGTGACCTCTGAATGGCTCACTTCGTGAATTTTGCAGTTTACGTCAAACACTCGTTATGTCACTGTTTGGAGACATGAATTTTTGACAAATGCATTAAATTACAATGTATGTCAAGGATTAGGGACACATTTAAGATGCAAATGTCATCTCGTATCACTTCGCTTTTTAATAGACCTTTAGTCATAATAATTTTTTAATATCGCGCCTTATGTAAAATTTCATATTAAAATTTCAGTAATGACGGATGAAAATTTGCCCTTCATTTAGCATTGAAAGCTCTCAAACTAAAATAATTATTACACGTTTCAGAACCAAAAATTGAGTGCGTAAATGATGCCTTAATACGTTTGTTACCATACTATGAAAATAAGCGGGTTACATTATGGAAAGATCATTTTTGAATATAACAAATGAGTTTGTAAGTATCAGTTGATTAAAGTATTATCAAAAAATCCTTTAGAAATTAGTATCTACATGAATTACTAAGACAAAATATAATTTCTAATGTACAACATTGTCAATTAAACTAAGTATTCTATGCATACATATGAAAGGTTTTCTAAGTGCAATTTAGGGCCATGCTTTTTGTCTGGTTGTACCTTTCACGTTTAGAAGCGTTTGAAGCGATTTGAAGCCATTTGAAGCAATTAAAACTAGCAAACCTTCAAATGTATCATCAAGTGAGTGCATGGAGATAGGAAAATTTCAATCTGTTGATTTGAATTTATTATTGTTGCCCTAATGTCAAACTTCGTCTTTGTCAATAATATGGATAAATACTTTTGTTGAAAATACAAATCTGTAATGTATTCATTTCAAAGGGTAGTCTGAACACGATATTAGTTTTTTCAATGGTAGAAGAAGCGACTTTCCCCCTGATGTTATGACAAAATGAGCAATTTTAATGGAAAATTAGTATTTTCTAAAAAATTGTCATGAGTTTTTTTTTCCTTTTAAAACTCATTTAATTTCTTCGGAAACAAAGTTCGAAACACCAACTACCGTTTCGCTGGTACTCGCTCCACAAACTATCGCACCAATCAAGTTTAAGCAATTCAGACATACTGAGATGAGTGATTGCTGAGAATTTCTCAGATAAGATCCGTAGAGCGAAAATATCAGCTTTAAATCTCTGTCAAATCTCAGTCACAATGAGTCAATTTCGTTCACCCAAACAGGATGTAGAGGGAGGGCTGCCAATGTACGTTGAAAGAGCACGTTGGCAACGAGATTCTCTATCTCTTGAGCAGTAAGTTCTGAGAAAATCGATGAATTTAGAACACAGTACCGCATGTCACCCACATTTAAGGTCAAATGTGCATGGCATTAGCTGGCACGTGTTGTGACTTCAGCGAAGACCTACAAACAGTATAACACGATTCGAGTGCTGATCTCTAGGAAGACAGATCCCGAACGATAGCGTACGTAAGAAGGAAAGTTTCTATCGGTATAATTGCTTCCAGCAAGCATTACTGTCCACGACAGAGGTGTTCAACTTGCAAGGCATCAAGGAGAAAAACAACTAAAACCTTTAACTTGGTTGCGGGTCATATTTTCACAACTCGGGCGATCCACACGTGATCCCGTGTCGATGATCTCGATTGCCCGACTGCTCAAACGGGGCTGGGGGAGGAATGGAACCATACATGCTATCATGTTCTACCATGCACAACGTAGTGAAACACACTGAATTGAATTGAATTAATGCCTTATTTTACGTGGCGAGATTCGGGCCATCAGGCCCGCTCTCCCGTCTGACCACGCAAATTTGACTACGCTACTTTCACCAACTAGCGGAGAAAGGAGGTATTTCTAGGGCGAGAAAGAGGCGATTTTGAATTGGGCTCAGAGGCGTCATTTAGGCTTGAGTATCTTTTACATGCAAGTAAATCTACTAACATGGGACAGCCGGCTTTACTTCTCCTCCGAAGGAAGGCGTACGAAGGATTTTTTCGCCCTTAAAAATCCACGGCTTCGATCGGAATCGTTTGAACACGCCAACTTGGGTACAACAGTCCGGTACGCCGTCGTCGTTACACCATCGTCGCCGTGGGACACTGGGATTTTGAATTTATGAATTAATAGAAAACAATCCTTAAATCTAAACTTCACCTATTTTTACATGAAGGTGGTGTTGACCCCGACAGAGCGCGTTTTCTAGGCTCAATATTCTCGCCCGACTTTGATTCAAGGGACTTTCACGTTTGTCCAATAATCTTTCGCGGGCCACAATAAATGGCACTGCAAGCCGCCAGTTGGACAGCCCTGGTCTACGAGAATATCGAGTCGCCTCTTCCTCGAGCGCGTGTCGATGCAAGGGGTTTTCGTGGGCGCCAGTCCCTTGGAGCCTTTGTTCCCAAACTGTGTATGAACCGCCAACGAACTTTGAATCACTAAGATGTCCTAGTCGTCTCCTCTCCCGTCAGCTCGATAGCACTCGTCTCGTCATATGGAAGGTGTTTTGGCAAAAATACGAGGAAGAAAGCGATTTAGAATAAAGTGCCAATAACAACACTGTATTTGGGGATAATAGGCCTTCCCATGAGGAGGCATAAAATATATATTTGACACCAATGAACCGTGATACTTCGGGTAAAATTTAAATTAATTTTGTGCCAAATAAAATGTGAGGAAAGAATGATTAAGTTCAAGGCTTCTGTGTCTTGAGAGAGTAAAAATCACGGCCAAATTTGAACGAGACCGGCACCTGCATCGGATTTCCTCCAAGGATTAGGATCGACTAACTCGTGTGCAACAGCTCTTTACATGTAACCCTTCACCACTTCAGCCCTCCAAGGTCTCGCTGGAGTATTTGCTACTCCTCCTAAGATCTGCGCCGACAGTGACTACAGGCAGGCTCGCGCTCAACCCTTCTGTGCTCACCATCCAACCCTCCTACTCACCCGAGCTACTGAGCCACCCTTCATGATGTTTTGGAGATGCATCGCGGACTCGAAATGTAGCGTCCGTTAGAGCAAAGTTACGCGATGATTTCTTCTAAACTAAAAATGCTGCACGAGTACTTTAAATCTGTTAAGGGAAACCTACAGGGAGGAATTCATGTTAAAAATGGTTTTTGAATGGAGTGGGGGAAGAGAACCCCTGGAAGGTTAAGAATGCAGAGGACGTCCGTCAACGAGCCTTGGTGACGAAAGCAAGGTAAAAGTAAAACGGTTCTTAGATTCGTATCAGCGTTCGATTCTGAAAAGGGTCGTTGGGGACCGGAGAAGATCGCCAACACCTGGAATTTTCCACCAAGTCACAGTGGCTGCTTATCTCAAATGGAGGCACCAAACGGTAAAAAGTTAACGCCAACTCGATAGAAATACATGTTACAAGAAAACTTATTAACAAGAAAACTGAAGTAATAAAAAGCGCCGTACAGTTACACATTAAATAAATTTATTTAAACGATATTTTTACTTTAACTTACGGCTTGCTTTATTCCTTGCAAAATCATAAATTAATTTGGCAGTTTCAACACAGTTTAAAATGTCCTGCGTTGGATATAAAACGCCCAAATTATTTGCCTTTCTTCTCATTGTATTCCTTAAATAATTTTTTACTCTTTAAAATTGAAAACTATTTTCCTCCGCACGCATTTGGTAAGGAAATTATTAGAAAAATCTTCAATAATATTCCGATATTCAAAGACATTTTATTGGCGGATCGACATGTGAGGATATCTAACGAAAGCACTAACACACGAGGCAAATTCAATTATAATTCGGTGCTGGAAAGCGTACATTGCTTGAGAGCATGGTTGCAAAGTAAATGGTTAGATTTTTGTTAAAAAAAAAAAAAAGAACTTTGAGAACGCAGAGGGGCTTATGTCCCGGATCCCGCGCGACCGTTTAATCCGCTTACGTTAGACTGCGGTCGCTGAACAGCCGAAATATCGTTGGTCGCGACAATCACGGACTAATGCGATCGAAATAGCCGACTTAATTCATCCGAAAATCACGCGAATGTTGCACTCAAAATCGTCCGAATATTCCCAACAACTCTTAGTTCTTTTTACTTTCGCGCTACCGCTTTTGCAGTAGATAGAAAGGTGTGTAACGCTGCGCGAAAAAAAAAACGGGAATTTTTGGCAGAAAACTCTCTTTACAGAGCTCTAGTGTCAAAAAAGTGGATAAATTCAGTTTCTAAATTTAGAAGAAGTTCTCTAACATGTGCTGTAGCCATATTTAATGTTTTGTGGGTCCTCGATACCCAATAATTGACTGTAAAACGTCCGTATGCCCGTCTGTGTGTGAACAGCGCTACCGGCTAAACCGTTCAGCCAATTTTGTCCAAAATTGATATTCAGCCATATATCTGGCTAATGCCGCAGCTCCTTCAATTTAAAACCGAAATTTTAATTTTTGAAGGTACTTTTCATGAAGCGTCTGGGACATTTTCAACAATAAAAAAGGGCTTCATCATTCTTGTTGGATAATGGGAACGACGTTGAAGAGAATTTTCGTTGAAAACAGATTTTTCGAAAATTGCAAAAGTTGAAACATTTTTCGGCGTCTTCCTACAACTATATCAAAATAAAAAAATTACCCTTAATGAAATCTGTTACTTAAAGATAGCTTTAGAATTTCCCATGAATGGGGATGGAATAGTCGCATAGTGCCGGCGCAAAGTAAAGGAAGAATTGCACTCAAAGAAATCGTTTGCTCAGTGCGCAGGGTACCGGAATTGCCTTTAAAGATGTATAATACAATGTTTCAATCGCTAGTTCTCCCAGCTATGAACTATGGGGCGGAAATATGGGGTGTGGATAGGATAGATCGACTAGAAATCATCGAAACAGATTATTACAAACTTATTCTCGGAGTCTCTAGATTTGTAGAAAATGCAGGTTTCTTAAGAGAGATCGGTAGTGTAGGAATTTGAAAACATTTTAAAATGAAACCCATTAAACTTTAGTTTAGACTAGCAGGTGAACAGGCTGACACATAGGTGCTTTAGAGCGCACTTGCAGGAAGTGACCAACGTTACTGTTCATACAAAAGTAAACTTTTACTTGAACGCGAAGGTCTCGTAGAAGTTTCACCGGAGACGGTGGGGGTTAGGGGATCACGTGGGATAGCCAATCTCTGGTAGAGTTGCGTATATTAAAAAGTAAGATATCCTGGCAGCAACGGCCGAGAAACGTTGGCTAGTGGCACAAACTCACACGAGCCAGGTATGGCGTTGCGAAAGTTACGTTCACACAAGTTACACAATAGGGGGATACGCTTGGTTCAGTGTCGGGGGTGGATGCAATGTGGATTGAAAAACATGAATGGTTATGGCATCTGGTGCTTTGCGGTAATTGGATCCACACCCTTTTAAATTGCTGTGCAACCGAAAAATGGAGAGGAAAATGGGTGGGAATGGAAAACTACTACATCCAACATAGAAACGTAACGCTCGCCTAGAACATATTAGGTGACAGAAGGTCTCACTTCATGATAGAATGAGGTTCATTTCTATTAAAAGTTCGGACCATTAGGAAAATGAAAATTAGGGAGAGGGAAAACAGCACTGGTTAGTACGAGCGGAGTCTAGACTGGAGAGGAAATGAATAAGTTAAGTAATTAATTTAATCAATAATTTAAGATAGTAAACTGTTAAGTAAATAAGCCAAAAGCCATAGTCGTGTGTTAAGTAATAAGTAAATAAATAATTAAAAAAATTAAACTGTCAGTAATTAAATAAGAGCATTAGGGGCCAAAGACAAGCGGGTGGCCCCAAAACAAGTACAGAGGCGTTCGTGCTGATGAACGGCTGAAGCGCTGTTTGATTTCAGGTGCTAAGGAGTTACTTCCGTTTACTTGCACGTATTTGAACAACTCCGGCACATCGGACGAAACGTCCGATGTCGGCTATCCGAAATTTTGGCCAAAATCGTCTCCATTGTAAATGGCGCATTAAATCCGCCACTGCCACAATAAAGCGCCCAGTCGCTTACCGCTGCTCGAGAGGAAATTATGACCAATTACAGCTTGGCAAAATTGTACCCACCACAGTTCAGCCCGGAAATGGCCTCGCCCAATGTCTTATTGCTCACAAAACCAAATTCGAGCATAAAGGTAGCTCATTTCTGTTCGATTGAAAGAGACCAAATCACTACGACTGAGTCCGTAAACATTATTTCAATTTCTTCGTTCTAGAAAGCTTATAAAGAAAGGCAGATTTGCAGAAAACGCTGTGTCGATTCAAGAAGAAATTATTTAGAATAATTTTGAAGAAATAAACAGTTAACTGCAAAGTTTTTCTTTTTAGTGAAATTATTCCCAATACTTTCCGGACGAACCCTCCACTTATTTATTGCAAAATTTGATGTTATGATAGACATTACCAAATCTCACACTCATCCGTGCACGCAGAATGCTTAAAAAGCGGTGAAAGTATTTTCTCTACACATAATAAACAGATCAGCGCCATCATCGGGAAGAAAAACAACACTATAACTCTAAAATAAAGTATGTGCGATTAGGCGCATTAAATATGTGATGATTCTATATCAATAAATACAAAGAATTGTTATTGATTTTATTACTAATCATAGTGCTGTATTTTATTATACTATAAATATCTCTTATTATACGAGTCTTCGCCAAATCAAAAAAGTAATTAATACAACAAAGTAGGTACACTTTGCAAGCAATAATACAAACGTAATACTGCCTGAAATACGCAATGCAGCAATTGTAATGTAATAGACATTAAGAAGAATACATGATGAGCTCTTAGAATATTAATTAAATATTTCGCCTTTGTGAAACAACAGAAGAGGTTTTATTTATTTAATAAAGAAATGTGATATGTTCTTGCTAACAATTATTTTATCAAAAAACCCATCTTTCCAGGTAACAGACTAAAATATAGGGGGTAACTAAAAGGTCACGGCGGTGTCACAAAATAGTCTAATTCAACATCTCAACAGCAGTCTTAAAATAATTTAGCTGTGAATTTTCTCACGAACACTTTTTATTATATATGTAATCCAAGTAGTAATGCTTGAATAAACGAAACTGAAACTCTACTTTTTGAGGTAAAACTGTCTAACCACCCGTCAGAGACTGCATGAACGTTTCAGAATACAGTTGGTTCAATCAATATTGTTGCTGGTTATCATAAAACACAGTATTACTAGCCAAAGTTCAATATCCAAAATTGGTCTATGTATATAACCAAGTTAACCACAATTACGAATAATTAGAAAAGCCTATTAGCAAACGATTACGATTCATAATAAACAAAACGGGTTCTGCGCAATACATCTAAGGCTGCCGAGACGGGCTGCCACTTATGACGGCCTAAAAACGAAGGTTCAGCCTAAGGATGGCGATAAACCCCAGTGTAGCCTTCCACGACAGTCATTCGGGGAGGGGGTTCACTCCGCCACTTCTTAGCTTCTCTACTGGGCAGAGGGGTCCGCCACCATGACAGAAATGCCAGATCATACGAGTAATTGAGTAACAAAATATCAATAGATTATACAAGATTGTTAACATTATTTCACACCCAAAATATTCTGAAAATGGTATTGGCTAATTTGCACAAATTTGGAAATGACTTGGAAATTTCCAGTTGGGCCCCAGTTTGCAGATTGATTGTTTTAGTGATTCCGAGCACGTCAACAGGGTCGCTCGTCCCGTAAGTGTTGGGCATGTTTTAGGTCGTGACGTGACGGAGATCTTTCCCTCGCTGTATGGAGAGATCCCACCAGCGGGGCATCTCCCCGTCCGGGACAAGATCTACTCTCCCGGGCGGTCTCCCGGGATGTGGTAGGGTAGTGCATGTGTATGTGTGTGTGCAAGTAAGAGGTGAGAATAGGACAAGGAAGAGGAACAGGAAGGAAAGATCGCGCGCAGTTCGTAGCCCGTTTGTTGGGTACTGTTGTAGCGATCAGAGCAGCCGGCCGCCCGAAATCATCTCTATACAGCAACTGAATTCGACCTAGAAAATCCTGGTCCCGTCGGGACTTGAACCTAGGACCTCCCGGTCACAAACACTGCACTGAGATCAGGTGATGCCCTGAGACACCTCTGTCTAGTTTTCAGATTATAGGCATGATGTGATTTATAATTTCGTATTTCCCGCAGCATTCTCACTCCAGGAACTCCTCAAGCGAGCGGGCCCTCTAAATTTTTATCAGGGAATTGGTCGATATTTTTTTGAATTCAGCATGAGGAAAGTGGTGATCTTTCCTCAAAGAGTGTTCACTTTTTACTTTCTCGCTACCGCTTCTGCAGTAGAGAGGAAGTTATGTAATGCTCCACGAAAAAAATGCAAATTTTCAGCGGTAAAACTCTTATTATAGGGCCCTGATAACGAAAAAGTGGATACATAGAGTTGCTAAATTTAGGGGGGGGGAATCTTCTAACACATAGTGTAGCCAGAATCTATATTTTCTGGGTTCTTGATATCGAAAAATTGAATGACAGTAAAACGTCTGTCTGTCCGTCTGTGAACAATTCTAGCGGCTAAACCATCTGGGTGATGTCGCGGTCCCTTGAATTTTAAACCGAAACATACATTTCGGTGGGTACTTTACATGATTTACCACGGGGCTAAGTTAATAATAATAATAATAATAATAATAATAATAATAATAATAATAATAATTATTATTATTATTATTATAGTTTAGTCTGTTTAAATTGAATTTAGTTCATTTGCGTGTTTTCAGTCCTACTTCATTTGAATTTCATTTCTTATTTATTACTCATTTTTATCAGTCACAAATCGTTACTCTTTTTCTTCCACCATAATCAATCTTGTGCTAGCCGTGTTCACTGTATCCCTGCGTTACATTGTATTTTGCTGCACCATCGTGCCTTCGGTCTTCCCACACTCCTTCCAATTCACGGATCCCACGTGGTGGTGGCAGCATAGGTTCATCGAGCTGTCTCCATCCTGGCAACGTCTCCTCCCCGCTCTCATTTCAATTTTTTCGCCATTGATTGATCTTCAGTTATTCCGGTCATTTTTCTTATTGTTTTCTTTATCTTTTGTTGGATCTGTACGTGCCAGATTTTTCTTTTCATCCTTCTTTGATAGATAGCAATCTTCTTGCTCTGTCTGGGCCGAGGTTTGAACTCCGCACAGCAATACTTATATAACACAACCATTAATATTGTTTTTTCGTCTTAATTATTTGCATATTGTCTAGAAGTACAAAGATGAATGTAGAAAATGTATTCCATACCAAAGGAATTCGTCATTAAATTACTTCGTCACATCTGATGTGTCATGAGATCGCCTGTCCAAAATAACTAATTTCTTTTTACATACGTCTTTTTTGTATAAATTACCATAGTTTTTTCTTCGCATGTTAATTATGCTTTTCAATTTTATGAAGAAAATATAGGTATAAAAGTATTAATTTAAATGTTTTTGGTTTGGTCAACAAAATAATCAGTAAAAGTAATTATTTAATTTTTAATTTTCTGAATAAATGCAATTTTTGCTATTCAGCAATTTGTCTGTTATAAATACTACTTAAATGTTACAGTGTTTGACCTTCGAAAAACAAAACAGACGGAGTTTATCCACTCCCTGGTACAGAGAGATTACTATAAGAAGGGACCACTTTAACAGCTACTGCTTGGCCACTGCTAGCAACATAAGTGAAGGTTACGTCCATGCACTCATTTTGTCAGTGCGTTCGTGTACAGTTAGCTCCATTTGTAAAAGTCTTCACCACTACCTCTTGCAATGTAATTTCCGTGCATGGCACTCATTCGTTTCCGGCGCCGTGAAAGTGGTCCCTTCTCAGAGTAACTGCTCTTCAGTTGGCTCCCTGTGCTGCAGGAGCGCGGCCCTCACCAGCTCGACCGCCCGCAGCGCGCCGCCGTGCAGGTGCCTGCGGCGCCAGAGGTAGCGGCGGCGCGGGCCGAAGCGGAGGCCGGCGTGGCGGTCCCAGCGGCCGGCCGGGGCGGTAGCGGGCGCCGCGGCGGGGTGCGGCAGGAACGCTTCCACCAGACGCAGCAGCGACTGCGCGCCCGCGCCGCCTCCGCCGCCGGCCTCCTCCGCCCACGCGAGCGTCACGTCGCTGTCCGCGCGCAGCCCCGCGCGCAGCTCGCGCAGCACCGGCCCGCTCGCGTGCGCCGCGCCCGCCGCCAGCGCCAGCCACGCGTAGCTGGCGTTCAGGCGCTGCTCGCGCGCCGCCTGCGCACGGGCACGACCGCTGCTACGGGCACTTCTCGCGTGAATATTTAGTGCTACCGCCATTAGGTCCGTTTAGAGGAGTGTTATCCCGGGAAGAGGCGGGGATTCCTTCTCCGCTGGCTGAAGAGGTCCGCCGCTGACCTTCACGTCGACTTGTGACGAATTACCCTCTCCAGGTATTTCCTTCCTCCGCGGTACCGTCCCAAACGGGACAAATTATATTCTCACGGGATGTGTGATATTGAAGTGCACGTGAGTGTGTGTGCATGTGTGTGTGGGTAGGATAGAACAAGGGAAAATTTTCCCGTAAAGTCCGTGGATTTCGGCATGTTTCCCTTCCAGAAATCTCCCACCAGCGTGTTACCGACCCAGCTAGGACAAACGTTTAGCTCCCGTCTGACCTTCAACAAGTGTGGCAGTATAGTGCATTTGTGTGTTTGTAAGGAAGGGGTGGGCAAAGGACAAGAAAGATGTAGAAAAGATTGTTCGCAGTCCGTGGCCTTTTGTTATGGTACTGCTCCAGCATTTGCCTGATGTTGATCAGAGGAACCAAGAAAAACTACCGATCAGAACAGCAAGAATTTGCCTCCAAACAGCAGCTGAATTCTACTAATATGCCAAGCTAGTGACGAGAATCCTCCACCGTCGCGACTCTCACCTTTGGTCCTTCCTGACAAAGACGCTCCAGAGTGAGGGTCAATGAGCTAAAACCAACCGGTCTTGCGCGCTAGGAACTTTTATTTGTACAAACAGCTGAAGTATTTCTATAAATGAGACTGGCGTTTCAATTTCGAAAGTGATTACTACAAGCGTGTTCGCCATTTATTGCAACATATTACGACTTTTCATACGTTACACGCAACTACATAAATGCAAGCTTTCTGATTAGAATGCATGAGGTCGAAGTTTTCAACTGCGACTGACAAAAGTACTTGCTCGTCTGTTCTCACAGCGATTTACTTAAAGTATCAATAGAAGTACTTTCTTTACATGTACGATTAATTACATAATAGGTTTCACTATCGCCAATCTTATAAATTATGAAATAAGGATTCAGGATATGCCGGAAAGGCAGTATAGGAATTTACAGCGGGGTTTCTTCTTCCAAAACAAAATTCTTCCGACTAAAGTTAGTGCTATTGATTGGTCTTGTTGAATGTAATCTAATGAAATATGTATTACATCAGTATGTGTCTTAAAATTCCCCTAAAACGCGTTTTGTGTTCTAAAGCCTCAAATAAATGCGTTTTTCAGGAATTCTCTTAGAATATTATCAAAGAATCAGAGGAAATGGCCTTTCCCCACCAGTATACGCATAAAATGACATATCATTTGCCCCCAATTGATGGACCGTATGAGGTTCAACCAACGTATTCATCCATGAAGCAACCGTGAGCGACGGACACACACGCAGGTTACTCGGTAGGATAATTATCTTAAGAAAGTACTTGGTCGTTGAGTTTTGTTGTCAGTAGTTTTCATTGCTACTAAAAGGTGAAAAGGTTATTTCAAAAGTGATGTATCTCCATTTTCTATTTTCTATTTTTATGAACCAATATACTATTCTTAAGACGCTTTTCCATCATGTTTTCAATTACAAAAATAGCGTGTTATCTATGTCAAACAGTTTTCGAAGCCCGTCAAATCGTATCTTTAACTCTAAGGCTAAATTTGAAAACCTTCGGTTTCAAAAAAATATTTTTTTGCGAACACGTCACTTTGGAAATTCTCTCACGCCCTCTGTAGAATCCCTAGATAAAGAGGGTAACGCAACCGCCGCCATTTAATATCCTCTTATCCGATCAAGTAGAATTCAGAAGTTGAACAGAAATAATATCAATTTATGACATTATGGAAATATTAAAGAATGTTAATACTGGTTTGAGATAGATTCATGATTCTCATCACACGCAGTACCACACAGTTCCTATTCTCCTGACAACTGGATATAAAATGGTCGGTGGAACAACGGAATGCGCTACACACTGCATCTAGGGACTCTATACAGCGATTAATGCAACACTGCCCCCGGCAGGAATCTGCTGGTGATTGTTTCATCCAATCGGGAGTTTGAACGTCATCATAGTGACGTCACTACGGTGACATTCAAACTCCCGATTGGATGAATCTGTCAACAGCTGATCCCTGCCAGTGGCAGAGTTGCGAAAATGGCAGTAGAGCCCGCGAGCGCGGTGGAGCGCGGCGAGTGGCGCGCACCTGCCGTAGGCAGCGCCGACCGGCGCCGCAGCGAGCGTCGGCGAGGACGCCCAGCCGGGCGGGCGTCGCCGGCAGCTGCAGCGCCCGGGCGGCCAGCGGCTCCTGCAGCTCGGGGTCGCCCGCGCGCGTCCACGCGCCCAGCAGCCACAGCGCGCGCGACAGGCGGCGCGTCTCTGCGCACGCGCACACACCCGCGCGCTCATACACACGCGTGGAGTCCCGCAAGGTTCAACTCTTTGGCCCACGCCAGGTATTACTCGTTCGTTATACATTTGCAGACGGCAGAATTAGGAACTACTGTGGTTTTGAAAACGAGGGCTCGAACACGAATAGCGCCTGTGTCTAACAGCATCAGACCACGGCTGACGCTAGCGGAGACAGTCCGAAAAAAAAGGGCTCGTTTTGTTTTTGTTGTTTCTGTGATGTCTTGGAAAAAAACCAAACCCACTTCGATATGTGAGAGTGCGTTCTAGTAGTAAATTATTTATAAACAACGTAGTGATCTATTGCTGCTATGTAAAGAAAATGAGGTTAATACAATTAGAAAGACCTATGCGCAGAGGTACAGTACACTACTGCTTGTCATCGACAATACTCGCTATTCTCAAAAGACACGTCGACAATTCACCGCTCTTCATTGTTGCATTAAAGTCTAACGCTCTCGGCGTACGCTCCTTCCTACATCAGCACGTACTAGTACATTTGCACGGGCAAGGGCAAATGGGTGGATTTGTGATTTTCGACATTGTACCACTCGAGAGATCACACTCAAAGTTTGCCCGAGCTTCTGAAAAGTCGAGAAAAAATTAGGGATTCATCATCCCAAAATGTACATTAAATTTAGATACTCTTCAACCCTAATTTTAATAGAAATGGTGCAACCCAAAGCGGGAGGAGCTGTTTAATTAATTATTGTGAAGAATAAACACCTGGGCATCGTCGAGTAATCAGCTAGTCCCTTATGAAATTCTGTTCTCATTAAAAATAATGATTGTTTGCCAAAGATTTTAAGGCAGCCAGAGGAATTCCCATACATTCGTAAAACAAGTTCCCCCTACAAGAATTTCCTTAAACTAAATACAAAAATAAATCCTCTAATCACTGAAATAACTCAATTACAAATATTTAATAAGTGTTGTTATATGAATATTAAATATATTACCTCAAACATTTCTTATTTTTACACGTAAAAGTATATCAAATGTAATAAAGTGACGTTAGAGTTTAAATAATAATAATAATAATAATAATAATAATAATAATAATAATAATAATAATAATAATAGTCATTTCGCGACTCACAGTGGAAAGAAATGTGTTGTCAAATCTTTCACGAAACTAGAGGTATTACATGCCAAAGCCCACGAGTGAAGAACTGCTATTTGCTGCCCGTCAAAGAAGATACTTGGAATTCATAAAGTTACTCCTTCTCCTTTAATGAAAAATTTTGATTTTGTCCAACATTTTTGATTCCATTATTTGGATAAAATAATAGAAACATGAAGAGCCTAAATCTTGGATTAGAACACAGAAAATAAAATACATTTTGAAAGAAAATTGAAATTACATTCATTAGAATGCAAACGATGAAAATCAAACTTCGAGTTTCAAATCTCAAATCATTTTCAAGATCCGAATGCCACAATCATAAATTCTAGTCCTTTCTACCATAAATTCTGATTAAGGAGATTTTTTTAAGGTAGGGTCCGAGACAGGGTAATTCTTCCCCTTAGTAGGGTATCAGGCCAAATGAATAACATAATTCACGATCCAAAGATAGGCCGGGGGCTTTTATTCCTTGGGTTTATATCTCATTTTCATTGATTCGTTTCATTACTTCTGAAGTTTGCTGCTGCTATACTTCATAACAAATTATCATCAGCATCAAGACCTGTTGTAAATAAAGGAATAAGTCAAACAGCCACAAGAAATGATATTATTAATGCTGATTGATATATTTGCTATTCCTTCTAAATGACCGTTCTGGAGCATAATTTAGTATTTTCACAATTCATAATAACGTTTGAAATATTCCGTAATGACCTCTCTTCATAATCGTCCTTACGTTTCTCAGTTGATGAAAAGCGGCAGATTATTATTTAAATATGTGGATATAACGTTTGTGCACAGAGAACTAAAGAAAAACGAAAGAAAAAATGTAACAAGTTAAGGTCCTTTAAGTTTTCCTAAAAATATGTCATGGCTAAAACAGTGGCGGTGAGTTTTGAACAGCGAGAATGTCTGCTTTGAGGTTGCAACTCAAGTCACTCATGTTTGCCAACATCAGTGTAAACTTCATGGGAGGTTAGAAGCGTGAAATAATCGTGGGACGTGTTTTTGTGAACGGTCAATATTTACGAATTCTTAAACGACTTGAGCGTTAGAGATTTTCGAGTAACAAAACAGATAAAAAATGTAATAGAAATAATATTAAAAGAATCTGAAAAAGGCAAAACCGAATATTGCGATTGAATAAAAACATGATGAAACGAATTGGTCCATGAACAATGTCATCAACCGAGACAGTTCTGTGTCACTATCTTTTAGTGTAACTCTTTTGGAATTTGCTACTCATTAAGCTGCAGCAAAATAAGATGAAATGATTCGGAAGCACACATAATATTTCATCATCCTACAGAACATCTAGCGAAAGTTTTTTCGATATTACACCCATCGTTTTGATTTAAAGCAAACTCTCTAGCAGAAAGGCTAGTACACCATTGTCAGCAATCCAAGAAGCACAAAGTATGTGGTCACACGACCATACTCAAAGCAAATCCGCCACTAGCTCTGTAGAAAGCATATTTTCGTTCATATGCATCATATACCATGGAGTGATCGTTTATCAGTTTGTAATTGAATCCTAGTATAGTCCTAACTCTTTATCAACGACATTGTTCTAGAACAGTTGAACAATAATTCCACTTAGTAGGGCTTTTGAACACTGTTTTTTAACTATTTACCGCAGGTTATTAAAAACCAGAAGTCAAACGACAAATTCAAAAGCCAGTAAAACAATAGTTTCACCATTAGCTAACCTCTTTGTCCTTGGACTCAAAGTGTGCTATGGAAACATATTACACAGAGTTACTAGCATCGTTTCACATTCACAAGTCCTTCAGCGGACAATTTCAACTTTGCGCAATGCCACATTCTTTCAAGCACTTCGCATCGAGAGAACAAGCGTCTACCGTCACGGCCTTGCATCCCCGTGCATGCACCCATCGTACACGATGTAATAATCCCAGACCCCTCAAATCTATTACTGATAGAGTTTTTCTTAGGTTTTGGTCAGAAAAATGATATTATATTCTTTCTGCCCCTGGTTCGGCTCTGTATTGAATCAACTTCCGGGTTCATATAAGAATTACTATTAGCTATGTCCCTAATATTCTATTCAACTAAATCCCTCATACTTCAATGTTTGCACCTAGCACACACATGATTGTTGAAATGTCACGTCAGTTTCCGGGCACTATGTATTAAGAACAAAAGAAACAAAGTATCATAACATTCCAGTCAAGGCATTTACTCGTATTTTATTGCTGGAAAGAGTTTGGGATTACTCAAAATTTATTAACTTCATTTGGCTGATAAAAAGCAAATATCTAACGAGTCTTTTATTGTGTTAACGGCCGTGTGTCGTTCAATAGTTTGCATAATATCTTCTTACAAGGAAAAAAATCATAAACAAGAAGTACCGATCCTTGTACTCATCCGCCATCTTTAGTTACATCTCATTTGCTTCGATTATTTTTAACGGACAGCGGACTATTAAATCCTTAACGACCGACTTTTCGTTCGTCTGTTTGGTTGGGTTAAGTCAACTTAACAGTATAGTACAAATATATATAGAGAGATAAAATGAGCGCACCAACTCCTGTTATCGCGCAGCACTCGGCCTCGCACGGCCTCCCGCACACTCACCCTCTTTCGAACACGCGCACAGCGCCACCACCTGCAGCCGCTGCGCGTAGAAAAAGTCTTGCGCGAAGAGTGCGGCGGCGTCGGGGCCGAGGACGGGCTGCGGTGCGGGCACCGGCGACTCCGCTGTAGACACGGCCCACTCCAATCCCTCTGCTGAGGCCGGCGTGCTCCGCCACGGTTCGGGCGATACTGCTTCGGATTTTAGTGCCACGCTGGCCGCTAGAAGCGCCACCAGTATTCGCCAGGTTTGCGCCATGCTTGACTTGCGCCGCCTGGGCAAGAGGGCTGAAAGGAAATGATCATGCTTGTGGAAAATGTTCGGCTTTTATATGCTAGTCGATTTTGGCATTGTTAGGTTCGTGAGGTATGAGGCGATGACTTAGTCTTCTCCAGGGAGGTCATTAGAAAGAATCAGGAAATAATTAACAGGCCCTGATGAACGCTTTTCATTAGGGAAGTTTCTTGCTAAAAAAATTATGCCATAGCATTTCAGTATGTCTGTAAGGTAAGATGGGTGGGATATCGTGAAGTATTTATACATTGTATGAATGTACCGCGTGTCGATAAATATTTGCCTTACGTGAGACTCTTCAGTTCTGAGATCTGCACCCAGCTTCTGCGCCACCCAGATCAACGGGGTCGGTGTTTCAAAACATACAGCGATCCAAGCAGATGTAGTCTGTAAACCTTCAGCACATTTTCGGATGAAAAATCATGCTCCTTCCCTAGTCCCACTCTTAACAGGACCGAGTCATAGAAGTCAGACAGCAGATCACGTCCAAGATCCTATGTAATTTATAGGAACAAAACGAAAAAATAGCAAATAAATTAAATGTAAATAGTAAATATTATTCGGATTTCAGCTGTTTGCTAGAAAACATCCGGCAAAAATGTTTTCGTATACAACAACTATTCGTCGTGATTTTCGTGTGTGCCCTTGTGTTACATTGTACGCTATAGCTTGCACGTGTACATCCCTTTCATACGCCAACAATATTAACGTAGAGTGTGTACTGAACTTTGTAAAATATTAAAAAAAATTATATTCAAAAACACTCCCTTCTGGATTTGAAGAGGAAATGAAAGCGGGGTCAGGAGAAGTTGCCCGTGCTCATAGGAGCGCCGGACCTCCCAGGCCGTCAAGGAGCTCGTGTAGGCACAGTTTGAAATGCGTACTGTAATCAAAGGAGAACGCAGAGAGCAGAAATAATTTCTTACATGCGAAAAGGTTGCCTTACACTAAATAATATTCTAAACTACGATGTGATGATAGGCATTCATAATTTAGAAAAAAATGGTCGAACAGCAGAGAAAGTGAAAAAAACACTTTAAGCGAATGGAGGAATATACATTTTCGAAGAAATTATAAATTATATACTAGAGGAAATATGTTGGCAGACTTTCAAAATTACGAAAAGTACTTTTCATGTGAAGTTAAAACAAATAATCGCTTTAGAGAAGCTCGGAAGATGCGAAACACTTGGATACAAAAGGATTTTCAGAAGTCTGTAACTGACAGTGGAGGGAAGCAGAGCTGACTTCTCTACTACTGAAACCGACAAGTCCGGCAAGCGAACCTCTGAACCGCAGAATCTCATGTGAAATTTGTTTCGACAAAACGAGTTTGCATGCTTCCCAGGGGCTCGTTCGACCCCTGTGAAGTGTTCTATTCCCGAATCCTAATGCCTTCCCAATTCTGGCCGCTGAGAAGTGACGCAGGGGCGCGTACGCGGAAATGCTGTTTGGTGGTCATCTTGTCAACTGACTGCGACGATACGTGACGAGTATGACATATTGAAATATTAATGGAGAATTACTCCCTCGTTGATATTAATGGAATATTACTCCGAAACCGCAAAGCACTCAACGCTCCCGGGGCTTGGAGACACGTTGCGTCAATTGAAGACGCAACAAATAAAATAGAAGAAAAAAAGAACCTGGCTCGGCTCGGCACTGACGCACCAAAACCGCCTGTGTGCGTGAGGAACCAGACTCGGAGAGCCGATGTGACTGCGAGCCGAGCCAGGCGCGGAGCCTGCAGTGAAGCTCCGGTGTTGAGGCGCACACGGCAGCATTCCTTACCTTCACTTGGAGCCTGGAGGAAATTTT
>BOPP01000036.1:418425-499586 GCA_017312745.1 Gryllus bimaculatus
GAAATATTCTGTTCACATTATCAAAAACCCATTTAGATGTATAAATTTAGATTTATAAATGCCATATGCGTTTCGCAGTTGAATTCCCTTCTTTATTCAATTATTTTCCCCGAGAGTTTAATTGACATTATGTCCAAATTTAGTTGTAAGGAACGTATTTTATTAAAAAATCTCTTTCTTCGATATTGTAGTTGTATGAAGTCGGCGGAAAAAAAAGATGAACGTTTATAGTTTTCAGAATCATCAATATTGCAGTTTTGCAAAATAGAGTTCACCGAAAATGGGACTTACATAGCTTTATAAACAATCTATTTTCTATTCAAGAAAGAAATTAAATAGAGCATTTAGAGCTGTTTTAACAAAATATTTTTAAATACGTTTACTTAAAGAAAATTATGTGAAAACTACTCATATTTCCTAAAAATTGTACATGACCATATCTTAGTAATTTCTATCTTGTTCAGTTGTAGAAGTGTGCTGCAAAAATTCTGAACCTTTCCAATTTTTGAAAATTCAAAGAAGTAAACGAAAATGAGGCATGCGCAAATGAGACAAGTGTAATTTGCTCTATCCTAGAAGTCCTCTAAAAATTTAGAGGAATTTTTGAGAAATTTTTGAAAATGCTGTAGATTCTTGTGAAGTATTCCAAAAATCAAAATATCGGTTTTAAATTCGGAGGGCTTCGAGTTCGGCCAGGTTGATCAGGAAATAACAGTTTTGAGGAAAATTGCCTAAACGGTTTAGGCGCTAGCGTTGGACACGGATGGACGAACGACTACAAACCTTTTTACCAGAAACCAATTTTTCGGTATCAAGTACGCATAGGCCGTTGATTTTGATGACACATCGTATTAGAAAAAGTAATTTGCCAGTAACTAACAGTCCATTACCATTAATACACTCTCAGAAGTCGGTTACTGGTAATGGCTAATGATATCAAATTTGAAAAAGTACAACAGTATGACGCATGACACGGGTAGGCAATGAACAAGTGCACTGAGTTCTGCTATTAGACACAGATACAACAACAACAAAAACAACCTTTCAATTGTACTGCAGATTCTCAGTCAGAACGGTAGACGGTTCCACCAGCAGAACATGGGCTTCACCACACTCCCACAGTGATTTGCTCAATCTCTCCCCCGCTTACCGCCGGAGCCTCCTGCCACCGCTTCGGAGGCCGCTCCCGCGTGTTGGAAGGGCGCGTGGCGGCGCTATTCCGTTTGAGAGGGCGCGGGGCACAGCGCCACCGCGGCCCTTTGATGTTCAATTAATTGCTTCCCAGAGGTCTCGCTCGTCGCCGCCAGACGACGCGGCTCGCGAAGCGGGGCACGGGGAGTTTGCGCGCGCGTAACTGCCCGCCAGGGCTGTCCAACTAGTCGCGCACGCCAGACGCGGCGTATGCGCAGGCGATGGTTCAAGGGCAAGCATGCGATTTTGAGACTTTTTTGTTTTTCAATTGGATGGAAAAAATGCATACTCTCGGGGGAAGACAATGCATTTTAATTAATATGGTTCAATGGGTGGAATTCGTTGTGGACTCGGTGGGTTTTTACTTTTTTTATTTTACTTAGAGTGGTATCGAGAAAGTTATGTAATGCTGAGGCGAGAAACGACGCTTTTTTGCCAGAAAAAGTCGTATTGTAGGTCCCTTATAACAAAACGTAGATAACTTTTCTGTATATATGTAGAAAATACTTTCTTCTAACACGTTGTGTGGTCAAAATCCCCTTTTTGTGGATCCTTGATGCAAAAAAATTGGCAGACGCCTGTCCGTATTTCTGTCAGTTTCGATCAATGCTAGCGACTTAACCCTAGTAGGATTTTCGCCAAACTTTAATATTCCCCATTTCGGGGATATCGCGTCTTCTTAATTTTGAAATGAATATTATAATTCTGATTGGTACTTTACGTGAAGTGCCCACGACATTTTCAAACTTCCTCAAAAATTGCTCCATTTCCTTCTCAACATTTTTTCTCGGCGCTAAAAATGGAACAGGTCCGATTTTTGTTAAATTCTCTCAATTTTCAAAACTTGCAAAAGTTCAAATTGGCTCGGTGTCTTTTCACAATGGTGAAGATACTTCTTTTTAATGGAATCTATTCTTAAGAATTCGATCTTCGATTGAGGTCATGTACAATTTTATTTTAAAGCGTGAGTAGTTTTCGTGTAATTTTGCTTAAAAATGACAATTTCAAAAACAAGATTTTGTCCAAAAGATTTTTTTATCTTCTTGAATGGATTGAACTAAATGCATGAACCAAACAACACGACATAAATGTTATTTTGATATAATCTTTTATTTTAATAAAATACACACACACACACACACACACACATATATATGTTAATGTAGGTTTGTAATATTACGTAGTATTATAATATTAATCTAGTGTTGTAATATGTAATATTATGTAATCGTTAGAAGGAATGAGAGAAAGTGCGTGCTGTTGTGGTGTCGCTAGGTTTTCTTACTTGCTCGCTTGAATAATCATATTCACATTGTCTTAAAATTTGAAGGAATGATCGGGTGTAGTTGTGACATGTGACAGTTTTAGTTTTTTGTATATATGTATATAAACAATTTTATGCATCCGCGCACGGGGTAAGTTGTGACTGGACTGGGGAACGATGCGAGACATGTAAAAGAAACTGGAATATTGTTATATTCAAATGTAACAAACGTCTCTACAATGTTGATTTATTTATACACAAACTTTTATTTAATTTTCATTGTTTTCAACATCCCAATAACAGTGAATACAAACATAGTATATTGCATTTTGTGCACAGTTTACATGAGCCCATTTCCTCTCTGTACCCAGTTCTCTCCAAACTTAGAGTTTGAAATGGTTCTAAACAAACTAAGCATAGACACACTTCCTCATCTTCGGAGCTCTAGGACTTGTCTTTTGTCTTTTTTCGACATATTAGATGTAGATCTTCGCTTAGAAACATAGCTTTGACAACAAGCTTTCTATTTTGTTTTCCCTTCTTTTCTTAGTATAGGTCTTTTCTCTAACCTTCCTTGTTGGTGCAATCGAATTCCTTCTTTGCAAGGAGTGCTAGTTAAAATGGAAGAATTCCAACTCATTGTTCTCTTACTGTAATGGAATACCTCGAGGCCCTGCTTTAGGAAGAGGTCTGATTTCCAAAGGACTAAATGCTGATGTAGGTAACCTATCTTCAACAGGAAACAGAAACATTACCTTCTCTGTCATTTGCAGCTTGAACTATTGCGGAAGACGCCCCTGAAATCGCAATACCAGCAAGTAGATTTTGATAACTACGAAGTATTTCTCGCGGGTTTACTTCATCTTCGTAGTTATCCAAAAGTAAACGATTTGTGACTGAAGAGCATAAAAGCAGCTACCCTTAAACTTCATCTTCCATATCCTACTTCCAAGGCGCTTTTTTTTTACTTCTAACGAAGTTTCCGCTCTTTCATCAGTTGTCTAATGATATTTCCTGAAATTAAAAGTATTAGTCAAACAGTAGTGACACTGTCACAATGTGTCCCTTAGAACGGTTGCCGACTATGTTTCTATAAAAGGGAGTTCATTCAATAAGCAATAAAAAACGAATCAATACATTTCTTTTTATATTTAATTTATTAAAATACACATTTATAGATAACATATATCTACATAAATAATACAGTTTACTGCTTACATAATTTTACAATATTTAACAAGTACATAATTTGCTTCTTTAAAAATTTATACTTTTTTTGCTTTTGGCAGCTTGCGGCAAAGGTTTGTTAGAGTTTATAAAATTGTAAAAGCCTGAACAACGCACGTCAAAATTCAGTTCTCGTCGAATAAAACTGACATCAGCTTTATTTCCTTCTTCTCTAAGTTTGAGATTCATAAGTGGAAATATTTGTTCACAAAATGCAGATGAAGATGGCTTACTTAAAATAAATTCAATCAACATGTTAATTTTCTCTTTGATATTTAAATTTTTGAATAAATATTGCACTTTTTCACCTGTAGTACTCTATTCTATTTTTTTGAACTGGTAATAGTCTAAAAATTTACATGAATTGGCAACATCTCTTCATACAATTTGTCAATATTTATGTCTATTTTCAAAGCAGTAATTACTTTCAGGAAGATCTCAAATGAAAGGAATTTGTGTTCATTTAGAGCTAAGAATAACCAATTTTAATCATCGTTCTCATCAAAATTGAACCTTTTCTCCACACAGAAAACACATGCTTGTAGAATGCAATAAATTCTATTATCCGCTGTTTTTGCAACTCAAGAAATAATCTCAATATTTCACAAACTTTGTAACCATAAATTTTATTCTTTATTCTCAGTTCTATTCAAAAAAGTCTTTTACAATATTACTATAAATGTACCGCAATTGTTTGATTAGACTCAAGTTTTGTGTTGTTCTAGAAAATCCCATTAAAATATGCTGCAAGAAAACACATAGAATTCTGTTATTTGCAATTCACTTTGAAATAATAATGATTGCATGCTCATTATTATCATTAAGATCAACAAAGTAATTTGTGATCGGTTGCCACGTTTTTAACAAATGATCAATCGGTGGACCCAAAGACAACCATCTTTTCATCATATGTTTAACAATATGTTAGTATTCATAATCCTCAAAAGTATAAAAAATCTTCAGATTGTCTCTTCTTTTTGTGGATGTGCATATATTTTAACCACAATATTTTCTACAACTACTGGCAGTTCTTCCAATGCAAATTTTAAACCATTGTGCATAATGTGTGCATGATAGTTTAATTTTAAGATATGTTCATTTTCATTCTTTAAAGCAGTTGAAAGTGATGATATTGTCCGAAATTTGCATTGAATTTGTATTAAAGTGAATTGAATGACACAACTTACAATAAAGACAAAATCCATCCTTTCAAAACAATCCAATACCATTTTCAACACCCCACCAGAAGCTTCTTTTGAATTTCCAAGTCTTTTCTATGCCCCTTTCCAAAGAGCAATATTGGATACAAATTGGAAATATTTTCATATTCTTGTGATTCGATGCATATAATTGCAACGTGAATGGTGTTTTCTTTTTCTTGAAGGCACTCTAAAATATTCTAATGATTTTTCTGCCAATGCATTGATGACTACTTCAACTTTCGTTCTATTACAAGACTTTTTGGCTGTAATTGTAAAATCATGTGTAGTTTTTCAACATCTTCATTTGACAATCGAGTGTATTATAAGACTGATGGTTTTTCATAGGATTGGCAAATTCTACATATATTACTTCATCTTTTTTAGTATTTTTTGTGAGAAAACATTTGATAAAAAATTGCGACGAATTTGCGACTTGTGTTTTTTCTCGATGGTTTTGCTGATTTCCATGAATAATAATATCAGAATATCCTTTGTAGACAACAAAAAATATCAAAATACATATTTTGTAGTAAATTTCAATCATGCTATTTGTTTGCTTAAGCCAAGCATTTTGTTTTCCCCAAATTACTGTATAAGACGATAGCCTTTTTTTTACTTTCTCGCTACGGAGAATGGAGAACATGTCAGGCTGCACGAAAAACTGCCAATTTTTGACAGAAAATGTCTTATTACAGGGCAAAAATGGATAAAACCAGTTATTAAATTAAGGGGGAAATCCTACCAGTTATTAAATTAAGGGGGACGCTAGCGTCTAAACTATTCAGCCGATTTTCTCCATAACTGATATTCCCCAATCGATCTGACTGTTGTTGCGTCGCTTTGAATTTGAAATAGATATTTCAATTTTGTGAGGTACTTTACGTTAAGCTCCTGGGACAATTTCCAAATTTGCAAACAAAAGACTCCATTGTTTTTTTATTAAAAGTTTTTGTTGGAAAGTGTGAAGGACGTTTAAGAGAATGGTGCAGGTCTCATTTTCATTAAAACCTCTCATTTTTGACAATTGCAAAAATTCAAATTTTTTTAGACGTCTTCCTACAACTTTAATTATGAAGATAAAGATTTTTTTAACGAAATCTTTCCCTTAAAGATAGATTTTGAAATAAGTTCATGTACAATTTTTCTAAAATTTGAGTATTTTTCGTATAGTTTTGCGTAAACATACGAGCGAGAATGTACGCAGTGTTTTAGCACCACTAGTTTATTGTAGTCGCTAAACTGAGACATTATAATACATGCGACAGCGTTCAGAAAAATGATATTCATGTTTTATATTCTAAATGAAACAATAAATGACACAACTGAGCAGGTGTTAGCCATGTGATAAAAAATTACAACAAAGTTAAAAATTTAGTAAAAGGGGAACATAAAATACAAAGGAGACAGTTGACGTAAATGGAGGATTGTCCTCCCAAATGGAGGACGGTTGGCAACCCTACCCGAGACATACTAATATGAATTTTTATTTTAGGTTATTTTGTCATTTATTTAAACCAAAAAAATCTAATTTTAACTTAAAAGTAATTTTTTCAATGATGCGAAGTAGTATGAACGTACCACAAATTTATTGTTACTGAGTATGACTGCGACAATCTGATAGATATTAACTTCCCTGCGCGTAAAACACAAAACTTCCTAAATAAGCAAAAAAAGCAACGGTTCCCGCAGCATGTCATAGAGAACGGCGGGACGGGATAGGACAGGTCATGGAGGGCCACAACGGGATTGGGCAGGGCGAATATACACAATACCAATACGAAACGCAGCGCAAACCGATGGTGCCAAAGTAATTAAAATATATACATTCAACCCCGTAAAGAATATTTAAGACAACGTATGCATAAAACGGTCAGGTGTGGTTATACTATTAGTTTTAACAAATTTATCTTGTTACTCAACCGCAACTGGTTTACAAACAGTACGTTCAAGTGATCTAGCCTCGTGAGTCAGGGGCTTCGGACAGAAGAGCCCTATTACGTCGACATTAAGGCTGTGGGTTCGAAACCCACGTTAGGAATGAATTTGTAAGTTATGTTCGTGGCGTGTATGGGGAGGCATTCCGAACCCTTTTTGTATAACATCTGTACCCAAATTCTTCCATAAACTCGTGGTTTTCCAGGCAACTGTGAGTAATGTGTGTGTAATAGGTGTGAGTAATTAAGACAAGGAACAGGACCGAAACGATTTGTTTTTCGTGTACCCTCCACAGTACCTCTGGATAGCCGGAAATTTACTTTTGTAGGTCAGATACATTAAGTTACAGCCTTGACGCTTACGCAGTTAGAGAGGGCTTTGTAACTTAATAACTAACTAAAAATTCAATTTAATCTAATTATACAGTGAAAATGCCTACACTTTTGGCATACCTAACCTCACAGTAAGATGAATTCTTAACTAATTACTTAATTTTTTTTGATTCGTTAAAAAATAATTACTTTCATATTCGTTTGCACTGCGATGCGTTGCGTTGCGTTGGGCGGGTATTGTGTATCCTCGCCCTACCCTGCCCTGTTCTGGCCCTCCGTGACCTGCCCTGGACTAATAATATGTTCCACGACGCCCGTGGACCTACAGTATGTTCGAGGAGCGGGAGGATGCTCTTCACTAGGAATGATGCCAGGGCAGCGGTAGGAAACGCGAAAGGCCTTGGTAGGTCTTAGAAGTCGATAGATAGTAGTTTGCCAGAGGATGGAGCAAAACCAAAATCCCAGATTCCTAAGAATAGGAAACTAACAGTTACGAGAAAGTTTGTGTCACTCTACAGCACCATTAGTCACATTTTGTCTTGGAAATTAATATTTGAATTAAAATAATCGAGCTAAATAAACGGAAAATGATTTAATGTGTAGATTAATCAGTGTAAAAATAAATTGTTTCAAATTTTCCTTTAATTGCATAAAATTATTAATTGTGCTTCTTATCGCGGTTGAATCGCCCATCGGAAATCGGCCTCTGCCATCTGGGCGACCCTGAGGGACTCGATCTCCCGTCGCGCTGCACTGCTTGCTAAACATGTCGCTCGGAACCCGACGCTTGCCAGCCGCCAGGATACATCATACAGTATTCCACGAAAGGCCAGATGTCAAATTGTCATGATTTGTCGCTGTGTGTTTCCCGATTTCTTGACTGTTCGTTATAAAACAGAAGTTTTGCAGAATTGTGAGAGAAATCTAGCACAGGAAAAGGTTGCAGGGTGAAAGGACATCATCTGCATGGCCTCTGACCGGGAGGTCCTAGGTTAGAGTCCCGACGGTGGTAGGATTTTCGACACTAGTCAAGTAACTAGTTCGAATTCAGTCGCTGTCTGGAGAATTCTAGCGGTCGGCTACTCTCATCGGTAGTTTTCCGTGGTTTCTCCGATCAACACCAGGTGAATGCCGGGGCAGTACTATAGCAAACGGACCGCGCGTGATCTTACCTTCCTCTTCCTTCTCCTATCCTCAACCTTTACACCCTTACACACACTTACACTTACATGCACTACACTACCACATATGCCGTGAGACTAGTAGGGAGCTTAAAACTTGTCTCAGCTGGGGCACTTCCCAGCTGGTTAGGGAAAATCCTCGTAAACATACGTAGATCGGCTCTGTAACTCGCCAGAGCGGGGGAAAGATTTTGATTTATCTAGTAAAAAACAGTAAAAACTGTATGGGACGTATGGGGGAGAATATCATCTGCGCACGTTTTCTTGAGATCCAGAATCCCTTCCTATCATTTTAAACTATAAATAGTTGAACGATCAGTAAAAGTTAAAAATAAATAAATAAATAAAAATAAAAGTTAAAAAAGCGCGAGATTAGCAACATTTGAAAAACGACACTTTTGTTCCCGAGTAGAAAAGTTATTTGCAACGGTAAACGAACTGGAAGTTTGATTTTTCTGCATTGCTAACAAAATAGTAACTCACCCTTACCTCTACTCCTACTACTACAAGCAAAAGGAGAGTTCAACAAAACGTACCCGTAGTGAAGCTACATTTACGTTCAGAAGCAAAACAAGGGGCCATCTCAGCGTGTGCTCAATGGATCAGGGAAACTGGATAAAAACCTGATCGAGATGGGGGTCTTTGACCCGGGAGCTGAAGTACATTATTTGTTACAAACATATTAAGGCTTTTGAAAAATAATATTCAATAGAAATGAAAACTAATTCATTATATATCAGTGTTTTTTTAAATAAACATTATTTTCCCTTCTGATGATCAGTATGGTCTCTAATTGTATAGAAACAGTTATGCAGCAGAAAATATTTTACTTTTAACTTAAATTTGTATACCTATTTAGTGTGTCATAGTTCACAGATTTCCATCTCGTAGTACATCATCTCAGGCGGTAATGTACATTTGCAAAATACACGCAACAAGCTGCATAAAAGCTGACAGAATTTTTAAAAAAATTCTGAATGAGTAACATAATAAACTTACTTTTGGGTTTAGTTCTGTTATTTGTACATTCCATTTGAGGTTTGACTGAATTGAGAGACCTAGAATTATTTTTACCTTAACATCAGCTAATTGCATATTGTTAATTTTCAATCGAGCATGCAACTGATGGTTTGAAATGCAAAAATGCATTGAAACTTTTTTCTTCGTTAACTATTAATTTGTTATTACAAAACCAATTTGAAACTTCTGAAATCGTACTATTTGTTTCTTTTTTGCAAAGAACATTCGCGTCATCGGCAAACAGAACCGTTCTTCCGTTTTTAGTGGACGAGGGCATATCGTTTTCGTATACCAGAAAGAGTACACGATCTAAGGTCGAACCGTGCGGGATCCCATTTTCAATTGGTAAAGAATCTGAAAGATAAGTAAATTATGTCCTGTCGTGCCAGTACGGTATTTATACTCTTTGAGATCGACGTTTAATGTTATCCAATCTAGGGTGATGCCGCGAATTCCATAAGAAGGTAATTTTGGTAGCAATATGTTATGGTCAATAACGTCAAAGGTTTTTGAAAGATCTAAACATATACCAATGGGTGCTTCATTTTGGTCCATTGATGAAGCAACAGAAGAATAAGCTTTAAGAAAAGAAAAAAATGGTAATTTCCGTACATTTTGATTTTCTAAAACCGTGTTGTGAGTTTGAAAACGCTTCGTTTTTCCTGATAAAAGTTTCCTTTCGCGTATAGAAAATCCTCTCTAATATTTTTGAGACAACTGACAAAAAAGAGAAATTGGCCGGTAATTTTTAATTCCAGTTTTGTGTCCTTTTTTAGAAAGTGGCTTAATTTTTGCGATTAAGATCCAGGCCTCCGCACGCGATAAAACACCCACTACACCTACGAAACTAATGACCTTAGCAGTTGACCTGAGCAGCTATTCAATCAAAAAAATTGTCCAATTGAAGCGTGAGGCCGAACGACTATAAACGTCGGCGAACAAATAGTGCGGAAAACGCAATGAAAAAGCGGGGAAGCGTGGAGTACCATAACCATTCCTTCCCTTATTCTTGAGAAATGCAGAACTTAGGAACTGGAGGAACCAACTTTTGAAGGAAATGTAACAAATTAGTAACTAATTATTTCTCCTCCCGTTCTTGTGAAATTCAGAGTTTGGTCATGCATGGTTTCGATAAGGCAGTTTAAGAAGTTATTCCGAGAATTTCATTGTAGGACGGCGACATAGATGGGAGAGGGATAAAATAAGGAGGCTTAATTAACGTTACTGTTACAATGTCTCCTACGTTTAATAAAATGGCAGGGTCAGGTCGTAATGGTCTCGTATGTTCAATAAAAAGGAAGAAAGCATTGGCGAGAAAATTTTAGACTATTTCACACGTCGTGGAGGACGCACGTGCGAGCATTTACCGAATCAATTTAATTGTATTCTAGAATATACCGTAGGTTAGTCTCGGATAGTTTCCATGTAATTCTTTCTTTCTGTTTTTTTCTTTCTGTGGTAATTGAAGTATCGAATCATTTGGCTGGTTGTTCGAACTTGAAAATTGTGTCTCTCTCTCTCTCTTTCTCGTGTTTCACAAGGTATCTTATACTCAGTGGCGGCTCTGGGATTAGGCAACAGGGAGGGCACACAAAGTTACAGGATCAAACAATGCTAGGCATTTGAATAAATTGTTATATTTGAATTGTTTAAGTCACAGAATTAATGTTTACAATCGAATTATCTTCCCCCGAAGACAGGCTAAACACATGATCTATAAATTAAGTTGAGTCTTCTGTTTTTAGATTCTGTAAATCCATTACAATTCGTTAAAAATAACTGAGTCCGTAACAAAAACTCTTTGATATTAAAAAACATATAAAGTGCATTCAATCTCTCTTCCGACATGGTATTTCTTAAAAATGTTTATAAGTTCTCTCGGATTTTTATATACAGCACATTCAGCCAGATTTTGGTTTGCTAGCTCACGAACAGAGAGTACTGTGAAACGCGATCAACCTTTTGTAGGGGAAATTTTCTTGATATGTTGGAACGTTTTACAACAAAGAGAGAACACAAGACTAAATACCCCTAAAATAAAAATTGTCATTTATCCTATGAAACTTCCGTACAAAACAACGATTGCCATTTCTATCAGATTGTAAATTTTCATATCAGGCCGAGGTGGTCCAATTCTCTTCATGCACAGACTTGTATCACAATCAAGATTCATTGTTTTCAGTCATTTTACAGAATTGGAATCTATTCTCAATCTCAATGCACTACACGAAATGGAGGCAAAGTTCGGAACACAGCATTCACGTAGTTTTGTCTACGTGACAATCGTCTATCGGAAAGATGATGCCGACCATGCCGATTGCACACTACTGCACTGAATGCTTGTGAAAGGAGAGCAGGTGAAACATCAGCAGATAGTACTGGCCTGGACGTAAATCAAGCGAAATGAATATTTTAAATTTAAAAATCGATCAATAGATAACGCCAATAGGTTGCTACCTCCCCTGTTAGGCTACTGGGCGGCGGCCGTCATAAGACACCATTTGCCGAAACTACGTTGCCATTTGAGCACTCATTGTCGGCTATTTTCATGTCAGTACTGGTCAGTACGTTCCGTAACAACACTGCGTTTAGGACACAGAGGAGTGTGTCAGCAGCCAATGAAAACCGTTCTACGGAACAAGCGAGAGTTTGAAAGCTACAGATGCGTTCGATTCGGAAACAACCCTACAGTCCCACAGAGATTATTTTAGACAGCGCAAGAGGAGAAATGCTGATCTCCGTAGGGAGGGGGGAGGCAGTGTCCCTAGCGCCTCCCTACTGCAGCCGCCACTGCTTATACTCAACAATGAATTTCAACTATTTCTCCTAAACTATACGTGATATCCAAAAACTGATTAGAATTTTTGATGTAGGATAAAAAAAAAAGTTATTCTAAACCACGTAGTTTATGATAACCACAAAACTGGTTGATGAGTGAAATTTATCGGATAGTTCGAAAACCGACAGTCGTGTCCCTCAGTTACTATCGGAATCTTACACTACGAAAGAGAGATTATCTCATTACTGACAATTAAAATTATTATGTCATACTTGATTATATTTATTAAATAGAGACACGTTTCCCTTTTCATATATAATAACATGTATTCGAGTGGAGACTGGGTTATGCGCTATGCGACGTTCATTTGTCTGTCACACCAGCGACGTAATGCAGGGTATCCAACTCACATACTTTCTTGCTATCATTGTTTGCAGATCCTACTTTCCCTGTGTTCGGCCTTTTTAGAAGTTTTCGTTGTTTTTGTATTAATTTCATAATGCAGCGATTCATTTTTATGAAGTTAATGCACTTTATAGCCACCAAAGAAGCTGCAGTTCGGCGAGTGAGAGACCAGGGACTTGTTCCTGCTCAGAAGCAGTCTCTTATGCCCGACACTGCTTACTGCGAGGCCAACAAACAATATTTTGGGTTACTTTTCGTGCCAACTACGGAAGGCCATCTAAATAACGGGAGGTTCATGGCTGCTGCGACAATGTACACGTTTTTTTCATAACGCGAAGGTGTCAAAGGAAAATGGTGGAAAATCCTAATAATGCTATACTGCTTTGTTACGGCAAGCAACAGAACGCGAAGGGAATGTGAGCTGGGCAATGACGCTCCAATTGTGGATTCTACCATTGTAGAATGGTTCCAGGCATTTAGAGATGTGTCTGGACAGTTTATACAAACGTTTCAAACGAGAAAGCAAGATAGGACATATTGTAGAAGTAGACGAGTGCAAGATCGGCCGCAAGAAATTCCATCGCGGCCGTATGGTGAAATGAATGTGGATACTAGGCATGGTCGATAGGGAAAATCGGGAAATTTAGCTATGTGTCCAGATAATAAAAGGAACGCAGCGACTTTGTTACAACTGATTGTTAAGCACGTGAAACCGGGTACCACAATTTACACGGACTTGTGGAGAGGGTACAGTCAGTGACAGCAGAACAATTATATACACGAGGCCGTGAACCATTCCCTGTATTTTGTGAACCCTGTAACAGGAGTGCACACAAATAATATAGAATCAAGTTGGCGGCCTTTGCGAAGAAGACTCTCGCGGAGGAGAGCGTCCCGAGGATATGGCGATGCGTCTCGCCGAATATCTTTGGAGACAACACTGTAGAAGATTAAATACAGATCATTTTAGGGATAATATTATAGAAGATATAGGGGATTTGTATCCTGGTCACGAATAAATAATTCAATTTAAGATTTAATATCATTGTGTGGAATATTCATTAACTCCCTATCCATTCCTGTTTCATATTTCTTACGCTTAAGTTGGCAGAATGATTACAACTAGTAGTGGGCATGATGCTTGTAAACAAATGCGCATCGCACTCCGCTCATAACCAAGTCTGCGCTACAATCCCCGTAATAACAACAGGGCGGATTTATGTACTTATAATCAAAACCACAGGCGTGCGGTGATAACGTTGTACCCCAGCTGCTAGCAACCAAACAGCTTCCCACTCCCCTACTGTTGGCACATAGGCGTTAACACGACGAGATCGCATTGTTTGAGAATCTGGAGCTGCAAGCAGTTTCGTAGGAATTTGATAGAGAAGGTATGTAATACGCATACGAATACGAATACGGATACGAAATACGAATTTGATAGAGAAGGTATGTTGAACGCATTAAAAGTTGGTTTGTACGTTGATAGCACGGTATGTAGTCTCCGTGAACCAGCGCTTCGAAACCCGGCAAAAACCAGCAGGAATAATAAATAGAATTCGTAAGGAAAACTCTTATTTTTGTCCAAAGGTAATCATAACAATTTCTTCAATACTTAATGATTCTTACGGCAAGTTGTTAATATTGACAATTATGTGTCGTATTTTCAGAATCTTCTCGTCTGACGAGAATACAGACAAGCGATGCACAGAACTTTTCATCGCTGTTTCTGCAAATGCTCTCCCAATCTAAGCAACATTTCGCAGCCTCAACACATGCCGTATACAAAGTAGTCGCGCAACAGGCGATTCTTTACCACAAATGTGAAACATATTTTTTTTATATAAACAATTTCAACATGCAAAACATCACTCCCTCACAAGATGAATGTTCATGAGAGAAAAAGTAAATAGTAACTTAAGTTCAGAAAAACGAAATCTGCTCCTTGAAAACGTTGCGGTGATTACCACAGAAAAGAGAACTCCATTCTTCTTTCATGACTAGCAAAATACTGCATTTTCGAAAAATGAATGTGTTAAATGTTCTCAAGCAATGATGATTCAATAGGCTAAAGTGGAGAATCTTTTTTTACTACATAATTCTATTTCGACAGTAGGTTTTTATTTTTTACCACATCGCGTACAGTCCTGTCATGCACACTGACTCTTTTAAGGGTACGGTATGCGAAAATGCGCGGAATTTAGTGTTCTGATCACGTGCATCAGAACAACTTTGCTCATAATAATTAATAAAATGTATTGGAAACATTCTTGTTCACTCTCACTACAGCGAGAGAAATATATGCCCCATAATCATTATATAAATTATAAACTTCTCGACTAACTCTACAGCAATTTATACTGACAAAAAAAAAGAGATTTAATGTAATAATGAATTGTGGTAGCACTGGCTCGTAAGCCAATGCGAGACGCCTTCTTTGCTCTCACCTGCTCTGGCGGCAAGTACTGCAATCACGAGGCAGGTGAGGCCTCGCTTTGGAGCAAGGGGGGCAGGAGTAAGGCCATCAATTCCTAGCTAGCTGGGTTAATAACATTATCTGCTGCGGGTTCCCTCTGCCCGCCACCAACTCCCATGAAGTAGATGCGTGCGCAGCTGTGTTTCACGGCGAAGATGTCAAGAGCTGGGGCAGAGCCGAGAGAACCCTTGTAGCGCCCTTCGGGCAGAGCAACGGGCCGGCGCAAAGATCGCAGTAGAATATACAGTGGGTGCAATATTTTTGATCAAGTGACAAATGGTACATCGTAGTTTCTTATCACAAGGGACCCAGAAGGCTTGCTTTGTTAAAAACTAGAGGTGCAACACAATGGCACAGACTTTTCCGTACAAAACAAATTTTCTATTTCCTTAGGTCTCTGCTAGCTCTACGAACTTGCCACATACACTTGCCAGCTGCCATCACAGCCCAAAATACATTTTTTTTAAAAAATTGTCTTAATTTTTCGTTGTTCCTAATAATAGAAAGGAAATATTTTCTGAAAATTAAAGAACAGTAAAACTTCGTCAAAAATTGCAATTTTCTTTGAAAAACTTTCAGCAGTTTTTAAGAAAAATGCGTTTATGAGCTAATGTAAATTCGAATTTGAAGCTCTTTTCCACAGAAAATTTTGCTGGAAATGTGAATTATAACTGATTTTCAAAAAAAATTACATTTTTGTATCAATTTGAAGGGGGGAAAAAAAGAAGAAAAAGAAAAAACCTACCCCAAAATGAACTTTAAGTCATATTAAACTGTGCAATGAGAACTATCCGTTCGAAAACTTTGAAGAAAAAGTTTGGAGCCATTTTTGAGAAAATAGGATTTGAGCATTTCTGAAAATGCGAAATTTTGAGCTAGTTTTCACAGAAAACTGTTGGGTTTTAGAGAAATTTCATTTCAGTTAATTTAAAACATGTACTCATAAATGCAATGATCTGAACAAATTGCCACTAATATAAGTATTAATGATGTGAGAGAAGTCAAAAAACTACATTTTTGTAATTTTTGATAAGAAAAAAATGGCGTTTTTGTCATCTTAGAGTTCATTTAGCACTATCCCTACCAAAAATTTAAAGAAAAAAATTTGGAGCAGTTTTTGAGAAAATCTTTTTTGTAATATTTTAAAAATTGCACATATTGCTCGCAATATTGCACAAATACTGAAATTTTTTACATTAAACTGAAGGCACCAGCAAGAGACCATCATTAGCCCATTATTCAAGATAAGGATATGCAATTATCTGCAAGTGTCTTCTTTCCATTCAGTATTATAGATTTACATTTTCTCATCAGAGGCTCAATAAAACAAAGCATGATTTTTTTTTCTTTTGCCTTTTGGAGATATCCATCCATGAAACATGAAATGAGCTACATCTAAAAACTGATTTATTAAATTAGATCTTAAAAGAGATTCTGCATCTTAAAACAGATTTATTATTTTTTTTTGTTGGTCTCTTTCATTTGAATAATGAGATGCTATTATAAAAATACTAAATAGACTTAAAATACAACAGGAATAGTGGAAAAAATACACACACATCTGTTTATCAGCAGTATTTATTGAGGCAGCCCAATGGGCAATATGCATACATATCAATAGTGCTGCACAACAGGCCCTACTTGTTCACAGAGGTACAAACAGCACCACTGTACTCTACCACATATTTAGAATCTAGAAATACGTATGCTGGAGGGCATGGGTTTTGCAAATGCCATAAGCAGTGAATCTTTTGCCATTGCTTGGCTTCTGTAGGTCGTACCTTGATTTTTATTGTCCAAGAATGAACGGTGCTATACTTCAAAACTATGGAATGGGATGCTAATCTGAAATTCTCGCAAAGAAGGCATTTTCTGTTTTAGCAACTTTAAACTGGTCCTCATAATATTATTCCATTACATAATGCAGGAAAAACTACATGTGGAAGTTTACAAAATCACTTGCTATCAACTATTAAGTTATACAGGAAAAACAGGTTTTGAACAAATATCAATACTAGTTTACTCAGAATCTATGTTTTTAGAGGTAAAACTTTGAAAGATGTGAATATTTTAAGAGATAAGATGTCAAATATTTAATGTATTGAATAGTAGAAATCAGAAGGAACAGTGAATTTGAGAGATGAAAAATTGATGCATTTGAGTGTAGATGCACTAAAGGCACCCTTTGATATTGAAACTGCACTGCTTTGCATCCTACAGCATTGCTACACACTTATGTAACAACAACCATACAATCCCATCACTTCACTTCACTTCACTTGAGCAAATGTTTGAAGAGGTTCTGTAGCCTACAATAATAGGCATTGTGATTTCTTAATACAGAAGAGGGCAACAGCATTTGCTCTTGAATAGGAAACACTATTATAATATGTTTAATAGTGTTAAAAACTTTTTCAATTTATTTCAACAGAAATAAAATACTGCCTTCTCTTCAAGAATAACTTCTCACGAGTTCAAAATGAGCTCCTTCTTCGAGAGAAGCATTTCACATTTTAAATTCAGTATTCTAAACTAGTGCTGAAGGTAGGATCTCCTAAGCTGCACACAATTTCATCTATCACTGTATTAAAAGATGCAATAATTGTTAATATTGCCAGAGAACCTCAAACTTTCTGCTTTACATTTTGGAAAATATTGACATTCTCTCATTGGCTCTCACAAAGAAATCATGTTTTCTGAATAGATAAAGTAACATTTTTATAAGGAAGCAAAAATCTCTTTAAAAAAATTATAACAGGACACAGTACACAGAAATCACTTACAACTGTTGGTCAGGAAACTACCTACTGGATTTACCAATGAAAAATACTGATGGGATAAAAATTATAATACACTGCTAGCTTTTGGACTAGCTAAACTCCAAAGAAGTAGATACGAACTTCACATATGTTAAATTTTACACATCTCAATAAATACTACAAAAGATTATAGTAACTGCATATAAGAATTACATTCAAAGTTAATTCCTAAGCACCCATAAATATTAGGCCCATTTTCTTTTCTTTTTTTTTTAAAAAAAAAGGAAATTAAGATGACCAGTTCATTGTTTCTAAAACAGATATTTTGTAAGCATTTTTGGAACCACTGCATACAGTAATGTAATTTATTCTATTTTATAAATGAATACTGTTAAGTTATTAATTTACTGTTATTTTAATGGCCCAAATCATCAGAATAATGTATTCATTTGCAATCGTATCTCCCAGATTTTGTTAATAAGATCTTTAAATGTCTTTCAAATACCGTTTTTTAAAAAATCAACGAATTAAGTGGTATCAATTAAAACTTCATTTCTGTTCTTGCCTTCCCTGTTACTTGCTATTTCATTACTGAAGTGAAACAAAAACAAATACTTTCTAAATTACAGCACAAGTGCTGTGACTGCCACTGTTTCTGTACTGACAGCCTGGCTCGGATCAACAAAGTGTAATAAAATCATGTGTTCTTTCGATTCGTCACATTATTTCACCTCTAGTAAAATATTCCTAAGGTCTACCACTACGCAAAACCTATAGAGATCTGACAATTATTGCTTTTGAATATATATAAAACATCAATATAATCCTGCTATATACTTTCTGTGATTGTCTCCTTCTCAGTTGGAAGGACATGCAATGATCATAAAGAATTGCAACATGGTTCACTATTCAAATATCCTGTATCCATCAGATCAGATTAGATCAACGCTCTGAACAAGAGAAACTGGTTTCAGACCAATGCAACTGATATCAACACATTATAATATACAAAAGTGCACAAAATAATCAGAGAAAAATCACGAAAATAACTTTTTTGAATATATTTTTGAAATTTTGTACTTCAAATTTATCTCCTTGACCCCCATTGTATTTAGATATCTGACTTTTTTAATAGACTTTTGAATACTCTAATACATGAATATTTAGATTATCATTTAGTCACAATGTTTCAATTTCATTTGCTGTTCTTGAGGTATCTTACAAACTTCATGTATTGCTACTGTCAGTGATATGTAATGTGTATCTCAATTCTCAATGTAGGCCATCTCAGTAAACAGCTGAAAGTGAAGACACAACACAGTGATGATATAGCAAGAAAAATGAGATCAATACATTACAAAAGTATTTCTAATTGAAAGATTCAAACCATAAGATCATACTGAAATAAATGAAATATGCTGTTACTCTAAAGCAGCTCAATATTAAAAGCAAAATTGTTCTCCGACTAGAAAATTTAAGTAATTAAATTATAAGGAACAATTTGTATATTTTGTATTTGTATATTCGGAAACTAAATGGGCAATTCAACAAATACACAATTTTCTGAATAGTGGAGAGAGCAAATAAGCAACTTGAGACGGATCTCTACAAGCAAATTATCGAGAAATAATTGTATACAATAGTATCAAATGAAAGTAAAAGCAAAAAAATAGAAAATTGTACCATTTAAAGCTAGTCTCTGAATTTCTGGTATCCCATCCTCAAGTATCCTCAAGTATCCATACCATTTCCTTTCACAGCCCAGATCTTAAACTTATCCTTCACACCATATTTATAAGCAGGACACCATTAGCACTGCTTTAAATAAGTGTGTACTATCACAGAGTGCGGTTTTCTCATAACAAGCAACAATTATAAGGATGACAATCATTTTGACAAGAATATAGTCTCTCCCAAAAGGTAAAATGTTTTGAATACCATACACAACAGCAGAATCAATATAGGCTGTATACAAGTTTAACGATCACACTAATAAAACTTAAAAACAAGACGAATGCTGATCAATCAAAACAAAACAAAATATAGACACATGCTACTCCCATTAATTCTAACAACTACCTATTTTGTGATAATTCTATATTACAATATCAATGGCAATCTTCTTCTATAATATTAGAACTCAAAACATTTCAATTCTAACATTTAATGGCCTACAATAATTTATCACAAAAAATTAAGGTACTGCAAAGGAAGATATACAAATTTGGAAACAAAACCCAAGGTTGTCTCGTATTAGTAAAATAATAAAAATCCAAACATCCTGCAGAGAAAAAAAACCCAATCTACTTTTAAAGAGTGCTTGTTTCATTTAAACTACAACTTAAAATATCATGACTAGTTCTTTATTTCACCACACTTCACATTCTTTTTTTGCCAAATCAATTAATGGCTCAAATATGGAATGTGTTATAATGGTAAACATTTTACCATAAAATTACCAATACACCTCTAGTTTGCTACTCAACACTATTCTACAGTAATACTGGAATATATACTATTGTAATAAACCTTTGTATTAACTGACTGATATTGGCGTATAATGACATTTCAAGTCTTGTATTACTTTTATTACATTTTGGTGGGATTAGAAAAATTATATTTCAAATGGTCCGCTTCATTCAAATCGCAAATAACAAACTGGAGTTCTGTGATAATTCAATATGTAGTTTTCAGAATAAAAATGATGCACCAATGTGCACTCCAGCGATTCCAAGAACATAATTCATAGTAATTCTCCTCAACAATAGTTTCCAGATGCCCACAGTATTAAGCCTCTTCATCTCCTAATGTTAATAAATAAGAATAGCTTAAAAAGCTTTAAACGATTTTGGCAATCGTGTATCACATACAAATGAAGATTCTAATAGCTAAGTATGCCAGTATGAGTCACACTTTGAATGTGAAGCTGCCTGCAAAGTGCAAGAGAAGGTAGTAAGGGCACTTATAAAGACCTTGCAGCAACATGGTAAAAATAGTGTACTAATACTCATGTTCTAATATACAGCAAAATTCCCCATATACATATTCAGGCAAGCAGCCTTTGGGGCAGAACAACTATACACTAAGTTCAAGCAACAGAACAATTAACTTGCAACTTCATAATACCTCAATATTTATAAAACGACAGGGCCTCTGCGTATCACAGACATCTCTTCAACTGACTGTTCTCAAAGAAACCAGACTAAAACCATTTATATTTTTACTAGTACTTTGAACATTTTGTTTTATGTTTTGCACAAAAGTCGACATAACCATCTAACCAAAAGAATGTGAAAATTTTGCAGTGAAAATGCGTTAATGAGAATGGCAAATAGATTAATAAGTATTACTGTACTTGTACATTAACTTTTTTTAGATCAAGTAGTCAACAGAATGTATCAACTGTATGGTAAACTCCCAGTACCCAGTACTAATGGAATGAATGCTTTGGAATGACAAAACTTAATTTCACTTCAATCTATTTAAAAAATTGTTTTCAATACTGTGAGTAAATCTGCCAAATTGTTCAGTTAGTATTCAGTAATTATTCATTATGAACATGAGCATCCTTTGTGGATATGTTGTTAGCTTCAGGGTAGTGAACTTGAGGTGATGGTAATTCTGCATTCTGCATGCATGAAAGTGTTACATCAGAGCTTAGATCCCTCTTGACCCGTGTAGGTCCAAACTTTGTAAGAAAAAATGCTGATATCCAACAGTACAACTTGCAAGTAAGAGGACAGAGAGCAGCTTGGTGTAATACAGCAAACACTCTGTAGTATGAGCCAGCAAACGGATCGGACGGAGCCGGACACAGCATATTGTTGAGATTCACTTGAGAAGGCTGAACAAAATATCAAGAAACATATTATAAACTTTTCTTTAGTATGTGCCAAGACATTTTCACATTTAATAATTATCACTAAGATTTAATAAAATAAATTTCACTCACAATAGCAAATAATTGAAGGAAACCGAAGTGATACGCAAGATTCAAGCCAAAAGACATGACACACCAACTGAAATCCGACAGTTTTTCAACATTGTATACTCCTAGAGGAAAACAAAAAATTTGCATTACTTTCCACAGAAATAGAAACAAATACTTAATACAGACTGCAATTAGATAATCTGAGTAAATTAAGCACAATTTTTCTTTTAATATAATCTAAGAACAAGTTGATTGATGTTGAAAGAAAAGTTACAACAGAGCAGGTAAAAATACCACAAAATCACCTCAATTCCCAAAAACATCCTATAGAATTCACCCTTCATCCTAAAGAATTTATTAAGTCGAAATATGAAAATCACTTCTTTCAATTTTTATTGTAATTTTCTCTTCAATCTTCAGTGTTACAAACAAAAAAGTAATAAAAATGTTTAAATTGTTTATTTCACAGTTGAAATACAGCGCTTTTTTACAGAATGTGTTAGTGTGAAGAAATAAACAGAGTACAGAAAAAAATGACTACCTGTATTTGGCAGGCAAGATAGTCATTAAAACAAAACTAGTGCTATCATGTCATGATCTTCTTTTCAAACAACCTTGATCTACCTAAAAACGTGAAGCCAAGGAAACGTTCCATTCTAAATGACCATTGATTTGTAGCAACAAAAGGGAGGCAAAAATTCTCATGATCTTAAAGAGTTTTTCATCATTACATACCAATTTCATATAGGGCAGAAGTGAAGTGTCATTTAAGGCCACTTTACGAAGTTTTCTTCACTTTCTCCATCAATGGCAACATGCAACCCACCTACAGACACATTTGTCTCCAGCTAAGACTGCTTGTTCATTTCATACACTGATTGATTAGAAAGTAAATTTAGTATTAAGAGTTAATGTACACAAATCATTTCTAGTATAAAGTTACACTAGGAAATTACTTGTGCCAACACACAGCACATAGTATATTCTTGTTTAATTAGCAACAGGTAATATTATTGTATTGTACTTCCAATTCTACTCGCCCATTGTACTTTATCCACCTGCTCGAAATATGCAAAGAACATAATTCCAACAACTAATGTATTTTGAAAAATGTGTACATAGAATGAAGTAAAGTTTTAATATTAAAAAGTACATTCCCTTAAAAAATAAATCTTTAATTTTAATTCTACAGGTGTAGAACATGTTCAAAAAAAGATTTTGCCATCATGAGACTCAAAATTAGACAAAAACTACTAATATTTTCAGCAATGTTTATATGAAATAATTAAAAGATTTTGTATTGAAAAATAATTGCATTAAAAAAATCTCTTGCCTCATTATTGAAGATGATTAAAATAAAATAAACTTCTGTAATTTTCAAAATTCCAGATTCTTTCAGTGAGAATTGAATTCAGTAGGCCATAACAATAAAGGGACTATTATTTTTTACCAACATTATTTGAGCCAAACACTTCAAGCATATGTTGTTTATGTATTTCATTGTCACCATTTCACTCAAAATCATGCAACTAGACACTTTGAAAAAATAAATGTACACAACTTTAAATAAAGATCTACAATTTAAGAACAGTTCGTTTTTTTTAAATCTCTTCATTAAATGTAGTTGTAGAAGGGGTTCCAAAAATTGTTTACATTTTGAAAATTCTGAGAATTCAATGAAATTTTTTTTTACTTCCAAAATCTAGGTTTACTCCCTAGCACTGCTGAACAGGCACAAAAATTTAGTTTTCAAAAACCACATATTCACCATCAATGACCCTCAAAACATGTCTTTCTAAATACACAGCTAGCTAGAGAAAATTTTCTACATAAAGGAGCAAGGACAATCCACTTTTTTGGAAACTAGCACCCACAATTCGCACTTTCTTTCAAAAGACAGAATTTTTCATTGCAGCAGAGTTTCTCTATACTGTATAATAGTAAGTGGGAATGTAAAAATAATAATTTCTGTGTCTTTTTTTAAGATGCTAATATAATTCAGAACACAACTGTCAAAATATTTAATTTTTCTTAGATGGTCATAAGTGGAAACTTACTTAGTTGTTTCCTAGGGCTACATGGTGGCCACAGGATTTATTATGAACAGCCAAAGGTTTATTATGGATAAATTGTACTCATTAATGACCATGTGAATCAAAGCTATATTTATTTGTTGCATTATTGTTTTGTAATACTCATAAAACACAAGAGTTACTCTTCATCTTTAGTCACTGTTCACAATCAAATTATTTATGTTGGTAAATATATGTTACAAGGTGACTCAGCTGCTTCTTAAGTAAAACCAGAACAACGGCATCTAATTCACTTCTTCCCCTCTTTTTGCTCCAAATAATTTGACTGCTAGGATACAGAATGGCAATCTAACACTTAAAAAAATGTGCTGGGACTACACAAAATTTGGTATCTAACACTGAGAAGAGTATTGAGAAACAACGGCAAGCAATGGCCACAGTCGAATAATACATGAGAAGCACCAAGACCACTAGCAACAACAGGTCCAGGCCAATTTCAAAAAAGATATTTTCCAAGATAATTGCATATGTATTGTAACAAGTCAAGATGCCATGGATTTTTAACATCAAGATTTTTAATGAAACATAGCATGGCAGCATGTGTTTTTGAACAGTTATAAAATAAATGCATGTGTTATATTTGAAAAAGGAAACAAATTATTATTTAAATACAAAGTTTTAGTCAAAGTAATATAAATAAAAAGTTTGAAACTATACAATTAATTGACAATTGACTAAGTGTTCTAATTATTTCTATTTGTATGATAGTTTTCCCTTCTATTTACACAGAAAAAGTGAACTCAATTGAATAGACTCTGTTGTAATTGCAGTAATATCAGTTGGCCATATTTTTCGATATACTGGTAACAATTATACAAATAATATGGAAAAACCTAATGCTTTTTTAAAACCAAAGAAATGTTTGTCACAAAACTCTTCTTTGAATATGAACATAGGGTACCCACAATTTAAGCTAACAGTGACATAAAGGAACATACACAATTTCCCCCCTAAGAAACAAAGTAAATGTAAGGACTTTCAATGTGAATTGCTGAAAAACCTAAGTAAAACTGAAAGAAAACTGAAGTGGCTTAATTATGACAATATCTTTTAATGTAGCCATATCTGGTCCCTGCCCTATGTAGTATTCTTGTTTATTTTATGTATTCATGACATTTTAATTTCATATTTATTATACATTGTTTATTTAGATTGTAAAACATTAATACACAACTTTTGCAGCAACTAAGTTTAAAAGCTTATTAATAAGGCTGCAGTAATATTTCAGAAGTAAGAGCATAGCTAAATGAGTGCAAGAGGTGCACCACACTGGGGCTTCTGAAGCTAAGCCCAGAATGAGGACCCACACCAACCCTAATATAAAAAAGGTTTCAGTTCAAAAATATTTAGAATGTATCTCATACTAACAATTATGTCAACAGAATGTTAGTCAACAGAATGCTTATTCAATTCATATATAATTCCACACGTGAGATTTATCACCTGCGTAACACGTATGTGTGAACATAATCCATACTTCAAACCCAACCTTTTCACTACATTTCCTCTACCTACCTCCAAGCCTCAGAAGGTAGTAAGGCACAACCATCATCATGCTGTGCTGAATCCAGTATATTGAAGTTTCAAATGGAAGCTGAAATATATAACATTTAAAATTAATGCTATTAAAAACTAAAACAAGTTAAATAATTTATAGTAAATTGTACACTGAAAATTTTAAAGTAAGTTTACAAAAATTCAAATGAACCGATTGTGGGCACTATACAGCCAGTACCTTTTGTTTGCATTCACTTCTTCTGTTTTGAAAATCAAAATTGTAAAGTAAAATAATATTTTCTTTGTTTCAATTTTTAAATTGATTAAAAATATTTTGCCTAAAGACCTAGAAATTAATTTACGCAAATTTTAGACACAATTAACAGTTTATGATCTTTTACTCAATCCTGGCATTCTTTTAATTTTTAAAATTTTTGATAATACACATAACAAAAATAGTTAGAGGGCACTGTACAAGCCTTTTTGATTTTATTAAATAAATAAATGATTCTTTTGCAGTAGTGAGAATCGTTACACAACTTTCAAAAAACTACAGAAGACATCCATTATCCTGAATCTGATAGCTTTGAATTCATCACGAATATTCATGCAACGTAGGTATTCAGTATCTCCCTCAGGTTTATACTGGATACAACAAATTCAGATAGCATAGTTTTCCATAGCCAATGACTCTGACCCCCTGAAACATATTCCACAAGCGAGCAACTACTCTGAACATTCAGAACCCATCCAAGGCTTCTGTTTATTTATAGAATTGGTTTGCATATTGGAGAAGAGAAAAACTTTTTGGGCACAGAAGTAAACTTACTGCCAACAAAAGGTTAGAGTACTCACAATTGGTTATTAGAGAAACTACCCTAACATTAAACAGATTTATCATTTAAACAAGAACTTTTGTAGTGATCCATAAGCAAAGAACAACAAAAAGAATCAGTATTTAAACTTGACATTTATAAATAATTAATGTTATTAAATAAATATTATTTAATTGATGTCACAATAATTTTTTAGTCTTAAATATATCAAAACTTCATATCATTTTCAGCAAGACACACCACAAACCAGACTAACTAGTCACATTGTACTGTTAATGTTTTGGTCATGCACTGCCAAAGAAACCCTATGTTATGGTACAAAGAACATAAACAGAAATTACAGTAAGTTGCCAAAATATTAGAAAGATGACTTTTTAACCTTTTAAATTCACAAGCACTTCTTAATGAAATGGAGTCACAAAATCCTATTTCTAGTACCCTTTCTGATCTACAAACTTTGATTTGACCTTTGTGACAAACAATTTCTGCACTGACATTGATATTCAGATATTAAGAAATATCAGACAATTTTTACAGCCATTTCATGCTTATAAATTTGTTGTAGTTGTTCAATTCAAAATGGAAGAAAGAAAGCATTTTTCTTTCTCAATTTCCTGAAACAAGCCTAAACTGTCAAAGGAGTTTCGAAGTGGTAATCCAAATGCAATAATATTTGATTGAATTCTTTTGGAGGCTGTCACAGGAGGCAAGAGTGACTCTTGTAATAATAACTGAAAATATGCATGGAATTACGACAAACTCTGAGAGAATAAGGCCAAATGTATACCCCAAAAAATATTTTTTTCTCCAGTACATGTAATAATAATAATAATAATAATAATAATAATAATAATAATAATAATAATAATAAACGAAAATGATGAAGACCATGACGTTTAACAAAATGAAGACCATGAAGAAAAAGAATAAGAAAAGGATAATGAAGAGAAAGAAGATTCTGAGGTCGAGGATGAAGCAAAAGTTGATGATGTAATGCATGCAAATGACATTTTTTAGTTGAAAATTTTGCTAAGTTTTTTATTACAAACAAACTGATTACAATTATCTTCTTTTCCAACAGAAATGCAATGCATAATGATCACAAAAGATGGCATACTTTACTGAATGAAGAAACATCACACATATTACAGCCGCAAATATAATTTATTTTCCAACAGAAAATATCTTATATTTGCACTTTACAGCAGAAAAAGTCTGTTTAACATTCTGAGAAGTTACTGAAGCACATCTGTACTAAAATACATCAATACTGGTCAATTCAAACTTCCCTCATTCAAATTTAGAAGTGTTGACATTAATTGTACTAAGTTGTGCAGAGGACATCGGTTGAAGAGTTCACTGGCCATACGCCCATCCCAAATTTTTTATTATTTTATTTTATTTCTTTATGTTGAGAACCTTGTAACTGTCATTTTAGACACTGAGATAAAAGTCATTTTCAATTGTTTAGATGCAAGGTAAAATACCATTTCAGCATTTCCTCTACAGCTCAAGGCAAACTAAAAAAAACTCCTAATCAAATTCAGGGTTGACTTCCATCAATGAGATGAACCATCTGGCATAGGGTACAGTGCACAAGCTTTGAGATTCTGAAATGGAGCAAGAAAGCGTTGTTGCATTAACTAATTTAGAGGTGCAATTTTCAGGTGCTCAGATGAAGCAATTTTTTAAATTGTAGAGAACAGCTAATTAGTTTGACACCATCCTGGGAAGATGTAGTATGTTAACTGCTTGCTAAAAAGTGAACAACTTTTAGTGTTATGGTGCAGGCAGTGAAGTTTAACATAGGCTCAGGGTGCCTTTACGTTTTCTCTGGAGCAATGATGACAAGAGCCAAAGGTAAATAAGAGATGCATAATTAGGGCTTAAGAAGTCAGCAGCTAACTAAGATTACTGACCGTTAACCCAAATGGTTAAGAAAATACATGACCGTGAACAAGTCTGTCCTGTAATATAAAACAAGAAATGTTTTAGCATTTATGGTTGGAAACCTCTTCTGTAAGTTCTGCCAATGCCTCAAAATTCACTTGACACAAATCTCATGGAAACCTGAGGGAGCTCACTACATGAACTATGTCCAAAAAACTGATGATAAGCAAGAGTCAACTTATGAAAAGCTGAAAGAGTACTTATCTCTTGAAAGAAAATTTAAAACCATACCATGCCATGTCATGACATGACAAGACAAATCCCTTATTGTAGCAAATTCACCTCCTTGACAAAATACACCTTTAATTTGTACTCCTTGTTTATGTGAAGCATCAAATCTTTTTAGAATTGGTGAGTTATTTCTATGCAATAAATCAATTGAAAAACAACATAAAAATAAGTGACAAGTCAGTTTTTAATGAGCAAGAGCTGATGTCTAAAAATTGCACACTCTTTAATATTTTGGCAACATATAAAATATAGCCTTACAAAAAATTGTTAAAAGAATAAAAACCTACAAATAAAGCTAATTCCACAACGGTCTGGTGTATTCTATTTAATCATAGAAAACACCTATTTGATGTTAGATCATGTTAATGAGATTGTGAATAATTCACAACTTTTCAGGATATTAAAAATTAGGCAATACTTAGACCTATTGGTCACATCAATCATGTTTATGGTTTTCCTGTCTCCTATTATACACTTATTACATTCATATTACATCAGGAAATGCCTTTCACCAAAATGATTTTCGGCAAATGTGAATTATTATCCACAAATTCAGTGAATGAAGTTGATACAAGATATTTACTTTACAAAATACACAAACTAAGAATATTTCAATTCCTCATAATGACTCAAACTCGATAGTTTAAATAACATGTCTTGGTAAGCTCTATATTTTAGAAACTTACCTAATTCTTCTTCTTACTAAGGTAAACTAATAACTGTAATTCACAATTTTAGTTCCTTGGTCTGCAATTCTTGTAATTTTTTATGTTACAAAACAAAACTGTTGGAGGTCAGAAGTGTTCTTTCAGTACAATATTATTTAAATAGTCAAACAGTACTATCTTTTTGCTCTCACAATCTATACTTAGTTGCCTTAGTTGCTAGGAACATGATTTTGTTTACATTTCTATGTTTCATTCCATGAATACCATCAAAAACAAACTGTTTTAAGGCAACATTTTCAGTTTCTATTCTTTACATCTTTGTTGGGTGTGATGTTAACCAAAATTGAAAGCACGCACATACCTACTTATGACTTATACACGACAGCCAAGTGACAACGGCGGTTCTAATGAGATAGTAATCATATGACCCGTGCAAGATCAAATAGTACCAATCAACACAATTATGCATATCAAAAATGCTTATAAAACTAAGAAAAAATGTAAAATTTAAGTGACAAAACATAATACAAACCAACAAAAAATATGTTGCATATTAATCACAATGGCTATGAAATGTTGTAACTGACAGGGAAAATATTTTTTTTCAACATGAAATTATAAGAAATACAACGAAATTAGCCAATACTATGAAACCTACGAGTTTCTTGAGTAAATTCTGAAATAAAAAGTGTGACCTTTGCTATAAGGGAATACACTTTGTATACTGTGCAAATGCTTAGCTAATCTAGAGGAAAAAGAATAAAATAGTAATTACAATAATAAACAAAGGCGCTTTAATAGAAATATAAATGAAAAGGTATTTTAAAATGTTGTAGGCTCCATTCATTCCTCCAAAAATTTTTAAAGGTAGAATTTATTTTTAAAAGTAGAGAATATTCCTTCAATGCTGTACAACAAGTGCTTATCTTTCAATGGGAATGCTTACCTAATACTTATAGTTATTATTCTAAATCTGATTTTTGATGCAAATTAAATCTATGATGCTCCAGAAAAATTAAATTTCAGTTACAGCTGAAAATTCTAACTGCCCTTAAAAGAATGTCAAAACAAGTATGTAAATCAAAAAATTACAGAAATCAAAAAAATACACATGCGAATTTTTGAGATTAAATGTTCAATACACAGAAGATTAAAAGCACATTTCCACATTCAACTAGTAAGATTAAGAAGGAATTCAGTTCGTTAGGTCCTAGGTATGGCAGCATATAACAAACATTTGGCACAAGGATTCACAAGGGGGACCCATCACCTTCCCAAGCATTTCAAAACAAACAAACAGGCAGGGCTGATTTCATTAATAATAAAGCATTCAATTAAAATCACTCAAAGGTCATGGGTAAATTTTCATATATACTGCACCTACCAAAGAACGAAGCTGAGCAACTATTTAAATGCTGCACTTGCCCAGTCATTGAGTTACATACTCAATAGATGAAGACTGCTACGAAGTTCGAGCAACAAAAGAAAAAAGTCTGCTAGTAACAGAAAATGTACTTAAAATAAAAAGTACTGGAAATAATAACTTTCAAAACAAAATAATATATGAATAGCATACTCACATTCATTCAATATGTATATGAATATTATGTTTTTATAACACAGTTCACATTATATTATACTTACAATCCTTGAATCGGTTACAGGAAATAAAAACGCCAACACTGCTCCATTTAAAAAATTCAGATGAATTCTGAATACATACGATACTTGCTTACTTGGTGGAGCTGCTAACAGATAGATCTGAAAAACATAAGCTTATTAAGTTCTTGATATAAACTTACCAGACTGGAATGTCTATGCAATTTTTCATGTGAACATTGCATTCTTGTAAAATTATACATCATACAAAAGCAAAAATACTTTAATTTCATTTCCCCTCTAAATAGTATAAGTTATCAAACATTTTAGTTATTTATCAAAACATCTTAAAATATCAGTATGAACCATATATTTTTCACCAAACTACACTCAACAGTAATTTATTAAAAACAGGTTTCACTTTAACCACAGAATATTTGTGTAATATAGAAAATATGACTAAGACTACACATACCTGAATTGCTGTTGTTACATGACAAGGATTCAGGAGATATATCACAGTTTGCGAAGCCAATTTAAATCCTATTTCCATTCCCCAAATTAATGACATGAGAATGAGAAGTAACCTTTTGCCTCCTCTGTCCCTTCTGACATACGCTTTGATTTCTGGCTCTGAAAGACGACGGTATCCCCATGTCACGAGAACACAAGATAAACAGAGCGTTATAACAGTTTCTATTAACTTCCTCGTCGATGAAACGTACGCCGCACATTCTGGACCACCGTTCCCCGGCACTGAAGAATTAACTCCGCTGTACGCCCACTCGAACATGATTAAGATTTAACTATTTCCCCAACTATTTCGAGCTTAACCGATTCCAGGTATCACTCAGAAATGCTGAACCTATTAATCACACAAAATCACACTATACAATACGGAAAATGAAAACCGATATTTGCAACGACAGTTTAAAGGTAAAAAATATACACCTGAAAATGCTTGACACTCTGAACACACCGCATTTCACGAGCATTTTCACACAGGAATGTGACGGAAACAAACAAGCGATGGCTCTTTCAAAAATTAACTTCTCATATTCTTCTTCTCCGGCTACATGACCAAACCTGCAATAAACGCACAGCAGTCACAGAAGACTAGGGCGGTCACAGTCACAAGCGCATCGCCTCCACAGCCACCTTCGGTCTCGTGAGCTATCGTGCGTGAGCTGTCAGATCCGATCAAGAGTTCAGTGTGGCACCCAGAGAGTATATTACCAAGGGAGTATATTACCAGGTGGCACCAAGGGGAAGCGAAATTTACCGAGAGAGAAGGCCGAGTTTTGCCGAAGTGCTCTTCAGAAACGCGCGCAGTACAGGCGCAGTACACCGCAGTACGCATTGTATAATAATACATGCAGGCGAAGAGAATTATCACTGAATGGAGGTGCAACTTTGCGAGTACCGTAACTGTAATAGTCCGAAACGCGGGACAGAGTACGAATTAATCACAACTAAATTCGGTCGGAGACCTCGAGACAAACACAGAACGTTTTCGTTGGTTTTCGAATCGATTTTCAGACAGCTTTACATTCATCTTCAGAAATTATATTTATACTAATTTTCAAAACGCGCAGAAATTGAAAGAAAATTATGCAGCCTCCGGCTATGTGTAATATGTCTACTATGGTTTCGTTAGATACTCAGGATTTCAGGAAAATACAAAAACACGCATTTTAAAAGCGCGCAGAACGACATATGCAGGTTCCGGCCTTTTAAGAGATATCTATGGTTTTGTTAGATACCCGTATACAATAAAATTGATATAAAAATAATCTTCACCCTTCGGAAAGAGCGCCACTTCCTCCTGAGCGACGTCTACTGCGCCCTTCGCAGAGCACATTTGGGCGAAGATAGTCACTTCGACCACAGGAGCTTCCACCAACTGAAAATGCTGGATTTGTAATGTTGATTGTATGTGTTGGTTTGTGAAAATTCACACTGCAGAGTTCTCATGAAGATCTTTTGATCTCTACAACTGTAAGCCGTTGTAAATATTTTAGTTCTATTATCATGACTAGTACATCATTGCGACGCAATTATTTACTTGACCATTCGATTATCTCTCCAAACAGCTTTCATTGTGTAAATGTTTTCAGTAAGGAAATTGTCAGGATTTTCGGAACTTTTGTCACCACATCGCCACCTCCGAACATGTAGTCCCCTCCGTTCTTTCAGTAGGGGACTACTAATTCCATTTTTCACTAATTCTGCTAGAAAACTGAGCTTTCATTGCCAGACTTGTTACATCCATCTGTGGACGCTCTGTACGAAATATGCGACGAATGTTTTTTGTGGGTTCGCTTTTTGGAACAACCAATGTCTGCAGCAGTGTCAACGCATAATTGATCACATTAAATTGTGTTGCTGAAAAAAATACAGGAGTAAATTCATAGCGTTGGTAGGGTTATATAAAATGACATTTCTTCCTTCAGATTGATTATTGTTTTAGGTAAAAAAGAACCACTTGAATTAACTTCGGACTCATAATTTAAAACGTTATAGTTTATTACCGTCCTAAAGTTTTTAACTCAGTCAGTTCATAAAGCATGCAAATTTCTATTCTTAAAATTGTAAATGAATTGTACGAGATTCGAAGAATTTTCCAGACACCTTTAACAAAAACATGATCGTTCGAGGTAGCTTAGAGGAAATCTAGTACTCTGTATCTTAACTGATAGAGAATTGTTCGAATCTCGAGCGTGACTTAAAAGAGTTTGTGCAACCTCGAATGTTAAAGCACTATCGATCTTCTGCGCATGCGCAGTTCACGTTTCATATCACTTTCGTGCATCTGCGCATTCGCAGAAGATCGATAGTGCTGTCCGTTATTTCGAGCACAAACTCGCTATTTTCGACACTAACTGTATAGTTAGATCGAATTCAGTCACTGCCTGGAGGAAAACTAGCGGCCGACTGCTCCGATGACTACTTCTCGATGGTTTCTCCTACAAATACCTAGCGAAAGCAGAAGTAAAACCCTAAGAAATGGGCCACAGATAGCGTGCAATCCTTTCTCCGTTCTTTCCCACTACATTCCTCTCTTACGCGCCAAACTATTACTCGCGCAAGGCTTTTTGAACGATAGATTGAAGAAATGCGGGTAGAGTGGGGGTATTAGTTAGAAAATTGGTCACTAGATTTTATGAAGCAATGCCAATCTCTGGACAATCAATCATACCTTCGCAGCGTTTCCAACTTTCTCAGGTGTTCGAGGTATCTCTTGTGATAGAACTTTACCTGCTTCGGTCATTTATTTAGTTGTTTTTGGAGAAAATAACGGATTGAAGTTCTCACCGTCAAAAGAAAATTGTTGCTATTTCGCGTCAGTGAAGATGTGTTTGGAACGTTGTCATCAGTGCTCGCTGGGAATTTTTTCCTTCAACTGTTAACTGTGCAAAAGAGGTGCAAGGTCATCGTTCAAGAAAAGTTGCTCGAGTAATACAGCCCACTACACCAGGGGCGGATCCAGTCGATCATTTTGGAGGGGGGCATCATAGATTTCTTAAAAATACTAAACATTTGTTATATTGTACATTGTTGTAGTGCATTTGAGATACTATACAATATTGTTTTATAAATAATTACACAATTCTAACATAAATAAGTATTTAAATAAATTTTGCAAATTTAAAAAGGTAACAAACGAAAACTCTTGGCCTTTTTTTGGGGGGGGAGGGGCAGGCATGGGCCCCATGCCCCCCTGGATCCGCCACTGCACTATACACTTACATTTACACGTGCTAGACTACTGTAAACAAGAACCTGTTTCAAACTCAGAGGGCCTCGAGTTCATTTAAACCGATCGAGGGATATCAATTTTGAATAAAATCAGCTGAACAGTTTTAAGCGCCAGCGTTGACCAAGGTCGGATGGGCAGACTGACGTTTTACCGTCAATCGGTCGGAAGGTCCCATAAAGAATGGATTCTGACTACACAACCTTTTAGAGGAAGTAATTTACTATACACATCAACAGGATATATCAACATTTTTCGGTAATAGGGCCCGGTATTAAGAGATTTTGTGTCGAAAATTCGGCGTTTTCCTGCGCACGATTACAATATCTCTTCTTGCGTACGTAAGGGCGAGAAAGTAATATTACGATGGGCAAACTAAATGGGGATAATATTTATTATAAAGAAATATGAGAAAACTTAATCTTTTTTTTTTTTTCAAAATGAAAGAAACCACCTTATAAATTGGATTTATAGTAATAATGTATTTAAACATATCAACAATTAAACTAATTAATATTGCATTAAGTTACTTAAACATTACTTTCAATTTGTATATTTTAATTTATGAAACCACTTTCAAATAAAATATTATTAAAAGCCATTTTCAAAGAAGGGGTTTATTATTATTACTTTAAAATATTTTTTAATCTTGTACATTTTCAAGTGGACTCATGGTCCCTCTCTGAAGCTAATGCAGTGGATTTCCTCATTACAAAAATTCCCTCAACAGTGTAAAGTGATAAGCAGTGGTGTTACTTTTGAGCCTGCAAGGCCCACAATGAGAGCGAGCCCAGGTAAAAGAGAGCCTATTTTTAGCAGATAGTTTTATTATTTAAGGTACTAACTTTACTTGTGTTTGTTCTAGTCTTTTATAAAAGGAGCCCAGATAAAAGTTTTGCAGGTAGGCACGTACTCATTTTGTTACACTACTAGTGATAAGTGTCCACCTTTTTCTAACTTTTAACTGCTGAATTACTGATATATCTTTCAACATTCAAACATTATTTAATGAGAAGTGAAACTTCTAGTCTAGAAAAATTATTGTAACTTATGGAATTGATTTGACAGATGAAAGTTAAATGCTCTTAACTGATTGAATAAAACATTAAAAATTCTGAATAAATCCCAGCATTGGGCATTCTATTAATTCGATTAAATATTAAGATGAAATGATCATTATAAATTATTCAAAATACATGTATTGAACCTAGATTTATGATCTGTATTGTCATAATTTGTATTTAATGTTTTAATCATTTTACTTACCTTCACCCAGTTTTAAAAGTAACCCATTGCCACTGTGAATCAGGAATATCTACTATTAGATTGTATTTTTAATTTCAATGTATTACATATTATTTCAGTGTTATTGTATCTGTGAACACTTACTAATCTTTACATTTTTCATTTCAATATTTTTGTTATATAGGTATGTCTGTCCTGGGAATTAAAATCAAGACAACCCTCTTTTTTGAGAAGTACTGTAACTTTGGCATATCACTACTGCTGCAGCCTTTCTTTTTACCCTTTAAAGTTATTCACTGTTGTAATTGAACTTCTTATGTTTTCTTCTCCAATGTGTGAATTGAATTGAATTGGATTTGCCTTATTTTAAGTGGCGAGACTCGGCCCATCAGGCCCGCGCTTCCGTCTGACCACGCAAATTTCGCTACGCTCCTTTCACCAACTAGGAGAGAAAGGAGGTAAGGAAAGGAGGAGAAACAGGCGATTTGAATTTAGCTCAGAGGCGTCATTTAGGCTTGAGGATCTCTTACATGCAAGTAAATCTACACCGGCCGACAGCCGGCTTTACTTCCCCTCCGAAGCAAGGCGTACGAAGGATTTTTTGGCCCTTAAAATCCACGGCTTCGATTGGGCTTGAACCCGCCAACTTACGGGTACAACAGTCCAGTACGCTAACCGTTACACCATCGCCTACACTGCACTACTGTATTACACTGTACTACACTGTCTAACCGTTACACCATCGCCGCCGCCTGTGTGTTCCTATAATTTCTGAGAACCATCACAAATATATCTTTTGTTAAATCACAGTATTTTTTTATGTGTGTGTGTGTGCACATGGGGGGGGGGGTCTTTTCTTATAGGACAATGAGAGTGTGCTTTATTAAAGAGACATCAAAATAGTTTATTTGCTAACTGCTTGAGATTTTTTCTAGTCATTTTATTACTCACGGATCATCCACTAAGGCGGTGTGTGCATAGCGTATTTTCAGAAATTTTGTTGTCCAAGTTCTTTCCTTCACAAGTTGTCCCCAATCTTATTATTAGGTGCAACCTACACTGTCTAATAATTCTGAATTCAATTATCATAAATTTTAATATACAACACAAATGAAATTAATACATCTCGTTTCTACTTTATAAGTTATTTTTACTAGTAAATTAGGGTAGGAGATCTTGTCTCAAGCATTGTGTAATAATGGAGGAGGGGTGGGCAAGCCCACATTTCAGTTGGGTTATGCAGGGAGTGAGAGTATTCAAAATATTGTAAATTTGCATTATGTAATTTATGGACTGTCCCTATGTAATCTTAATCAAAATTTTAATTATAAGAAAATGTTAACTCTTTTAATAATCTTCTGTTTCTCTGATTACTGAGGATAATTCTTTAATATAAATAATGTAATCTTAAGCATTGCTGTATCAAAAGAGATTGATTTCTTCATTCTGTGGATATTGTCAGTAATTCAGGATTGGAAAATAGTTTTTTCCAGAAGAAAAGCAGTTTTCCCTGACTATGATTTTGCCTTTATGCAAGATTTTAGGTTTATGAATAAGAGTAACTTCATTTGTTTTCTCTAGTCTGTCATCAATTCCAGCAGTAATAGTTTCTTACAAGACCAGGAAAGTCAGTCAAAAATTATCTTGACAGATAAATTGATCTAAAATTTGTTGAATGTTAGTGAACCTTTGTACCACAGGCTTTGTTTTTTCTTGACAAACTGATTACAGTCCTGGAGCAAAGTTTCACCTTTTATCAAATATTTAAAGATTTATATTTTAATTTAGTAATTCTAAGTTTACTTCAAAGATAGTATGGAGTTTACAAATAATATTTTCAATTTAGTTGTATTAACATTATTATTTCATCAGTACTCTGAAATATGATGTTCTTGAACTTTTGGTAAGGGTAATTAATTTTGGATAAGGGTTTTTCACAATTCCAGAAAATAGTTTTAATTACTGTGCTGGGATTTCCATGGGAATTTACAGAAATTGAGAGACATGCTTTGTAATTTCTTAATGTAGAGAGCTTTTAATCTTCATTCTTAGTGATCAGATCTTCAGGTACAAGTGTTCTGTAATTTACATATATACCTTTTTAGAACTAAGACCTATAGATAAGGAAAGAATGAATGAATGGATAAACGAAAGTAATGAATGAAAAGATAAACGAAAGTAACAAATGAAAGGATGAAGGGAAGAATAATGCAATGTCACATGTATGTAGGTACATTCTCATTTGTAAACAGAACAATGCAAAATTGGAAGGAACTGCCTGCAACAGTGCTGGAGACTTTCCTTCAGAATGTCAAAAATGTTTAAATTGGAGTAAATAAATTGTTTTAGAATACGTAAACATTAAAAGTAATTTTTTTAAACTATTATTGTTATTATATATTAGATCAGCTTTAAGATGATTGGTTTAATACACTTGTCAAATTGTATTAAGTAATATGTAAATATTGTAATGTTCCTTTGATTGTTTGTGTTGTATAGTTGTAGTAACTACTTTGAAAATGCAACCATGGGAAATACTCCATGAGTTACTAAGTAGCAAAATAGATACTCTATTCTATAAGGAAAATAAGCCATGGGAAATGTAAGCCAACATTGTATAAGGAAAATAAACAATGGAAAAGGCATATAATGCAAAGTTGAAAAACTTGTGAAGATGTGCTCACACGTGTCCACAAAAATGTTGTAAATGATGAGTAAAACTTCTCTACATTAAGAAATTATTAAGCATTGCACTAATGGTCCATAATTCTCCATGAAAAATTAATCCTGAAATTAATTTAATTCAGCCAATTATATTGAAGAATTTTTAGGAAAAAGTTTTACAAATTTCATCCTTGTATACAAATTTATTTGTACACTTACACCTTTTACTGAAATTACTTATTAATTGAAAAAGTAAGCCAAAAAGGACTGGGTTTGCCACTATCCACTGTTGGTTACAAAATCAAATGTTCATACTAGAGAACACAAATGTAGGTATTACTGCAAAAATGTTTTAAAAACTAGTTAAGCTCAGTTATCAATAAAGGTTTTCATTTATTTATTTATAAACTTTCAGATTAGTTTTCATGTTATTTCATAATTACGTGAAACATAAATTTTATAGAAGATGTCTTGACTCACTAAAATATTCTGAAAAGAAATACAAGAACACTAAATATTCATGTGAAATTAAACAACAACATGTAAACAAAATATGTATTTAAAATACAAGTAGCCTTCAGTTGTACAGCCTTGTTTCATAGGAAGCAAACATATATTATATCTACAATTACATATCATAGATATGTTGCCTTCCATACATTTCTTTACAATACTCAACTCTCAATATGCCTCAACATCATGTCTGATCAAAATGCTTGGAATGTATGTTTAACAGTGCATTTGTCACCTTTTACCAGTTTCATGATTTAAATCATAGGGCCAGAGTAATTATGAATCATTGAGGTCACTTAATGTGATAATTCATTTTATAGAATATGTGTACAAAACAGACAAATTATTTGGTTCCTGTTGGCATAAATAGTTGTCATTCACAAAAATTAAAATTAAGATATTTGTATTTCTTTGAGTAATAGGTACCCCAAGCAACAGTAAATAGAAAACAAAATTTCTCTAATAGAATGTAAGATTTAACATTTAAAACTCAAATATTAATTCATAAACTCCACAATGAAGATGATTTATTCTAGTCTTTTCAATGTTGAGTCATAAGACCACTTTCCTGTTAATATTTGTCATGACTAATTAATGAGTAAATACAATGCAGAAGCTTCAAGTCCTTTCAATTGTTTGTGAATAAATATTAATTCACGAGTTGTTTGTCAGTATACCAGAGGAATCGGGAATGATTTTCTCAATTCGCACAGCTTGCAATCACATATTAACTACATTAACATGGAACACATTATAAGGTCAGCAAAAAGGGAGAACAGCATGCAAATCATGTTACAATATATCACAATGACTAACACTGTAATCATGTTGTTACATCTTGGGACAGTAAAACATCACAAAAAGGTTTTGACATCTGATTACAGACAATTACAATTAACAAATAAGATTTTAGTACAGTAACATGTTAAAACACTCAGGTGATAGCAATATATAAACCCCAATGAATAGAATGGGGAAAAAGTGAAAATTCCCTCTTGGTGTGGTAGGTACTGACAAACTACCTTAATTTCATACTGCACTGTTGTTTTGTTGAATATGATCTCAAATGGCTGTTGACAAGTAGTATGCAAGCTTACACTGAGGAATGCTACAAATATTGCAATTGTATTTGAAGGCAATGTTGTAAAAGAGTCTATGACCCCGCTTGCCCACTGACTAAATTAATATTAGACTACTTCTGTGAATCATTATTCAATAGATTCTTCGTGTGTCATGCAGAGAAGTACTCAAAGAGCTTGAGTACCTAATCTTTAATTTGATGACATGAGTATTTTACTGTTTATATTCATCCCATGAACCCCCATAATATTCAAAATGCAAATAATAAAGGAAATAAAAAGAAAAATCATATACAATTTACATTCTTTTCTAATAAAATAAATATCATGTGAAAGATCCTCGTAATAAACTATGACTCAGTTCTTAAAATAAACTGTTGTCATAGTTCATCTACAAAAGTAATCATATTCTACATCTACACTTGTACTGATTCTAGAAGTTCATTTTCCCTTGTCAATATAACTGTGATATGCAATTCTGCTTTCTCATTTCAATAAAAACTACTTAACAGTATATTTACATAACTATATATAATCTTATATACATTCTCTTATTAATGTATATAATTATATAACATTGCAGTAATATATTGTATAAATATATATCTAATGTATAACATATACTATGATTTTTATTTGGTCTTTTCGTAGTGTACTTTCTATTTAAGTGAGTTTCTAGTATTAAACTAGAATGATCAATCACCTGCATTAAAAAAGACATTTAATTATAAAGTTGTAGTAAAATATTTAAAACATTCTACTGCACATGCTGTTCTGGGAATAGTAAATTTGTATCGAGAGAAAATAATTAAGAATTTTAATAGAAATATTCTATTATATAATTAAAATATACATGGTGTTATAACAATGAGGTTCTGCACTAAATTGTTTATAGCTGAAGCATAAAGAATGGAATATTGATTTTAATTTAAAAATACTCTCACAACTTACAGAATACATGAAGGAAATTCTGACTTAAGAGCATCGTTTCTTAAGAAAATATCATATTCTGTTACTCTATTTTATTCAAAATCTTAAAATCCCAGAACAGCATTATTCACTTTCAACTGAAATGTTGATGACATATTTTGAAACCAGAAAAAAAATCATCTTTATATCTTATTTAGACAGTGAATTATTTCCATAAAATTAGTTCTGACTTTTTATATCATGTATAGAAAATGTTTTATAATGTTTATTTAGATTCATTAGATATATGCTAAGATAGAGAGTTAGAGAGAGAAAGAGAAACTAGTGAAGGATATTAATTGTTTTGAGGAATACATGTTAGAGAAATGTTTTTCACATGTAAGGCCAGTATTTATTCTATCAGAAGTTTTTGCATTTATCAAAAACATGTTTTACTTTTAATGCCTTAATTACTTTTAAGTCCAAAACTAATTCTCCTTGAAGCTTCACAGCAATTTACTAAAACTTGCTGATATTATTTTTATTAATTTCTCAATAAAAATTTGAATTAACAATTAGAACCATTTTATTATTCGTTTCTTTTCATAGAAAATGACTAGTTAGTGGTGATCGTCATTTTTTAAATGTAAATTATTTATTTACAGCATTTAAATTTTATTTTGGTACTGAAAGATGTCTCATTAAGCAAGCAATATTTTTATCTCTTTTATCTCTCAGTTACTTTAGTCCTGCCTCAATTCATTTCTGTTGCATCAAAAATTTAAAATGGGCAATTATTGACTAATTTCATTCCAAAATTGTTAATTAAAAAACTTTTTTTTTTCAAAAGACTTTAAGAAATATAATTAATATTTATAATCAAAATCAATTAATTTGCACAATAATATTGACTAATACAACTTGCCATGTAATTATTTTAATTCAAAACACAAATACTATAGTTAATGGCTTATTATCAAAAAACAGTTCTACACTGAATTTTCTCAATTTTCAGAGCAAAATGGTAACTACTGAAACACTTGATGTAATTACAAATTTCTATTTCAATAGATCATGATTTAATTATCTATATATTTTCTTCTGACTATTGTAGAACATAATAATTCTTATTTGATAAAGGTGTTTAATTTTTGTAGTATTACATAGGATAATTGTTTGAAATTATCTTGCTTAAATAAGAATACATCTCACACAACAAATAATGTAAATAATCTTTTTATGAGTAAACTGGCATTACTTGTGAAGAACTGGAGAAAAAACAGACATGTTTAAAGTTAGAAGAGTACAGCACTACAAGATTTCGTAAGTGATGTATCATGTAAAGGAGATATTGGTAGAAATTGTTCATTTCAAGATATTATTTACTTTTAATTTATGCTTTAGCAATACTGCTGTCCCAAAAAAAATATATTTAAGTTGTAAGGCCGTAAATATCCTTGTTTTCACCCACCACCAATGTTCACAATCTTTCCTTCCAGTTTAGCTCCTCACAATTCATCTTAAAATTTCACTATACGATCTTTCCTATTTTTTTTCCCAAATAATGAACTATAGTGTATTCACCAGAAAATACAATTTGAGACTGGAAAGTGTTTCTGTTTTATAGTTTGGTTTTGTTAAAAGATACCTATTTCAACAATGTTAATACAATATTATATTTTACACAATCATTATAAATGCAAATTATTTCTGATTCTAATTAGTCAATTAATCTAATAAGCATATGAACCATATAATAAAATATTAATTAAGTTGTTTTCTCTTCTATTATTAGAGGCAAGCATTTAAAAAATGAAGTGATAATATCATAAATTAATATTTTGTGATCATAGAGCAGATATGAAATAATTTGTATCCCTTAAAGAGGTCAATTTTATTAAGAGTAATAAAAATGAATACTTTACAATGAAATAACAAAATATAATATGGGCTAGTGACCAATTTCTAATTCTTTCTATAGTATTATTTTTAGTTCTCATTTTTAAGAGAACATTTAGAATAATTTTAATGTTTCCTTTGCATTACACACCAAGTAGGCCAGATATTTCTGAAACAAAATTAAAAATATTAATAAAAAGTTTAGGCCTCTTGTATTTGAGCTGAAGATGTACCATAATATAACAAACAAACCATATAAATTACCCAAGAAGCAAAGAAAGCTAAATTCGTCTCCAAAATAATTTTGTAAATAATTTAATGTTTAAAATTGTATAGATATCAGGATAGTTTGTTGTTGTTTAAGTCACATTGATGAACAGAAAAATAAAAACCAAATTCATTTGAGTTGAATAATGTCTGTAAGTATTCTCTTTCTTTTTTCTTTCTTCACATGAACATTGAATGTACTCTTTTTATCGTTTTCACTTGTTTATTTAAAATAAATTTTTTTTTTATTATGTTGCCTAAATTAACAGTGTGAAGTGGACCTTGAAAATATGTTTGTACAGTGAGATTATATAATTTGTAATTTCTTGGAAATTACACAATCAACAACACTATATATCATTCAAGTTACGGTTTTTGCTTCTTCAATTTCATGGTGTTAATATAAAAATCTATTTCTCCATAAAAGTTTTAAAATTACACATAGAAATTTAAAACAGACTTTACAAAAAATATGCTTTTAGTTTCATTAAAAAGAATATATCAGTGAATCCTTGGAAGTATGGAGGAACCACTTTTTCCCCCTCTCAACTTCTTTTTAGCATGAGAAGAAACATTTCATTATAATGAATATATTAATGACTCATGTTTATTTTTTTCCAGAAAACATTACAATGAAACCTTTCATTGTTCTATAACACAAAACAAAGGAAGTGGCAATGGGAAATACATTTGAATGAAATTTATTGCTCATTATGTGATGATCATTGTTTCTGCAATCCTAAAATGAAAATTGTTGAAATACTATAGCCCTTCAAATTCCACTTCAAAGATTAAAATTGATGACTTACAGAATCTTGAAATGAATTAAAATAAAACTCCTCGTAGTTTCATTTTTGCCAGCAACAAAAGGAGAAAATGATTGAAGTTTTTCATAACTTGATACATGACTGATATTATTAACTAGTTAAAATGATTTAATCTTTGTAACTACTGCTATTTACTTTCTGAATTTTTCTATTTACAAGATAAACAGGGAAACACATTCTTCTAAAACATTAAATATATATGGTTTTTAGTTTCGCAGGCTTCAGGTCTATGAGTACCTTTCTTCCACCTGACATGATGTTGTGAATTAAGACAAAATCTGAAAATGTCATAAATATTACCACTAACAACAAAAGAAAAAAAATTAAAAAATTGAAACTTTTTTCTGCTTAATGCTCACTAGAAACTTGTTTACATCTTGAGCTCAGTATAGACCATGTTACTTCCAGAGAATTCTGAACGACTGATATATACTATTATATTCTTAGGCATTTGAGTTATGTATTTTTTAAAAAAAAGAAAAACCCTTGAAATAGGTAATTGAAGAAGTCTTTCTAAGTTTCATTTTATAACTATGTATATCCATTTCTTTTAGCATTTAATATAATTTTTTAACCACTTTCATGTCTGCTACAATAGATCACTGAAAGCTGAAGACCCTTGCATTGAAAGTAATTTCCTGAAAGATACAAAATTTAAGGCTATGCTCATTATTTAGGTGTGATAAAAAATTTCAATCAATGGAATAATTCATATAATGAAAATTCTGCAATACGGATTGAATCAAAACATCTTGGAGTAATAATGGAACAAAATTAAGGAGGAATTGAGTGAAAACAAAATATTTGGTAAAGTCAATGAATCCAGTAAGGAAAATCAATAGCAGACAAAAGACTGCTCTCTTAAATATTCTCAAAACACAATGTCTAACATTCATATATTAAATGATGATGATGTTTACAAACCATTCGTTTTCCTGAAATATTAAAGGAAAATTTCAAATTTATTAACACTTTTACAGAGAAAAACTATATATATATTTTCAAATATGAAAACTAGCTTTATATTTATTTGTCACATAGTATTTTGATTTTCAATTTTAGATGGAAGGAACAAATTTTTAACTGTTACAAGATATAATTCCTATTCTCATTAATGTGCATGCCTTATTTTCTTGCACTTTCTGTAAATGTACTGTAACATATTTATTAATTTCACGTATTTCAAATGTTCTGTTGTTATTTTAATTATTATTACTGCAGCACATTTCCAGCCCCAAATATAAAGTTCTTGATGCATTCCCATTTTTCCTGACCTAAAATAGAAACATCAGCCTTTTCTAATTTATTGTAGAAATATATCAGGAGAGGAGCAAATAATGGATAGTAGTATCCAGTTTGCTAAATGTCTGTCTTGGATGACAGAGTGCTCAAAATTAACTGATCAGAACTCAGTTGTGATATAAGAATTTACATTTGCACTGTTTTGCTCCACTAATGAAGTCTGTATCATTGAGTTAGAAGGCAAAAGAGAATTGCAAATTCTAATCTACTTGTCATCTTCTTTGGTCGTCGCTTGAATGGTGGACGGCAACCACTAAGATTTAACAAGAACCTACGGTTGAGAGGCTGAACTTGATAACACTAAAGAAGACCACCAGACCAGCCATCACTTTAATTTTTAAAACACAGTTCATTTAAAGAGTTTTGCAACCAAGGCCTCCATGAAAAAACTATTGATGAAGATGAAATAACACCACAGCCTCACAGTTGCATTAAAAATAGCAAGTTACTTTCTTTGCACACATTGTTAATGAAAATATAATATTTTTATCACATTGTCAGATCACAATAAAACAAGAAAAATAATAACTGTGACAAGTATGAAATAAATATAAAACAAGAAAGTTATACTATAGAAACAATAGTAACATTCCACAATACAAATTCAAACACAGAATATTACAAAGCACTAAAGAAGAATAAATATGAAGAAAATGAAAACTTTTCAGTTATCCAAAATTAAAGTTATTGGCACTTTTTGGCAGCAGTTCAAAATGTGTAATTTTGAAAGAGTATAAAGTATTGCAAAATGTTGAATAATTAGAAAAACACAAAACACTATAATATTATGAAATAATATTTCACATAAACATTTTAATAGGAGATCACACGAAAGGTCTGAAGAAAATGAGTAAAGAATCTGTAAGTAAAAACGACTGAAACTTAAAAAAGTTAAATTTACAGTTATTTGTGTATTTCTAGAGCAATGGTAACAAGATTATTGTTATATACCATTAAGTGCAGTAAAAAAATACTGACCCTTAAAACATTGGAAATAACATGTATATTTTAATGTAAAAAATATCAATTAAACTTGTCAAACAGTTCATGCATGACAGTTCATTCGATCTTTCATTCATCCATTCAATTTTTAAGAAATCAACTCAAGGAGCACTGTAAAAAGAAAGGTAATTGGCCACTGTACTACACAAGAGCAGCTTGCTATTATTAATTCATTTTTAAAAAAACACATCACTGTTTTCCAAAGCACTTTTAACTTCTTCAGCTGGATGTTGTGGTGACAGTGTTGTTGGTCGTGATGGGCCGTGTTTCAGGTACTAGGTGTGGTGTTCTGCTGCTGATGGGTGGAAGGATAGGACTTGGGGGCCAAGGATTGGGCACAGATCGTGAATGGGGAATAATAAGCTGTGTCCCAGTAGCACCCAACAAGAGGGGATGAGGTGTGCTGCTAGTTGTTGATACAACAGATGAGGTGATAGGTAAAGGAGTAACTGGCGGTGGCAACATCATTGCTGCTGACTCAGGATGAAGGAAGTTCCGTCTCTGGTCAGCTCGTTCTGCATGTTGCTGTAAACATCGTGTAATCACATCAGGGAGTGTTTCCAATTGCTCTTGCACTGCAGTTAATTTGTCTTCTAAACTTGAAAGCCGCTCTTCAAGCGTGTCCTGTCGACTACTCATATCTGACACTATTTCATACACAGTGTTTTGAGTCTAAAAAAAAAGAAAAGAAGAGAAAGTTCATTCAAAAAAAGGTATTGAGACAAATATAAACATAAACTTTCCATGTCAACCTCACCATAATAACCACAATTACAAAATTTGTTCAATAAACAGTTTCTATAAAAGATATTAGGTTGGGCCTTGAATGGTCTCACCTTTGCCATGTCAGTTATAGTGTTTGCGTTGTCCATCAACTTTCGTTGGTCCATTTTAACTTTTCGCAAGCTGTTGTAAAAAAACAATATTAGAATGCAATTGTTTATTTGAGAATGTTATTAATATGGTAAATTTTGCCAATTGATTTTTCTGATATTTTTGATCAATGAACAGAGCCTTACTACACTTAATGCACATTAACTTAAAAAATCAAAGAAACTTTTGTCAAGGTTAATTTATTTCTGGTATCTTGTTTTGAACATGTTTATTGCCTCTCTGAAGTGAATATGTACAAATTACTTACGCATAGATGGCAAGGAGAAACTTCCGCTGATGTGTGCGCACTCTTCCTGGATTCACACGTTTCACAAGTCGTGTGTGCTTATATATGAGCCATGTCTCACGTAAAACATTTGCTGCAGCATTCTTCAACTGCAAATACATAGAATATGATCCTTTTTCTTTAAACAGCATTAATTTTATTAATTAGTAAAATTTAATTAATGTTATAAGATTTAAGTATGTATATCTGATGAATAAAATTATATTATTTTCTAGTCTCAGAAGAAATGTATTCATATGTGAAAATGTTTTATGGTAAGATATCATTACCCGCTTTGTAAGCTGTGTATCCATCATGAAGTTGTGCACATGCTTTTCAGCCCGTGTAAGTTCAAGCTTACGTGAGACAACAGCCACCAGGAGAGCTGTACAACCAGCTCCCTATAAAACAAACAAAAGGCAATATTTAATAAATAAATGCTCTAGAAATAAAGTCTGACACTAACATAAAAAACTAGTGCATAGGCAAGCTTCTCTAAACAGTTATATATGCTTAATCGTTTTCAATTAGTTTTAATTCCTGTATTTACCTGAAAAATTAACTCTCTTAAAATTGTGAAGATAAAGTGAAAGATTTTGCAAAAGTGAGAGGAATTAATTTATATGTAAAGAAGTGAAGACTGAATTAAAAAAGAGAGTTTTAAATGAAGTGCAAAGATATATTGTGATGTTAAATATTTTCTATCAATTGAAGTAATGTTGCGTGAAATGCGAGCACCTAGTAATTCATGTAATAAAAATGTTCATCAGAAAAACAGCACCTTATTTACCAAAGGAAAATTTAGAACAGGTAAGTATCAATGGTCCCAAATTCAAAGAGCAACAATTTACACTACATGAATATGGTTTTCTCAGCTGGTAGTCCATGACCCAGTGGAAATAATTCTTCCAAACGTTTTGTCTGCTGTAACCGCAAACATCCTCAGTGATAGTGAGGAAATTTGGGAAGCGACCTCTTAATTGGCTTCTTGCTACTTTGCCTGTAAATGCACCACTGGCAACAATGACAATATGTGCTGCAGTTGCAGACAAAACATTCTCGAGTACTATTTCTACTCCACTTGCTGGAGTTTCACTCCCCTTCTATCAGCCTGGAAAACAATATTCATATTGATACCAGCCTTAAAAGCCTACATTGCTTCATAATTTAAACTATGTTATTTTGTTTATAACTAAATTCAATTAAGTCTTCAAATGGTCTAATGCTGTGATATTAAAAGTCAGTTTCTAGTTTCAAAAACTGTTAGCATTTTAAACCAAATAAAAGGCGAAGTTCCAAGTTTCCAGTTTAAATAATTATATTTCTGATTTGAAATGTATTAATTTCTTAAATAATATATTTGAACTTATATCTGATGCTAATTGATAAGACATGTCTTAAGTATTGACATAACATAATGCTCATGATACTTTCATTTGATGTATTTCCATAAGAATTAAGGCTAATGAAATAATTTTTGGAGAAAAATTTCTCACTTTCATAACTTATTAGGAAGATTAAGATTATATAAAGGGGATTTACAATATTTTTTTATATTTGGCTTCCAGAAATTCATTATTTATTGTATACATAACGTTGATGTTTTCTCTACAGTTCACAGTCAATAAATATTCAGAAAGAGGCAGTTTCTCTTAATTCCACAATTACAATTACTTACACAATTCAAATAATATAACAAACATAGAATTTTAATGACATACAATTTTTGTACATTTAACTATAAATCATTTCAATTTCAGTTCTTTACAAGAATAAGAATACTCTCAGAATAAGCACCATTCAATAAATTAAAAACATAACTAATACAAATTTTCAAATACATTGTGCACTCCCGTCTATAAGCAATGTGAATCTTCATATTGTTGAAAATAGAGACCTAAAAAATTCTTATTCTTGTTCCATCCCTATCATATAAACACATAAAGCATTGTGACTGTTTACACTACACATAAAAAACAAATAGTTTACAGAATATTGGGCAGTGTAGTAGCTAAAGGGGTTTTAATAGTTGCAATATACTAACGGTTATTTGTAAGTTCAATAAAATCAAATCAAATAAAAAATCAAGAATGAACTCCTCCCAGTTTCTGCTGTTTAATTACAGTGTAGTTAGGATATTAAACATCAACTTGTAAATGTGATTAAGAATTACATAAAACCCTTAAACTGTACTAACATATTTTTTGTATTTAATATTGTACTTCGTAAACTTACAGATTTTACTGATTTTCCATTGACAAATAAATAAATATAAGTTGTCTCCAATTATTTAATTCTTAAATGTCAGTTTGAAGTCTTGAAAAACTATTTCTTCTGAAATCTGATTTTTATTCTGAATAATATAATTGTGTATAATGAAAAATTCCATTCTATGCATGTTTGAATGTAAAATTAAAATAATACATTTTGGGACTTATTAATAATATTTATAATAAAAGAAAATGTTTAATTATGTTTCTTTATTCCTTTTTTTGTCAAGCCATAAGTACACATCCAAGCAATTAGTGTTGTTTCTGAAAATGAGAAACTCAAGTGCTTGTGAGGTTTAATATTTTATCGTGATTCATTCTTGAGAAAGTATCAACATATTGATCAAGGAATATTAATCTTTAAAGAAACATGTTATTGCATCATATTAACAATTATAAAAGCTGTTCAGTATTGAATGACTTTGATAGAACATTTAATGTAAGAAAATATCAATGCATCTTTAAATACCCAGAGAAAGAACAAATTATTTTTGACGTGAAATTCTACTGGCTTACCCCTGCTGACTTAATTCTTCTCTTCACTGGGAATATACTATCTTGCATCTGAAACTTGTGTGCATCATAAACTTTGCTCCTTATCAAGTGTCCCAAATAATAAATTTCTGCTTGGTTACATGAAGTCATTAATAATTTCATTAAATCAACAGTACACAAAATTTTTAAAAAATGTTTACCCAAGGTGTTTTTGGAGAAAAAGATTTTTCTTGATATTCATTGATACCTTCTGAATGCCATTTCCCCACTTACTAGATAAATTATCTCTGCTTTCACTTACCATTACACCCGTAGTTACAGCAATGCCGCGACCGCAGTAAGTGTTAGGCACGATATCACCAAAGCCCACGCTCAGGAATGTGATGGCAATAAGCCACATTGCATTAAGCAGGTTGGCGTGCTCTTCGTCATGAAACCTGGTGGTGGGAGAAGGGCAAGTCCTCTATGTACCTGTTACCCCCCTGTTCACTCTCCACTGGAACTTGGATGATACCTCGGTGAGAACGGCTCGACTCTGACTGTTCCTCAATACTACTGGCGCCGTATTTCCTCAAATGTACATTATGACTGTGTCAGCCTGCAGTTCCTTTCTCTTGAGGACCATTTGGTGTATGCTTGGTGTAATGAACTTGTATCTTGCAGTGAAGGAAGCTTTTGCTCTTTCCAAAAATAATTACAGAAGATGTGCATTTTACTCTAAAAGTGTTCCTTAAAAGGATATAATGTCATAAAATTATTATTCTCACAAGTATCCTATTGCAAGAATGAGTGAGAATCATTTCCTTTCGCAATGTGCTTACAACACACAGTAAGTGCGATGAGGACCAAGAAGTGAAACAACAGACACAGGATCACACACAGGGAAACTGAACACTTACCATCATCCCAGTGAACACAGCAATGCCGCGACCACAGTATGTATTAGGCACAATATCACCAAAGCCAACACTCAGGAAAGTTATGGCTATCAGCCACAAGGCGTTTAGCAGGTTTGCATGTTCTTCATCATTCAACCTGGGGGTGAAATCAAAGCAAATCTTCATCTTTCCCCCCCTTCCCCAGGTCTCCATTGGTGAAGAGTGATACCTCGGTGAAAGTGTTGATTGCAGATGGTTTTCAGTTTTGCCATCAAACAAATACAATAGGAACATATGGAAGAAGACCAAGAGAAATGACTGATACTCATTGAATTGACAGTACATCATTTTGAGAGATCAACAAGATGAATCTGAACCCTAAAATACAGACAAAATAAGTTTAATACATTGAATCCAAAAAGTGAAGTCAATTATTTGATTTGTACTTGATGCCTACCTAGTGATTCACAGTGTACAAATTGTTACAAATCTGAGCATCCAACATGTTTCTAAAGACCACTTCTTTGTCAAATCTTGTGTAAGGAGAATAGAAGGAGAAAAAGAAGAAGAAGAAGAAGAGGACATATCCTACAGAAAAGTTTTTAACATATTCAATTAAATTTTAATAAAACTCATGTTGTCTTGATAATTTTAATTATCAGTTGTTTTCAAACTCTTAATATTGATATTTTCTATTAAGTAAAGAAAATAACAAGCAGTATCTCCCTATTTGTTGAACACATTTACTATTCAGAGAGAATAGATGAAGTTGGAGAGAATTGAAAGGAATGAAAATGAAGAAATTTAATATTTATTTTATGTATAAAAATGAAAAGAGGTGATGGAAATGATAGAATTTTATGAAACTGAGAAAGAAGATGAGAATTGAGTTGCATTATGAAATGTTGTAGCCTCTGAACAACAGAATTTGGAATAACAAGTTTTTAAATATTAATGGTTTTTATTTTCTATTATGAAAAATAGAGAATTAGTTTAAATAATAAGCTAATGGTACTCATCCTTCTCAATTTATTTGGGAAAAACAGCAAGGATTTTATAAATGCTATTAATAGCAAAAAGGAACTGCTATTTAAGAAATTTATTCCCAGTAATTGGAAAGTCAAAATTCAACAGGGATTACCAAGGTATTTTAAATCTACCAACAAAATCTAAGCATCGTTCAGAGAAAATAATTTCAATTACTTCAAATGAGAAATGTTTTACAGAATACAAACTAGCACAAAATATGAACCTTGCAATTCCAAGAAAAGGAATGAGAGGAAAAGACAGTTTTTAGCCTTAAGACTTTTATACAATCTAAGGAGAGAACAAAAATTGTGATATGAAGAATAACTAGATATTAGTTAAGTGTTAAGAAACTACAGAAAGTCCAATAGGATTTTCTAAGAAGTTTCCAAAAAATATAATTACATGAATTTGTCACACATATTCCCTGAAGAATTAATTTCCCATTGTTCTACAAACTAAAGCCTCAAAAGTTAATAAATTATTTCTCATGAAGAGACACTAATAAGTAATAGAACGATTTGTTTTTAAACGAAAATATATACTCATAACAACTGCAGCTGCATTTATCTTATTATTTTGATCATTTCATTGAATGTTTCCATTCCATTCCTCTACTCCCACAAATACTGCAATACACCTGTTCATGAATGGTGCTGTTGATCCACTTCTTGTTTGGAAGACAGTCCATAAAGGAGATTTCCAGTAGTGAAAATTTCGCCACCATTTTGCTGATAACTCACTCTGACACACATTAATGTAAGATTTTGGATTTATCAGGAGAACATACATTAAGTAGAATAAAAATACATACATTTCATTTACCAATACTGAACATACATGCGAATTAAATTGTAGTTGTAAGTCATAAAATCATTGACAACTGGTTTGTTTCCTTGCACTGAAAATTCGCTTCACCAAACATACTCCATCGGCTCTATTTCACCATTTCCAATGAAATATTTCAATTGCATGAAGAAATTTTAAAATTACATAAAATTATAATTCAGGAAATTTTTAACATTTGTACTGTTGAACTTATAGGCACTATTAAAGAAAGTAAAATTCAACTGCATTTATCAGGTCATAAAAGTTTGTCAAGTTTTCAGTGGTAAAACAAAACACTAGAAATTCTAAGAAAATAGACTTTTTATTGCTTATTGTATATAGAAATATTTTTATTTGGAAAAGTAGAAAGAAAGATGAGAAAAAAAATGATTTTGAACTGTAGAGAAAATTACTGCTCCAAGAAATGTCAATGAAAATTTGTAATGAAAAATTAAAAAGACTGAAAACTCCAGCAATAATTATTAGTAGCATTTAAAATACTGACTTTATTTTCAGCAGAAAATTCTGTTACACTGACTGTTCATGCATGTTTATGGCAGCATTAATAACACACTTTTGCAAAAAGCACTGAAGTGAGCTAAGCATCCAGATGGCATAGGCAACAGCACTTAGAGCAAGTGTAGGAGCGTGCTTATGGTAGCGAACCTTCAAGTGCTTGTGGATGCGATGCCCAAGGGCCACTTACCATCATGCCGCATGTGAGCGTGATACCGCGGCCACAGTAAGTGTTGGGGACTATGTCCCCGTACCCTACGCACAGGAAAGTTATGGCGATCAACCACATCGAGTTTAGCAAGTTGGCATGTTCTTCGTCGTGGTACCTAAAGCAGGGACAAAACAGAAACGATTGCCCACAACGCCGTTTTTTGGTTAGTTCTCCATCTGGAGAAATGCACAAATACCAAAGTTCTGTGCCTTCATTCTTGTTTCAGAATATTCAGAGAATCGATAGGGAAATGTAATTGAGAAGGTAATACAGGAATTGATCAGGCATTTTTTGAAGTTCAATTTTCAAATCATTCATTTACAACACAATATGCAACAAATGGCATGCCATGCACAGCTATTCTAATGATTTAATACATATTATGTCTACAAACTGAACTAAGTAACATACAAATGGGAAAATAGAATGTGTAACAAAGTACCTACATGAAGACACTAAGAATAACAGATTCTACAATAGGATACAGTTTATACTGAAAATTAAAGACATATTTTATGAAGGAGTTGTTTGTACTGATCTACATACATCTTGCAGTGTGATGGACATACAGAAGGGAATGAACAATCACATTTTGGTAAAGGAGAAAAGTATTTTAAATGTAATCTAAAAAAGGCAAGACAAGACAAAAGAGTGTGAAAGAAAGCCATTCTTTAAACAGTTTTGTATGTGTTTCTTATGTTTTGCAGAAGTAATGATAATATTTACAAATGTGTGAAGCCAGAAAAGTTCAACTTTAGTCAATTTTAACCCACCCTAAGGGTGAAATGGTAGCATTGATCGCCGGACGATCACACACAGACAGACTGGAGGAGCACCAGGAAGAGAGAAGGAGTAATATTATTTTTGAGAAATTATTAACCTGAAATGATACACAAATTTCTCATAAAAAGAGACAAATTTGACAAAAAACACATTTATTCCCGGTAAGGATGAAGAGATAAGGCTGCTGTGGAATACTAAAGATAAATAGTTTAAATGCAGATTTTCAATGCCATTTACAAGCACAATTTACCTACAGAACTTTTAACTATAATGACAACTTTAATATTTTATTCTAAGGGAAAAGGTATGCCTAAGGGGAAGCAAATACTAAGCACATCTTTCATTTGCATCGCAAATGAAATCACTTTAAAATTATATCTACTGCAAGTCAGAGTTTTTGCTAAATATTTTGAACGGAATGATAAAAATTATTATAATTTGATGAAATGAACATGCCTGCTATGAAATTAAATAAAAAGAATTTTGAATCCTATAGACTTTATCAAAACTCAGAAGTAAGAATATTAACAGATACAGAAGAAAACCTAAATACTATTGAATGATACAGTTATAACAATGTAGATCGCACCAATTGAATGAACTCAAAGTAATATGAAGGAAACAGATTCATCTACATTATTCTTCATCTACATTACTTTACTGCAGCATTCGAATGACAAAATATGGTTTGTTGTTTTCACATACTACTTAAATCCAAGGTTCATTAAAAGAACTAATCAAAATCAGCCTACTGAAAAGTAATTTAAATAAAGACAATTGTTTCAGATGTTTAATTATTTAATGAATATGTACTCTGCACAGTAATACTTTAATTAATTAAACAATGGTAGTGAGAAACAATTTTAATATATTTTTATGACGTGATTGCGTGCATAGTTCAGTGCAACCTCAGTTGAGCTAAGCCTGAGTGAGTATGGACTTGTGAATGTACTAAAAGGTGATCAAATGCTGTGAATGGACAATTAATATTAAATTAGGTGGAGCAATGAAAAAATAAAGCAATATTATAAGTGCAATTGCATACAATATTCTAATTTGCCAGATTTTCTAATACACTACTTTAAATTCCTAATATTAATTTTACTTATAATACAATAAATGATTACAGCATTTTATGATTTACATTCAGCCTTGCTTTCTGATATCGTGATGAGCATGTAGTAAGCACAGAACACTTGTATCAATAAATTCAATTAGATTATATATTTTAGACTTTACATCATGCAATAAATGAAGAGTAAACAATGTACAGGCCCTTTTAATGTACAATTCACTAGAATGTGTCTTGAAGAAAAGGTACCAAGTTATTATTTGTAGCAAGTTTTGATTTTCATCTATTTGAATTGCTATTAAGGAATGCAAATATTTAATGAACTGGTATTTTTATTATTTGAACTATGTCATTTATGGTCCAATTTGCAAAATTAGATCTAATGAAAAGAAAGTATCTTTTAATATGATGTAGATATATCATCATACTGTACTATAACATACTTTAGCACTACTTTTATGAAATTCAATAAATCCAAGAAATTCAATTGTTCAATTTGTTTTGTAGATAATCTACTCTTTTACAGGTTCTGTGAATGAAATCACACCTTTAAAAGTATTTTACGTGGGAGCAAACCAATATTTTTTCTTCTTTTTTCAGTCTTCAAATCTATAGGAGGTATGAAAACTCAGCAACAAAAAATAGCAAAAATAATTTTTGAATGAAAGGGACATGGTTTCAAAAGCTTTTAACTTTACAATCATCAAATATTAGTACAAACGTCAGATATTTTTATTCAAAGGAATGCTATTAAGTAGTAGTACATTTTTTTTCGGGGAGGGGGAGGGACATTTTGTTTGAATGTCTTTTTGATGTGTAGAAGACAAGGGATCAAGTCTTAAATAATTGACAGCATTTTATCTTTGTGACAAAACATTATCCCATTGCTGGGACAATGGGTTGGTAGCAAAATGGCTCATTAATTCAATTATTAAAAGTATAGAAATGTATTGACCTGATAATATTTTGGAATTGCCCCCTTTTCAACATACTAGTTATTGCTACACCCAACAGTGCAAAGAAAAATATTGTATTATTTATGAAAAACACCTTTGCTTTCCTCTCACAAGGACTTGGGTTTGATTCCTATTAGAACAATTAAAAATTTGTAGCCTTCACGAAGATGAGCCAGGCTGTTTATGGGGCAAAATGGAAGCTGAGTGCGTGGATGGTGCTGAGTAATGGCTTTCTTGCTGTCAAATGTGCTGGTTGTTGGGCTGGTGAGTGCTTTGGCATTTTCTGGGTTGGCAAGAAAGCAATTGCACACTACCTCACTTTCTCTAAACTGCCTAATAAACCTCATTGATGCTACTCTCTGATGGTAAAAATCTGGCTGACAGACCATAAGTACTAGGAATTTCCAGGACCATAAAACAGATACAACTCACTGCTTTCAGCATATGTAGTTATAATTATTCAAATTTTGCCCACTTTTAACCTACTTCATATTACTCTCAAGATATTGCTTGTGTCCATATTTATGGATACACAATTCCAAAACACCCCAAGTCACTCAATAGTGGCAAGGTTTTAAGAATATGCCAAATATGTTGTTTTTTGGATACAAATTTGTTTGAATTTTATTTAATGATATATCTTTTTTATACCTCACAATTCTGCTGCCAAGTTTTTCGGGTTATTGTGGTATTTCAAATGAGAGAAAGAGGGTCAAAATGTCCTCAATAAATAAAGGCTTCGTGGAAAGTACTTCCAATCTTTCTTGTTACTGTAATCTTAAAATTGAACTGAACAATCTTTCTTTTCTTAATTAAAATAAAAATGCTTGGAAAAAATACTTATGAGAGAACTTTTGCATGAGTAAATCAAACTTATTTACCTCTACCTCTTCAGGGAGGGAAAAAGATGTTAGGAAAATGTCTTTCAATAGAATTCCACATACTGCACATCTTTGAATTTGAGATACTACATACCCCACCCTTACCAAGGAGTTAAGATACCCAGAAGATCTGAACACTCAAAAATGTAATAATGTTCTCTTAAGAGTCTGTGAAAAATGGCCTCTTAAGTGTGGGAGTTCCCTGTCTTCAGGAGATCCCTGACATCTCAAGGTTATGAGGTGAAGGTTGGCCCAAGTCATACAATTCTGGGTTTCAAGCTATATGTAAAGATCTTATTTTGTAGTTTATGGCTTGAAGAAGATAGGCCTTGAAAATTAAGTTTTAAAGCTCTATGATATTCTGTTTCCAGTTACACATGATCAATGTCAAGAAAGATAGATGAGGAAAACAGTGACGTAGAATAGTGGGGGTGGCATGGGTGGCTCTCTGGGCGTCACTTTTAGGGGGCAGAAACATTTCACAATAAATACTAATTATAATAATATCTTGTAAAAATTTGAACAATTTAATTTCATATTTTTGTCCCACCTGTGATTCAAATCTATTGAAATAAGCCCGGAAACTTTCATTATTTATTCTGTGATGACTTCTTTAAATAAATGCATTATAATAACATCTTGTTCATTGTAGTAAATTAGATTACAGAATTGATAAATCCCTTCAGGGAAGTTCGTGAGTGATGCTTTGACAATTTAAAGAAAGTTTCATTGATGGATCCTCAGTGGTACAAGTCACATTAACTTAATCGTATATGTGAATACGCTTTCCAAATCATAATTTTAATGCTCATAAGTATGTGTAAAAATTGTTAAATTATTGAACGTTGTTGAAAATTGTTTTGTTCATGTACATGTACATTCAACTATGTATTAAATATTTTATTTATGTTTTTTTATTTATGTAATTGTATGTTTGATTGTCTGCTACATTGTTCAAGCTTGTGTATTTGAGTCTTTTAAATTAAAATACCTATAAAAGGGGGCAGTGAAATTTTTCTCAGCTTCGAGTGACTGACACCCATGCTAAGCCACTGGAGGGAACAGAATTTAGATATGATTTTTCAACAAATATTAAGGTTTATTAAGCTCAAATGGAAATTATTACCTCTGTGTGAACTTCTCTTGCTTTTGCCACATGATTTTAAAGATTGATTTGGTGTTAATGCCACAAAATGTATTTATACTACAGAATTAATATAGGTGATATTTTGTTTGCTACAGCAATACATGATACCTGTAGCTGTTTACCTAAATAGAATTTTGCTCTCTCTGAAACAAATAAATAAAATGAATAAATGTGTGTAACTGTGAGTGTGTGTGTATATATATTTTAGATTAATATAAAAGGTCCTGAATCTTTTTTTAAAAAGTGTATTTCATATTATTTTAATGCTAATTGGTAATTATCCAATTCTCTCTAGAGTCTTATTTGAAAATTTCTAATATAACATATTGGAGGCTTTAGGTTTCATTTAATATTTGAATATGCCTAAGATTTCTTGAACAATACTGCTTTATACTCAACAAAGTTTTAATATTTGTTTAGAATAGTAACCTTATTGTGATCACAATCGTTTCTAATAAATCACAGAGAATGAAATTCATAAAGCTACCAAGAAGCCCAAAGATTTAAGAAGGAAGAACATTTTTTTATAACTCATTTAAGTAGCAAAATTGTACAAGCATATTACTTATATTTATCATTTCTACATTTCAGATGCTTTTATTGGAAGACTTTCTAAGAGGAATTATTTTTAGTCAGCAACCATTCTCAGAATATGTCTATTTCATCAAATTACGATGCAAATGAATTTGAAGATATTTCACTTAATGTGTGAATTCACTTAGTGATAGAAGAAACTGAACTTTTGAAAACCAAGTTGAATCAAGTTAACTTTGAATGTCACAAAAAAATTATTTGAAAGTTTTCATAAAAATTAAAAATGGAGAAAACTGGCTATATACATGCATTTTATATATTTGGAGTTTATTTGACAAGTTAAAACAAAACACATTTGCTAACTGATCCCAAAAGTAATTTATTTGTGAAAAATAAAGAAATGAATAATTTTATAATAACTTTATCAAAATTGCAGACCAAAAACTATAAGATCAACTTGTTAAAGGATCAAAATTGTTTTGGCTTCAAATTTTTCATGATGAGAGATGAACAACTGGATTGTATGCACTCAGTGTTCATGGGAAAAGAGGAAACAAAATAAAGATACTTGCAATGAAGTAACTCAATTTTGATAGAAATGAAGAAGAGTCATAAAACTATACATTTCTGTTCAACACTGACTTTCTGAAATGACCATTTATTCAGTCTGTTTCTGTTATTAATTACTCTTCATACATTTCTTTCAAATTTTTTGATTGTTGTTATTACTTTATTGAATTGTAAATGTATGTCCATTTATTTTTTTAAACAGTCATTCTGTGTATTTATTATAAAAATTTATGAAAACATTTAATGTTCACATCACATTTTAAAATATACCAATTTTATAGTCATGTATTGAAAGTCCAATGTTTTTTCCTCTTTCTTACCAGCTTTAGAAGCTGGGAATCACTTTCCATATGTATAGAATTTCTTTTATTTTCCCCTAAATTTATTATTTTACATTATTTTTAGAACAGATTAATTCACAAGTGCTGAATGAATTCTTTGAGAAATCATTAATTAATTAAGAAGCAGTCATATTAAAGCTTATATATGAAAGTAGTTTTCTTCATCTATATTAATTTAATTGAAATGGCAAACTACAATTTTAAAATGTCCCTTTTTTTTTGTAAGTTCATTTGATTCTTTACATGATGTAAAAGCCTATTGAATTTTCTCTTCATTTCAGCTAATAATCAGAAATGATTCTAAGGATTTTACTGAAAAGAAGAGTATTTTGGGAATTATTTTGGCTACTTTTTTCGGATCTTCAGTTTCAAACAAATAAAGAAGGTTTGTTTATTTGTTTTTATTACATATATCTAGTTTCTTCCAATCTTAATGAAATTTTGTGTACCAGATTATTATAGTAAGAGAAAAGTTTCTGTTATCATGGGATTTCATATAAAACTATTGCCATCAACTTTCCTATTTCTTAACTGAGAATTAAAGTTTGCAGTCTTTCTTGTGTTCAGGAGTATCTTCAAAAGGAAATTACTCAAAGTGGATAAGAATTATTTGAGAGCCTATACAATTTCCTACATTTATTTAATCATTCTGACAGTGTCTTTAAGTAATTGAAGTTAAAAATTGAAAATTACTTCTGAAGAAGAGAAGTGGGGTGTGAATGGATTGTATGGTGAAACATGATTTATTCTCTCATGTTCCTTAAATGTTTATGATAATTAAATGCCTGAGTAATGATAGGTTATATTGGATTATTTTGTTAGAAAACAGTCTACCAACAAAATATCACAGAAGTTGGAAGAAAATATAAAGTTTCTCCGGGAATCATTACCAATGTTGCAGCATCCTGTTGGCAACAACCATTAGATAAAAGGTTTCAAAAGAAAATTAATACAGAAGCTAAATGCTTACAATTCATGTGGGTGTTCAAAGTGATAATTTTTATTAACTCTGAAAGTAAATTAAAGAGGAAGAATTTTGTTTTTTAATAAAATCTCTAAATATAATCCCAAAATGTTAATGAGATTCTGTAAACATTTTTAATTTGCAATTTCTCTTTCCCCAATTCATCTTTGAGAAAAAGAGCAATGGTTAAATAAATAACTCACAATTGAAAGTAATTTAGTATTTCAGAAAGTCAGACAAGGGCTAAGTATAAAGTTAGAAAGGGAATATTCTCAGTTTTTAAGTTGAATTCAATGAAATGTAAGCAATGTTTAAATAGATTCAAAATCAATGTTATATGGGTTATGTCACGATACTTTTATTATCTTGGGAAAAAATTGCATACTTTATATATTTTTTATAACAATTTAGAATCAAACAGTTAGTTTAACTGATACAATTTAAAAATTAATTTATTTATGATATTGTTTTAAATTGTATGATTATTATATTTCTAAAAAAATTCTCATATTTATGATGCAGTGTTGTGAGAAAGATTTCAGAGACAACAATAACAACCACAACAACTTTTCTTTACTTTTTGTGTACCATTTTCATATATACACGATTGCAATATTCCCAGTTGATATGACATTGCTATAAAATAATCTCATCCATGTTTCATATTACTATTCTCCTCAATCTTGCAGCATCCTTGACAAGAGAAAAACAACAGAAGGACTTGACCATCTCAAATCTTTTCACATAAACATTGATGGGAAAGGACAATGCAAGCAACAAGAAGAGAACAGCAATACCAAACAAGGACAAATAATTAAGAATAACAGTGAACCAAAAAGCAAGCAACACTAAATTGTAGTACAAGATTAAATTGCACTTTGCAATAATCCACTAGTGTGTTAACTGAAGTGACAGATTTTCAGAAGAGCGTGCAATTCACAAAGAGGCACCTATCACCTACAACTATGAAGTATAATCTAAGAAATCAAATAATCTGTGTTAACCACAAAACATTCACCATAAAACAAATTTAAAAAATAGTGACATACCAACAGAGAGCAGCAATGCTGGAGAAAGAGAGTTCCAGACCTGAACTGAATTTAATGCGCATTAATGATCAAAATTGAAGCAGCAGGCAGAATACAATTTAATTCAATGCAATGGATGACACTGCTTTCTCTGTATCTGGTTGTAAAATAATTGATCACCATAACTTATTTATCTAATTTTTAATTTCTTCAAAACATTGTTATACATATATAGAATCTTAAATATTTGCTGATATGGATATTTTCATAGTTCAGAAAGTTGTAATAAGAAGAAAGAAATTAATACTTTTTAATAAGTGGTTTACATAAAAACTATGAAAATCACAGTGAGTATCATTTTCTCCAAGAGGCAATGCAACTGCAACTGTTATGTAAAAAATAAAGTTAGTCTAGCATATGAAATTGAAATGTATTATGCCTTCCAAATGAAAGCAGAAATAAAATCAGGACCAATATAAGCTTGATATGTAATGCTATTAATGAAGAAAATTGTCTTTACCATTTGAAAACATTATTTTATCGTGACACATGAAATTTTCTATTCAAATAGTTCTTTATGGAGGTAAAATACTTTAGGAAACAGCTTGAAGCAAAATAAGTTTGTTTCATAATATTGACACCTAATGTGTACAAAAAAATGTGTTTAAAGTCCATACTCACTTCTTCAAATGTTCATTTTAAATTATCATTCTATCCACTAACTACTAAAACATTAAAAACATTTTCCCTGTAAATCTGATTAAAATTAAAAGGCATCTGAAGGTGCTTACTCTCCTATAGCATTCAAGAAGCATACAAGCTGCTGCTATAACACTGTTTATATGATTTTTTACATACAATTGCAAGATGGTAAGATACTTTTTATCTGAAAATTTTATGTATGCACATAAAATAAAATATTAATTTTTAAGAACAGAAGCTCTCTATTCTTCTACTGCTAGCCTCAGATAAAGATTCAATGAAAATAAATATACAAACAGGAAAAATGGTGGTACTTAAGTAGATAGCTTTTGGGAGATTCTAGCATTGCCTATTTTTACATTAATGCACTTAAATTACAAAATTTATTCACAATTTATGAAGTGAATCATTGCCCAATTTATTATTTGTTTTACTTGTAGAAGAAAGTCCTTAATAGAAAAGAAAATAGTAAGAAGTCATAAAGAAGAATATAAAAGATAGATAATAGATTAATCACTGGAAAATGAGATTTTAATTTCCAAATTTAAAAATTACCCAGTAACAGAGGCATAATGTGCAGTTTTCATAATTTTTTTTCTTTTCATCTTATTAAAAATAAGATTTTATAATCAATTTTAAAAGTTATAAACTCATTATTTATTAATTTTTAATTAGAAGAGGAGTATATTTCAGTTGAAGAAATTATAAAAAATGTTAAAACATTTTGGGTACTACCTTGCAATCATTTTAGGGTGAGCAGAAAGATTGATAAGATAAAGCAGGGGCAAAGAGAAGATAAAGCACTCATTATTATCAATATAATAAAATTTGAATAATGAGTGAATTAAAATAATAATTGTATCTCAACATGTCTCAAATGTTGATCCGTTTTAGAACTATTTTTTTTTGGACTTTATAAGTATCATTGGAATAATGAGCAAAAACTAAACTCAGTGGGCCAAAAAAAAAGTTTTTTTTCTTTATTCCAATGACATGAAACTTTTCTAATTATTTTCAGGATCAATACAATTTGGAAGAAACTTTCGGGAACAAACATTTACAACACGCTGAATTTTTTGTTACAGCATGAACTAGTTCTAATCTCCACAGTGCATAATGCTACAAAGCCTATTCACTAAATAAAATAATTAAAAACTTAGTTACTGAAACAATTAAAACTCCAAACCTATCAGAACTGATTTTTTTTAACCAATCACAAACATGAAATTGAAATTTTACCTATCACAAACACTTGTGGAGAATAAGAAATACTAATATTCTTATGGCAATTGTAGGCCTACATTTTCTTGCGAATAAGTACTTGTAGTACTTAATAATTTAAGTAGATCATAACACAAAATCAATGAAAAAATGTTGCACCTTTATTTTCTTCACTTTTATTATTTTAATATGATATTGAAGCTTTTCTTTGAACAAGCAGTACAGAGAAGGCTTTGGAAACAATTAAACTTCTTTGAAGAAACTTCATTTACAACAGAAAACAGATTAAGTGCACGGAGGAATACGTAATATTGTATGCATGGAGGAATATTTAATAATTCTATACTCCTCCATAGTAATATGTATAAGAACAAATATACAACTTGGCAGAAGTTTTTTTAATCCAAAGCTTTTTGAAAAAAAGAAATGAAATATTTCTTCCATTTTGAATGACTTGTAGTTGTATTGTAAAGACTGTCTTTACCCAATATTTAACTATTTACATTGTATTTTCAATACGGCCGTGAAAGCTTTTTCAGTTTGTTCTGATAAGTTTTTGAGTTTTAACTATTACATACGAGCAACATTATATTCTGAATTAAATATTAGATAATAATTGTATGCATATGATCTATTAGGCACAAATACATGTTAGAAGTGACTTTAAAACATAGGTATTTTTAATTAATGAAAAATATGATGTGTTAATTTTGTTTTTGACATGGTACTTGCTCTAGGAATGACATGATCAGATACTTCTTAATACTACATTCATATGCAATGGAAATTTATAGAATTGTCAGTTAGAGAAATAGAAGGGAAAGAAAGGAAGATGCTGAAAGAGAGAGAAAGAGTGAAGTAAGAAGTAAGTTTAGAGAAGAAAAGTTAAAGAGACAGACTTGAAGGAACTAAGACAAGGGCAGCAATAAGAGCAATAGCAAGGGCATTAGCAACAGCAGCACTAGCAGCTGAGGCGGCAATAGCAGCAGCAGTTTTAGTAGCAGCAACAGCAACATGTGTATGCTAAACTCCATCTGGTATGATCGCCTTGCGTCATTTCATCTCTGCGACAGCACTAAGATGGGATGACCCCGCTCGGCAGGTGGGCAGGCAGCGCAGCACAGCAGTGGAGGCACACACACAGCCGGTGCGGAGTGCCAGACCTCTCTCTTTCCTTCTCCTTGTCCTTAGTCTCCTTGTTCTGATCACCATTCTCTAAGTCTCCATAACAGCCAATTTCATTAGCACATATGCTTTATGCATGAATGTTATAATCTGGTTTTATCTCTGTAGCTCTTAGCTGTGTCCACATTCTGATGTCCAGTTAGTTATTGAATAAAATTAAAAGAAAATTATTTTTTCATATTACTTCTTTTGTTTTACAGACAGTGAGTAATTATAACTGGCATGTCATTTTTGTTCATATAATGTGAGAAAAATGTCCAGAAAGTGGTTAATAGTAACCAAACATTACAGGAACACCGAGGTATCAACTAAAAACCAAAATGGAGGACATGGGGGCAACAAGCATTAACCAATCCAAGAAAGGATCAAACACATTGAATAAAATGAGAAATCACTGAAGATATGATTTCAAATTCACAATAAACACAACATTTCCTTGTAAAAAGAATTTATGAAATCCACCTTTTGAGCATTACTTAATAAAACACACATGACTGGCTGTTGACACCAAATATCCACTTTCACTACCATGCACACTTTAAAAAATAAACAACATTTATAATAATTTCAAAATACACTACTCCTGAAGCTCACATAAACTATTCTACATCAACTAAGTAGAGAAGAAAGTCTGCACACTGACAAGAACATGCCCATTGGTAAAAAGGTTGGAAAAAGATTGCATAGAAATATATGAGATATTTAAAAAAAATATTTTAAGATCTCTGCCATGTAATATTTTATTTTATTTATGGATAACTATTCAAAAGGAGCACAAAATCATAGATTTTTGCCTTGGAAACAAAATGTATTTTTGGTGAGCATTGACAAATGGGCTAAGTTCTTATTAATGTTGCTTCAATTTCTGACAACAAATAAAATTAAATATCAGCTACTGCAGAGAAATTAGTTTTTCAATATTTTTGTTGTTAAAAAACTATTATTCAAATTTTTGTTCTGGGAGGCTGCGTAAGTGCAGAAATTAATTCCAAAATTCCAATGAATTACATAATTACAAAATTTTGTGAAGATAACTCAGTCATATCATTTTTATTCTTATATTATTTTATGTTGAAATCAATGACATCTCTAGGTGCATGCTTGATGTGTTGATGTTTAAAAGTTAACTTCTTAATAAGTGAGGTTGTAATGTTCTAAAGTAAAGATTAATGAAGAGTCAAAAACCAAGATTATAAAAGAATTAAATTTACAATTATTTTGATAATGAGCTGAATATGATAAGACTGAGAATATTAATGCCTCATAAGTGTAAACCGAGATTTCACTTCAACATAATGAGGAATTTAGGCATGGGAGGAATAGACAATGGCAATAATACCACTGAACCAACAATTTTTGCGAGTCATTAAATCTAATTAAATGAAAGTAAACTTCTGCAAGATGCATGAATGATCACATACCTACTTCATTTTTCCACAATTAATACAGATTTTGCTTTAATTTTGTACTTCAAGCCACTTAAAATTACGATACACATCATGTTGCCACCAAAAGGAAGTCTTACATGGATGTGCAATGAGCTTGCTAAATCAGAATGACTGAGCATAACTTGACAGCACACTATTGGGATCGCTCTGAAAAAAGTATTGAAGTTATAAAAACAAAGAAGAAAATTATTGAACAGCAATATCATAATATTATAAGTGATGCAAATCAAATCATCAGGCTTCTCACCTATACTTTACATGATTTGTTTAAATGATTTTAATTATTGTACGATTTTCAATTTCTTAAAATCTGAGGATTCCCATTACCAAAACCCTGTGCACGCCTATGATGAATTACAAGGTAGCTCTTGCAAATGATTATGAGGTAGCTGTTTTTGTGTCAGAATATTTACATAGCTCATTTTTCAAATGGTCTAGATCTGCATTGTGGATTCTCTTGTACTCCCTCGCAACGATATGGAAACGGCTCAGCAGATATTCACATTGTCCGGCGTCTGTCGAGCCAACGTTGGTCGGGTCATCTCGATCATCCAGCATCTCACAGGCGTCCACTCGCACATCTCTACGGACCTTCCCCGGCCTCAGAGCCCATCGCACGGGGTCCGGGCTCTGGGCGCCGAGGGGCGGGCGGGGCGAGGGCGGGGCCACACAGCACAGAGAGCAATCGAAAGCGTGGGCGTGGGCGTGGGCGTGGGCGGGCACTCACCTCTCGCACTGGCGGAGCGTCCACGAGGCGATGATCCACAGCGACACCATGAAGACGAGCAGCACGGTGCCGGGGCAGATGGTCATGAGCGTCTTCAGCACGAAGCGGGTGTTGAAGTTGATGCGGTTGAGGGCGCCGATGCTGCGCGACGACGCGTCCGTGAACAGCTTGCTGTGCAGCAGCATCACGCGGCAGATGAGGTAGAGGCGCAGGAACATGGGCAGCGACAGCGCCACGTCGTACGGCACCGTCACCCGCCCCATGCTGCCGCCCTGGTTCGCCAGCCGCGTCGTCCACTCGAACTTGTAGTCGCCCGGAATCGGGTGCACCGCGCAGATGGCCAGCTCCACCCCGATCTGCGTGATGCGCTGCCACGTCATGGCGATCCGCCAGTCGTCCGCGCAGTTGTCGATCATGAAGAGCTGCGCAGCAAGCACCGCGTGGTTGGCGACGGTTGCTGGCGGCAGGCAGTGGCGGTGACAGGGGCTTCGGTTGGCGGTGGTTGGTAGCGGACAGTGACTTTTGGCCGGGGTTGGCATGGGTTGGCATCAGTTGGCGATGGTTGTAGGTGGTTGGCGTATTTGGCGGCGGTTGGCAGATGGAGGAAGTCGGCTACTGAACACGGATGGTGGAGGTTAGTGGCCATTGGCAACTGTGGTAGTCCGCAGTTGAGGTGGTTGGAGATGGTTCGAAGTGGTTGGTGGTTAATGGTAGCGGTCGAGGGTCGGCAGGGTCGGTGACGGTGACGACAGCAGCGGCGGTGGCAGCGACGAGGTGGTGGGGAGGCGGCGATGATTTAGAAGTTTCTTCGTGAGTGACATAGTCTTTACTCTTGTTATTTTAAAGGGTTGCTGGAATTTTGCTAAGAGGAGGATACATTTGAACGGGCTGTGGGGGATGATCTTTAAAAATTCTTATTTTTCATACGAATTTCTAAATAAGGATCTTGTTTCCAATAGTTGTCAGAAGCCACCCTTATTTACTTCCTTCTAATATAACCATGAATTTTTATTTAGCATTAGCATTTATTTAGCTTTTTATCTAGCATTTGAGAAAAAATATAATTATTAATAACTGAACCTCACACTTTTCTGATTGAGATATTCACTCAACGTTTCTTAAGAACATCGACAATATTTTCCCTTTTGAATTCAAGATCAGAAACTTAATCGAGTATTTTTATATTCATTACAAATTCACATTCGTCGGTTAAACAATGTTATTTCAATGTTATACATTACCTAATTAATAGTCGTATGGTGAACGTGGTAAAATTTGTTGTAACGTTATTTAAAACCATTAAAATTTACCATTTATTTATAAGAATCAGAGATTAAACTTATTATTACTCCTTTTATCCAGTTAAATGAAGATACGCTTAAATATGCCGCATATTGATATGAATGGAATGATAACCGTATTATTTACGAAGGAGGTGTTCGAAAACATCACAAAAACGATATCATACAGCTATTACTACCAACTCTCTTTAATGATTTAAAGCAGGGAAAAGTGCAGAATTCATCCAAGGTGGCTCAGCCAGACTAGTTCCAATTAAGCTTGTTCTACAGCACATCGCACGCCTATGTTACTAGTAGCGAGAAAGCGTTAGCCTCCGCCACATGCGCTGGAATCTGAGGTTAGTTTACCTGCACCTCCAGGCCATGGTAGGCAACGATGAGCCCGAGGAGAATCACAGTTGAAACTGAAATAAGAGTCTTGAGCGCCGTTGAGAAGAACGAATCCTGAAACAAAAGAAATGTCACATTACTGAACAATGTTATAAATTTGATTTTTTGTTTATTTATTGCAAAATTAACACATAGTAATTATTCATTCATTTCGTTATGTAAAATAATATAAAATTTTCTTCTTGTTTAGCAGAAGAAATACGAAAAGATACTGTGACACGACCACTACTACCCCTATTTTTATAACTCGGCATTATTTAATTTATTGGAGTGGCTAGCTCTAATTTTAATCGAAGTTTGGGCGCTTACATACTTACACTATCATTTATTCGTGGGCTGGAAATAGCCGATCATGGTAGAATCGGACAGTGAAGGTTGAAATTTGTTAGGAAATGTTTCAACTCTTTTCTAATAAAAAATCATATAATAGGTAATTTGTTTTAAAATTGTGAGTGACATGAAAAGTCGACTTCGAAATTAATTTTATTTTCGTTTCTATAATTTGACAAAAAAACTCTTTACACTTTCTTTAATTTTACCTATATTTGATGGCCATCGACTGTCTATTTGGATAATGACACATTTTTTATATCTTAAATTTATCTCTTAAAATTTAAAACATGTGTTGGCCTTGCTAAATTGATTATAAAGCCCTTTAACTTATTACCTATATTTTCCTTTACAAAGATATTACGGCACACTTGACGTAGTGACAAATTAAGCGACTATTTCATATTTTCACTCTGGAGCTCTTCACGTTACCAACTAAAACAAAATATTTTTACATAATGCTCTGACGGGTAAAGCTCCTCCTACTATCAAATATAATGTAGCTCTGACTCAAAGAAAAAGTGTTCATTTGCACCTACAACCTGAGCCAGAGTTCACTTGTTTCATTGTTACTACCTCAACTCGATGAGCTCTTGTTGCCCCCGCAACCATGCATCTAGCCCTCTCTTGTCATGTCCACAATGTTTTGTGTTGTAAACTTTGTTTCCCAAAAACTTTCTAAATTGCCTAAAATTTATTTAACCAATAGTATATTTTCATCTTTCGATGCCCCGTATCTCATTTTAATTTCTATCTCGAAGTAATTACTCATATTTTACTTGTTTTATTGCGTTAAGTTTTTTATTTTAGAATACACAATCCCGAAAGGTATTTTGCATTCTCTCAAAACTGATGTGGAAATGAACGATAATTCATTGATAATAATTTTTCATGATGCTCAATGTTCACCAACGGTTTAGATATTCATGGATCCAGTTTATTATAGTTCTTAACGTCAATAGACCGGTAAACTGCAAATTACAGACTCGACTGATGTTTACCTAGACAATAGACGAGGTTTGTAACCACCCGAGTATTATTTGTGTTATTGGCCATGAGTCGTTCAACAATTTTCGTTATAACATCTTATTGTAATAAAAATACTATATAAACAATTCTTCTTGGAATAAGTGTTTTCGTACGAAATCTTTAGTTACAAATTATTTATTTCGATTGTTCATAAAGGACGACGAACTGTTAAATCTTTAACGGAGGATCGGAGGTTAAATCTTTAAGGGTGACCTTTCTTTCCTTTAGTAGCGTTAAGTCGATAAAACAGAACAGTAAAACGAAAATTGTCAAAAATATTCAAGCCTTAAAACACCCAATAAGTAACATAAAATTCTATAATCACAATAATTTCGCAAAAGTAATTATTTATTCCATGATAAAAATTTAATCGAAAGTCTTTGGAAAGTTTCAACCAGCCTTAAAAAATACCAAAAAAGCAAACAACATAAATAACAAGAATTGGAACTATCTTAACTTATTGCCAATCCAAAGAGAAAAAAGGTCTTCAATGTCATTGCATTGACAGATAATGACTTCTTGTTTGTAGAGTACATGTTGCAGTCCAAAAGGAAGGTTGTCAAAAAAGACGACGAGTATCTCTTAAATACTCGTACAAGCGTAATTAATTTGACCTATCAGTTGGAAGAATTTTTACGAATAGTTTAATTCAATACCAATAGATAAAGAACTACGTAGTAATGCTTAGTTATAAAATAAATTAGAAATATTTCTGGGGAAATGAAAAAAAAAACGCGATCAAGCATTTCAGAATTAATTTAAATATGCTATTGCAGCGGCGATAAGTGTTTAAATTTAGACGAACGGCCCGGCAGCTGCAGCGCGTGACAGCGAGGGGCGCGCGGGGCTGACGGGCGCCGGGATGTCGGCGCTCGCGGCGTCAGCGGCTGCCCGTCGCCTCGGCGTGCCGCCTCAATCCATCACCACGACTCTGCTTTGCTGCGCCGCGCCGCCAAGTCATGCCACCGCGCTGGCTAGGGCCGCCTGGACGCGGCGGGCTGCGGCAGTGTTCGCGCCGCAGCGCCGTGACGAACTTCGCCTAGGCAACCCGTCGCACGCTCCTGTATTACGCAGACCGGTTGCAGCGTGCCCCTGCCAAACGTTCCGTGCGAGATTGAGGACCGCGAGGGAGAGGCGGTGTTGGGCGAGAATACCTAGCCCGATCACACAGAAAACGAATGATCAACACTTTTATATTTGGTTCAGGCCAGAGGATGATTACTCTGATAGTTATAAAACTGTTGAGAATCTTCCAATCACCCTGCGAAATGTATTCTTTTGCCAGCCTGAGACGAGCGTCAACAGATTTAAAAGTGTCATTTCAGTGAATGAAGTTCAAGGTTATTTTTCATAAGATTTTTCAAATTAAGTCACCAAAATAATTTTTTAAGATTTGTAAATAATAATGCCGAAATGTATGTGAAAATATGAAACTGAATTCTCTGATTGATAAATTAAAGTTGAGGTCATGCACGTTCAAGGTAACCGGGCAGTCCATAAAAACCAAATATTAAAGCGCCTGCACTGTTCACTTTCTAAACTTGCAAAAAAAATCTTTTATACAAACAAACAAAGGACAACAACCAAGTAAATAATATTTCTTTAAACAGAAGTTTTGAAATATTTTTTAAAATATTTATTTGCTACTTGTTCAATTACATTACAATTACATCTTTTCCTTGAAATCTAACTGCATAAACATATTCTTTTCATGCGAGTATTTTCCAGTTGGTGGAATGCCAGGAATAATAGGTTGAACCACAGCCCCAACACAATGTAGCAAACGTTTGAGAAATTAATGCAAATCATTTTCACGTGTCATTAACAACTCTCCAAATAATTTAGGCATGCACGTCAAAATAATAGCTCACGCGACTGGAACAACTAACAGACGTTGAGTGCACCAGACTTAATTTATTACCATGTTTTCTTATTTTCATGTTTCTGAGCGAAATATGTACTAATATTGCTGCGGCAATCTCGTCATCTGGACTGAATTAATTCACAACACTTGCTTCGAATTTATTAAGTATTTTCGTTATTTGATCTTCTGTAATTATTACTTCACGTTGATTCTACTCGGAGAGTTACCCGAATTCTCACGTCATATACCGATTGTAATTTTCATTCACCGAATGAAACTACTTTGCTGTCAGAATGTTGATCAAGCTGGCTATCGATAATTTTGTTTCTCGAAAGTTAATCAACAATTGGTAACGGTTACATTGGGCTTAATTGCACGCGCAGAGGTGTATTTTCTGGACATTGTCGGGCTTCGAAGACCTTGATTCTGTAATGTAGACAAACTTTTGTAAAACGACACGAAGAATGGAAATTCGACTTAAACAAAATGTTGGTCTAAAACAAGTCTCTTCGTCTAAAACAAACTCTTCTAGACGCCGGCTGCTCTGATCGGTAGTTTTACGAGGTTTCTTCGATCAAAACCAGGCGAATGCTGGAGCAGTACCCTAAGAAACGGGCCATGGAGCGCGCGAGAGCTTTTCTTCCACTTTCTTGTCTTATGCTACCCCTTACTTACATACACCTACACGCAGTACTCAACCACATATGCCGGAAGACCGGTCGGAAGCTTAGAGCCTGTCTCGGCCGAGGCGGTGCCAAGATGGTGGGCAATACCTGGTTAGGAACACCGCGCTAGCCGATAGTAGGTCGGTGCTGGATCTCGCAATCCAGCGGGGAAAGATCACTGCCACCTCCCGAGGAAAAACATGTACTACACTAATGACCTTATCAGAAGACGCGCCAGAAATCACTGACAATCAATCATCAATCAAAGAAAGAATAGGCTAAAATGCGAGGGAAGGATGTGAAAAAAAAAGACTCTCCCGAAGGATGTTTGCGTGGGCAAGGGCGTCCCCGAGCGAAGCGCGCCAAACAAATTCCATTTGAGGGCGGGGCGCCGGCGCACGGCGGGAGCGGGACGCGGAACACGGGAGAACAGCCGCGCAATCAGCGAAGATTACTCGCCGCCCCACCCTCGCCTCCGCCTCCGCTCCCCGGCGCGCTCTCGATCTCCTCTCCGGCGCCTCTCCCGTTAACTTCATTACCTCTCGGGTGGCGACCGGCCTCGTAAAACCGGGACCCCCCCCACCCCGTCCCCGCCCCGGGCACGCGCACTCCGCTTCCGGCCGACTGCTCTCGCACGAAGAAATCGACTCCTGTCCGGCGCCCCTGGAGCACCCCTTTGTCTCTGCTACACGGTGGCTTCAAAAACGTCAAAAACGGGCAAAAATCAGTTTTGCGATGTTGTGTATTAAACGTATGGGCGCATATGAAACTAGTAGTGCTAAAGAGAACGTACTTCCACGCCCGTACTTTTACGCAAAAGTACGCGAAAAAGTAATCAAATTTATGACCTTATTTAAAAATCTATCTTTAAGGAACAGATTTCATTGTAGGAGAAAAATCACTATCTTCATAATTGTAATTGTAAAAAGGCGACGAAATAATTTTGAATTTTTGAAATTTTAAAAAATCAAGAGTTTTGAAATGAAAACTGTACCATTTACTTAAACATCCTCCACACTATCCAACAGCAATAGTAAATCAAAATCGATGGAGCCATTGTTTCCAACATTTTGAAAATGTCCCTGGGGCTTCATATAAAGTAACCCTCCAAAATTAAAATATCGGTTACAAATTTAAGGGGCCACGACATCAGTCACATTGATTGGAGAATATCAATTTTGGAGAAAATAGGCTTAGTTGCTAGAGTTGTTCACAGACGGCAGACAAACGGACAGTCGGACGGGACGGAAAGACGTTTTTCCGTCATTCGATTTTTCGGTACCAAGGACTCAAAAACATAGATTCTGGCTACACCACGTTTTATAGCATTTCCCCTCTAAATTTAGCAACTGGATTTATCCACATTTTCGTCACCAGGGCCCAGTAATACGAGTTTTTCTGCCAAATATTTGCCGTTTTTTGTGCAACATTACATAACTTTTGATCTACTACGTAAGCGGCAGCGAGATAGTGAAAATCAGAGCTTCAAGTTCCCCACTTTTGTTTTGTTATTTATACTGTTTTTTTTATCTTTCATATTTTTTCTATTATTGGGTAGGGGTAAGAGCTCCGTTTACGTGCCGATTTTTTTTGTTCAAAATTCAGGCGATTACTCCGATTTTGGAATCCACCTTTACTGCCTGAGAACAATAACATTATATTCGACTTAGAGGAAATTTTATAGAAGTGCATTTTGAAAGTCTTTGTGTTCTTATAATGATGCTAAAATGACGTTTGCTCATAGGTTTTTTACAAGTCCGATATGAAAACTGTTAAATGCGTTATATATATTTGTCAACATGTCAGAACATTTATGCAAAACATTTTACACAATTTATTTTCAAGCATATTATGAAATTTGTTCCAGGTATTTACAAAAAACTAGGTAACACCTGAGTAAAAACATCAATGAAGAGGAATACACGAAAATATGCGGATTGCCTACAGTTTACTCAAGTGCTTTTTTCGTTATCGTCATCGTATCACCGGTAATACGGGACTAGATAAATGGTTGTCTGATATCTAATTTTTATATTGCATCCATGAACAGAATGAAGCCTGAAACTCGAAAATGACCGATATTTTGCCGCAGAAATGGAAAAAAGTCACGCAAAAATGCTTGTATATTGTAATAAAATTTACAACTACACTTTAAGATTTTCCAAGAACAACTTCAACTAATTGTCGTTCAGAAATGTCCTTAGAGCATTCCCATTTTTGTTTTCATGCAAAGATAATTTATGATCGATAGGCACAAGTATTGTGTTTGGAGTTTTATCGAAGGAAAAACTTTTTGTCCGCTTTCTTCACAAACCCGGAACACTGTAGGCCATTCCATTTTGCGCCCACGCACTCACTTCCGTGGTCCCGAGTTTCTCCGACTGCTCCCTGCCGCTTCCCCGGACGGATTGTTCCCCGAGTCAACAAAGCTGCCGCTTTCGGCTTCCTCATCCTGTCGCCGGATGTTTTTCTCTCAATGAACACCCCATCTCTGGACGGGCTCCCTTGTGTTCTTATGGCTCTTGCCTTTCCAAATCCCTGCACTCCAGAAGATAGTCTTTCATGCGCGTTTGATTCGCATCTTTTCCTTCAGGCTAAGCTCACTTCAAATATTTCTCACAATTAGAAGAAACTGAATTTCTGCTATTTAATGATGCCAGTTTCATCCATGAAAACAATGTTTCATCCCATATCTGAGTTATTTTTGCGCCTATTAGGGAACTTGCTTCATTATTTTCTCATCCGTACAAATATTTCTTGGAGTCTACACGCAATTTCAGAGGTAAGCTAACAAGGTTTAAAGGAGAAACATTTAGCGAATTTTGTTTAAATATGCGGATTGAAACACACGGCAGGTGTACATTTCATAAAGTAAACCGAAATTTATGTGATTGCTTTTCTTTTAAGAAACCTATACTGCATTCTTTTTATACATCTTTAACCTTATCAAAATATCTTTTGTCCACATTAGTGTGCTATCAGTCAGAATCCTCAGAATTTGTAATCTTTCTTTTCAGTTCTCTATATTTAAGATACGTATTTTTCCTCTGTTGATAGTTGCAAATATTTTCTTCTCTTTCAGCTTTTGCCAGACTTTACAATAATTACTAATTTCTTATTTTTTTCTTTTTAATATTTCATCCTTATTCTTGTTTCACTGATTTTACACGCCCATCTGACTTATCGTTACCAATTTTGAACACGCCTTTCCTTTCGCTTTGTCAAGGGGGCATTTCATTTCAATTTTGACTCGCAAGTTCAAGTTCAATAAGCTTTCAATCGACCTTATTGGCGTCTAGAATATTGCTTTTCTTTGTTAATCAAAATTAAACGAAAGCGTCTCCTTAACTACTTTTCTTTGTGTTTGGGCTTTGTCGTTTTGGTTTTTTTACTACACACTCGGCCAAGAATTGGATTATCATTTGTTTTGTTTATTGTACATCGCGTTATCCTTATCTGCCCCTTTCTAAGCTATCTTCTTTGCAATTTACACTCAGTGCACCTTTTCGCCCATCTTACACTGGAATCTCTGCTCTTCTCTGAATTTCGTTCTCTTCGTCCGGACCTTCATTTCTTTCTTCGAATTCACCTACTTCTCTGCTCCATTTTGCTTTTGCCCCTCCCTTCGCTCTTACTCGCGTTCTCAAGATGATCTCCCTTCTTTATTACACTCCTCCTTCATTTTTCCGTTCCGTTTCGTGGAACAACCCCTTTTTTCACTTTCCAATGCACTTCTCTTCCTTTCGTCCTATGCATTCACATCTTTTTGTTACTTTCTCTTCATCTCTCTTTCCCCCGAAGCCGGGTGCGTCTTTGCGGCGACGGCGCGTCGGGACGGAGAGTCGCGGGCGGGTGGGGCGGGGAGGCGTGCCCGGGGTGGAGGCGGGGCGGGGTGGAGGCGTGGCGGGGGCGGGGGTGGGCGCGATCTAACGGTGGCCGGCCCGCGGTCTATGGGGGAGAAATTGTATTTCCACGACTTTTTTTAGAGCCGCAAGAAATCCGGATCGCTGAAAGGCAGCGAACGGCCGCAGACGACAGGAGCGATGGTGAAGGAGGGGAGGGGAGGGGAGGGAGGGGAAGGGAGGAGGAGGGGGGGCGAGACGACGTGCGTCAAATGCGGGGAAGGCGGATTACGCGGCTGTGGCGAGACGGCAGTGCGGGGGTAGGGGGCGGGTGGGGGGAGGGGGGCGCCTGGAACTGGCGCCCGAGGGCACAGGCCGCACTGAAGTGGGTCGAGCTCCCCGCCCAGACGCCCGCCGCACGAGGCGGCCATGCCAGCCATGCCTCGCCTCTGCCGGCGGCAGGGCCAACAGGCCAGCCGTCATTCTCCGGCGAATTCCTCCATCATATCGAGGGAGAAGAGGTTTCCAAACTGGTTGCCAGAGAAAATTATTTCTCTGCAGCGGGTTCAAATTCATTGAGGACTAGATTTCCAATTTGTTTGTTTACAGGTTATGTGCTACACTTCAACTAATTATGTGTTACTATGTAAAAAATAAACATTTATCATAATCACCTTCTGGATGCTCCTGGCTCTAATTCTCCACTGCGTCATGCTTCAACAGTAACAAATTTTACTTAATCTACACTTTACTTAATCATCACTTACAGTATCACCCTTTATTTTTCAATTTCCCTCCAATAATTTTTGATTCCTTCTAGGCTGTCCGGGTAACGCCGCGTCGTACAATAATTTTTGATGTTTGACCATCGTGTTTGAGGATTTTCTGTGTTCACTCAATGACGTATGCAGGGATAGCCCTGTGTCTAGCGTTCGAGATGTAAATATAGAATCTGCTCCCCTACATTTTGCAAAGATTTTGTAGTTTAATTATTTAGATAAAAATGATGAGACATTTTGAGAAATGAAGATTATTACCTTTTTAAAGGAGAGGCAGCGTCTATCCCTATATTAGTGATTCTAGAAAAAACGATCAAATGACAATGAAAATTCACTCTATCGTTATGGTTTGTGAAGCTCATTCCAAGTAGATAGATTTGGATCATGGAAAGGCATTTAACATTATTTACGTCCGAGCTCACATAACGCGCATTTGAACACTGACTATAGCCGATCACTATTAAACAATCTTTAAACCGATACTTTTTTAAAATAATATATTACTAGAAATGCAAATATTGTCGTAACTCAAATTACGACTTCTACAAGTATCGAAACTCTCATGCCGAGAGTAGTATGTGTGTGAAATGGAATGTTTGTTTATGCTTCAAGGAACAAAATCCAGAAATAAACTTGACTTAGCATGGTGAGAATCAGCTACTTCGATCTTCAAAAAACTTGAGATGCTGAGCATACATTAAATTTTTGTATTCCAATTGTATACTTTTGGTTGTGCATTGTGAATTTGGTAATTGATTTAATTGATAATAAAATAATTATTATTTGAAAAACTCTTATATGTTATAATTACATAATATTCATCAAACTACTTAATATATTTTTAAAAGTGGAATATTTAATGTAATATTTTACAAAAATGTATTACTATAATTATGAGACTATGAATGTTCTGTAAACATTGCCTAAACGAATATGGCAAAAAAGTACGAATAAACAAAAAGTTATGTAATGCTGCGCGAAGAAGCGGCGAATTTTTAACAGAAAAAGTCCTGGTAACAAAAAAGTGGATAAATCGTGGCTAAATTTAGAATCCTCTATCACATAGTGTAACCAGAATCCATGTTTTATGGGTCCTTGATATCAAATAAATCGAATTACGTCAAAAATTCCGTCCATGAACAAAGCTAGCGGCTAAACCGTTCAAACGATTTTCTACAAAATTGATATTCCCCAATCCATGTGGCTGATGTCGCGGTCCTTTGAATTTGAAACCTATATTGCAATTATGGGGTGCAATTTACATGGAGCCCCTGGGAAATTTTACAAATTTTCAAAAAAATGGCTTAATCGTTTTTTATTAAATTTTGTTGTTGAATTGTGTAAAGAACGTTTAAGAGAATGGTGTAGGACCCCATGTTTGTGAAAAACCCTGATTTTTCAAAAACTGCAAAAGTTCAAATATTTCTCGGAGTCTTCCAGCAATTAAAATATTAAAGATAGATATTTTTTCCTTTACTTAAGTTTCTTATGTTTCTTAAAGATAGATTTTGAAATAAGGTCATGTACAATTTTTCGAAAAATGAAAAATACTTTTCGCGGAATTTTACGTGAAAATATGCGGGAGAAAGTAGTGCTTGTTTAGCTTTTTTAGTTCTTAAACGAATTACAGATTCTGAAGAAACTCCTTTACAGTTGATTAAGATTTCAGTTCAATGATAAGTTAACTTCTGTCAAGAACTAACATTATTTCATTATCTGCTTCGTGGGAAATAAGGATAAATATTCCAACATTGATACAAATTCTATAAAACACGATATTTTCTTTAATGTTTTATTGTTCGAATTGTATAAATATCTTTAGGAAATTTATCTACACCTTTATCCTTCATCTACAGCTTTAAATTGTATATAGTATACAATCTTCTAAGTGTTCTTGACCACTTATTCTCACTTCCACCTCCCCTTTAATAATCCAATTTTCTAAATATTGCTCATAAATTCATTGAGTATGTGTACTATTTTATCAACCTAGGTGACAAATTTTGGGCCTGCGCTATAAAAAACTTCTCAAACGTACAGTCCCACTCGTAAAATTCTGTAGGTGTGGGTTTACATAATCCGAACACCTTCAACTCTCCCCTCTCTGTCCACTTCTAGAATTCCGAGAGTTTAACAGGTTCTGCGCGTTCAGACCAAATGTTCTTCGCTGTGAACCGAAGCGAAACGTTCACCTTCCGAAAACGAAAACGCATCTCTTTTTGTCAACTACCAAGTTGAAGAAATTTCCAAGCAACCTTCTAAACTTTCCGATTATCTCACAATAGAATGTGGCGCTTTTGCCCCTCTTTCGGATGCATGGAGAAAGAGAAAGAAGCAACTTCGCCAATCGATGCCTCGACGACATCGCTCTTCCATCGCTTCGTCCACCCAGTTGCGAACTCTTCCCCAAATAAGCTGCTAAGTCCTCTTATGTACTCTGCTGCAAAGTAGACATATTTTGTTTCCTAAGCTGTTTCTTCTAATTCCCTCGGAGCGGCGACAAGCAAAACCTTCTTCCTTAATGGTCCGTGAAGTGGAAGCGGATGCTTTGTGGGTGGTGACTTCGCAAGCGCCGCAGATACCGTCGCCATCCTCGTGATCACCACCGTCACCACACTACCACCGTCACCGAAGTCGACCACAAACGTTGCCCCGCGCTATCGCGAGCTTAATAGATAACAACAGTCTCCAGCGTAATTTTTACACAAGACATTGCATTTCCTTGGACGTTACTGCGATCTACTACGCTTTATCGGTAGCTTGGCGACATTCTGATAGAACCTCAGGAGGATTTTGGCTTCAGGGGAAAGGTGACCTATTTTGAGATTTCGTCGTCCGCCAGCGCAATTGAAGGAGGTTTATTGTTGTCACCGGTAGCTTTGGAAATTACTTCCCGACTTCACAAATTAGTTAACGAATCATATTGAAGAAAGAAGAACGAAACCATCTAGCATTTTCAATAGAGGATTGATATAGACGGTGCATAGTTAATTAAAGTCAGTGTGGCGGACAATAACAGAGAAAGCATTTTAAGATTTTACACCAGTCGATTTATTCTGGATTGAATTTTTCATTACATATGTACTATACAGCGTAAAAAAAGTTTAAGTGTGATGTTTGAGCTTAATATTAATCTAACATTCGAGTATTTGTACATTTTAAATAACAGGAAAAATTTACGGTTCACAATGAATTCAATTGTTTATGGATTATCGCTGCTCACATTTTTGCTTATTAATTGAATAATTATCTTCAGTTGCTCTTCCTTCATAAAAGTTGTCCTAAATGTTTATTGCTACAATACAATATTGTCATTATTATTAGTTGTAATTGAATTGTCGATAAAATTGTCGTAAAAATCGTCGATACAATCGCAGGCATTTGAAGATTCTCTTTGTATTTTGTTTCATTTTACTTTATCAGCATTTCTCCACTTAAACGGCAAATCATTGCATGCACTCGACTTCAATTTTCTATTACTACTGTTTTTTTCTTATCTATACACAAGACACGTACTCTCATCATTTCTTCTTCGCAATGCTGTAAGTCTAGATAACATTTTTTCTATCGGTTTATCAAACACCCCACTTAATATATGTGCCTCCTATGTTTTTAAGATTTCCGAGATTTTAACCCTATTCGTTAAATCCTTACCAACATTTACTTCATCTTTAGTCATATCCATCTCATTTAGTTTGTACCGTCAAAACCTCCAATTAACATAACCTTCTGACCTTACCATTCCTTCCCCTCGTTTCTCACTTTCACTTCTATCTACGTACGTCTCTACAACCAATCGCCTCCCCATTCCTTTGCACGGCCCCAATCGTCACCGCAACCTGAAACTGTCGCCTCCGCGTTCAGTGGTCACCTCTTATCGCCTCTTAGCATCAACTGCGCCCTCTATTCGCTCGCCCGCAATCAGCGCTCGCGCATCTTCCCGCCTCTCGACCTCGCGACCCGGTTCGTGCGAGCGGGG
>BOPP01000036.1:507739-523314 GCA_017312745.1 Gryllus bimaculatus
ATTGATTTGAAGGCGAGTGTGGGCCGAACATGCGGGGATGGGGGACAGTTCACTTCGGTTCGGATTGGTTCGGGTTCGATCAGAATCGGGTCGTCGATCAAGTCGGATCGGGGTCGGGTCGCGGTCGGGTCGGGCTCGCGGGCGGGGCCGGGGTGGGTAATGCGGGCCGGGCTAAGGTTGTGGCGGGGCGGGGTGGGGGTTCGGGCGGCGGAGTGAGACGGGTGGGCGGGGCTGTGCGGTGCGGGTGGGGCGGGTTCAAGGGCGGTGGTGGGTAGAGAGACGGGTGGTGGGAAGGAGGGGTGAGGAAATTGGGGGCGATGATATGAGGCGGGCCGGAACTGGGCGTAGACGAAAGTAGAGACTGGTCCGTTGCATGAGGAAACCCGAAGAGCAAAGAAACCACCGCGCCGGGAATTAGAAGGGATGGGATGAAAAGGACGGTGGCGAGGGACGGATCGGAAAGGACCGGGATGGGCAATGGGCGAAGGCAGAAAGGACCGGAGTGGCAGGGGGTAAAGACGAGTGGGAGGATGGTGAAGGGCGAGTGGGGCTGGCGAATAGTGGGCCCGAGAGACGAGCGGGGAGGCAGTCGCCAGTCGTTAGAGAGAGCGAGGGGCGTGGGGCGGGAGACGAGGGGGGCGGCGCCTCCATTTGTCACGCCCAGCCGCCCCGCGCGGCCTCGCGTCGCCGGCCGGCCGCCCAAACGCACTCGTCGCGCAGCCGCGCCGTGACGTCGCTCGAATCAAGCCCCGCCGCCCCCCCGCCCCCCGCCACCCCGCCCTCGCCACCGCCTCCCGCCGGATGTTCGCAGTGTTTCTAAAATCCCTGTCACCTCCCGGGTGGCTGCGCAACCCCTTCTACACTGGACATCGCGCCTTGAAAACGCCAAAAACAATATTTTGGGAAAGTGATGACATTCCTTAATTTGGTTGACAGTCTGATTTCGTACTTTTATTATAGTAATCGTTCTTGAATAAATGTCTTAAAACTCGCCTCCGACGTTTTTTCATTTCTATCCGAGAAATACACGTTCTCTTGAGGGCAAAATTGCAGATTCATTCCCGCAATGAATTCCGAAAAATTCTTTGGAATGTCTTTTACAACTATATTTGATTTCTTCTTTTGGACTGCCTAATTTTTCCCCCTAATATTTGAAGAGAGTTAAAAACTTTACAAACGCAGGTAAATTTGTGATCACTGTCTACTTCTGCAATTGTCTATCAAATATTTTGGTGTGCAATAGAGCATTGCATGGAATTTAACAGTTAAAAGCGACTGTTTCTTATTGTTGTATGGAAATAAGGTGTTAGTTAATTTGAATTAAAATAGAGTTGTGGGTTCACATTCATTTGAAAAATCAGAAGTTTGCACACAGTACGTACGAATCGCAAGATTGCGAGTGAACACAAGACTTTCATTAATTCCTTCTGAGTATTACGCACAGTTTTGTTTTTCCCCATATGCACCTTGAAATTCTTTCAAGGTTAATAAGTTCCCGAAGGCGAATCCTGCTCGTAGGTTTTTGCAAGTTTATTTTAAAATGTAATGTTGAATTCCGAAAATTGATAATCAAGCCTGCAGCTTGGATTTAGCTGGTAATTTCAAGTGCTGTTCACTTAACAGATGTCAACATCAGTGTTAGACAACGTCTTGAGGAAATAAATCGTTTTCATTAAAATGATTTCGGTTACTGATGTTTAATCATCGCCACTACATAGAACGATGTTAGGCAGTAGGTTGGTTAAATTCGCCGGCATTAATCACTAATATTTCATGCGTCATAACCTCGAAATGTAAACGTTTTTGTAAATTTGTTTGATTCTGTCTTGGCAGGCATCCGTAAAAACCGAAATGCATCGATTTTCTAGTCAGCGCCCCCAATTGTTTGTCGGCAGCGCGCCGAATGTTCACCTCATATGTCTCGATTGGTATAGAGATGTGTTTAGCTGCGGATGACGGATTCGACACACATCTGAAGAACTATTATGCTGTGATTACGGAGAATTTAAAGCAAACACTAGTGGCAAGGAGGACATTCTACTTTGAAAGCATTAGAGGACGCGTGTAAATCCGCTGTATCTGTATTTTGTGGCTACCCTGAAGTAGAAAGAAAATGAAACTTGCCGATCTGGTTTGATCATATCATTCCCTTTTGAAGAATAAATCTATCGTTTACCTTGGCTTCGAAGCTCTTCCCCGGAAAGGCCTGCGAGAAGCGATTTAAAACCTTCGAAACCGGTGCGTTTCTTTCTAGCGGAGTTCGCGAGCTTCGTATTCCACTATGTTTCCGTTTCTTCATTTTTTACTTGGACCCGCGTGCTGGTCTCCCCGAAAACCACGCTGCGCAGCCTCTCGGGCGGCCGAGCGCAGTGCGTCGCCCAGTTCGCCCATCGCCCACTCGCGGCGGTGCGGTTCACGAGGCAGTAAAACGTGATGCGGAAGCTGAGAGGAGAACGGGGCCGGCGGGCGCCCCCTGAGAGCGGTCGGTCGCCTCGCGGCGCGGGGGCTTTTTCACTCCGCCACCGCGTTCAAGCCCCCCGCCGCCCGCCGCGCCCCAACCCGGGCACGGCGCACGGCCGCCGGCCACCCCAATCTCCCCGCCCCTTCCTTGCCAGCTCTCCTCCCCACCGCGCGCTCTCCATTCCGTCCGCCGATCACCCATCTTCCCTCTCCCGTCACCCCTCCTCCCAGCCCCGCTCACTCGTGTGCCGCTCCCCCGCCTCTCCCTTTTCGTCAGACCATCCGATCACTCGCGCACCCTTCCGCCTCTCGGCCTATTGTACTTTCGCCCCTCCCTGCGGTCGGGTTCGGATCACCCTCGCTGCTCAACCCCTGCTCCCACCCCGTGCCACGTCGGCCACGCCCGGCGCCGATCACCCCGCCCGCCTCCCTTTGCCAGCTCGCCTCCAACCTCGCACGCACTCCATTCCGTGCGGCCCTCTGCCCATCCGCCCATCCCCGCTCACTTCTCCTCCCGCCCGCAACCTCCCCCACCTCTCCCCTTCTCCAGACAACCGCTCACCGCCTGCCGGCTCAACCACCTTCTCCCCACTCGAACCGATTATCATTTGCCCCTCCCGTGGCACCCGCTCTTCTTCCACCTGCTTACCCATCTCGCTGTGTCCCACTTACTTCATCTGCTTTACCTCCTATCCTCGCCCGCCCCCTCCACAGATCAGGCAACCGTCCACCGCCATCTTTCCGGTCGCCCGCCCCGCCCTTCATTTCGTTCGCTCAATCCCGTTCCCACTCCAAGCCACCCTCTCTCTTTGGCTCTCCGGTCCGCTCACCAGCCTTTCGCCACCCTTTCGCCACGCAACCTACCGCGGGAGACGGCATTGCCCCACCAATTCGCTCACCGACTCTCGTCCGACGATCGTCCACTCGTTGCCCACCCTTTACTACTACCTTCCCTCTCGCTCGGTTTAATTCCACCATGTCACCTCTCCGCCTGTGCTCACTCACTCAAAGAAACCCTCCCACGGTAGCTCGCTTACCCCTTCCCCCCACGCTGCCGCGCGAAAAGTAAGCCTGTTCCCTTTCGCCCACCGTTCCACCGGGGGTCAGTGCGCCCGCCACCGCCGTTTCACAGAACGACTCTTTACACCGAGGGCCGTTTTCAAAAGGGGGACCGAACATGATAGGCCCCAAGCCCCCGAACCGGCCCGTTAGTTTACTCCGAGGCTTGAGGGGGCCCGGAATAGGGAAAGGGAAAAAAAAAAAAACTGGTTTTTTTCAATCCGCATTTTTTTTTGGAATTTGGATTGACTGGCGGTAGCCTTCCCACCTGGCCTGCCCTCCCTCCAGCAACGGTTCTTTTACCTGCTGGCCTCACCTCCCATACTGCTGGCTGTCGGCTGAATTCTCCGCTGCCATTCAAGGGGTAGTTGCCAGGGACATCAGTATTGGTGACAAATCGTATGGCCTATCTCCTCTCGCCCCTTCATTCGTTCGCTCATCCGTTCACTCCACCACCCTCTCTCTTTGCTCTCAGGTCCGCTCACCAGCCTTCCCACCCTTTCTCACGCACCTACCCGGTGGACGGCATGCCCCCACCAATTCGCTCACCGACTCTCGTCCGACGATCGGTCCACTCGTTGGCCGCACCCTTTACTACTACCCTTCCCTCTCGCTCGGTAATTCCACCATGTCACCTCTCCGTCTTCTCACTCACTCAAACCCCTCCCACTAGCTCGCTTACCCCTTTCCCCACCTGCCCGCAAACTCACCTGTCCCTTCGCACGTCCACCGTCCATGCGCCCGCACGCCCGTTCTCACAGGACGGACTCTTACACAGGGCTCAAAGGGGGGACCGAACACGGCATAACCAGCCCGAACGGCGTAAGTTACTCGAGCTGAGCCGAATAGAAAGGAAAAAAAACTGTTCAATCCGCATTTTTTTTTTGAATTTGGATTGACTGCGGTAGCCTCACCTGCCTGCCCTCCCTCACCGGTTCTTTTACCTGGCTGCCTCACCTCCCATACGCTGCTGTCGGCTGAATTCTCCGCTGCCATTCAAGGGAAGTTGCCAGACCATCAGTATTGGTGACAAATGATGCCTTTGGAGGCTCGCCACACGCAGAGAGTGGCAATTACGAGGTATCAGGAGGTCGTTGAACTTCTTAATTGCTCTCAAACCCGTCCAGCAATTCGTCAAGTCAATGACGGGCAGTCGGAGGGAGAGAAGATGGAATTTCGGAAGAAGTCGCTTCCACTTTGCTTCGCAAACTAATTTCAAGAGATTTTTCTATTCTTAATATTTTTATCCTATGGAGGCTACCACTTCCTTATCTTTTATGCGCAACATAAATAGGAAGCGTTATCCGCTCAGCAAATGATGCTTCAACCTCCACCACCGTCTCCCGTCGCCCGCCCGCCTCCTTATCCACCCATCAACTCTCGCCCGTCCGCTCACCCATCCCCCCTCCTGGCCACCTGTGACCTCTTTCATGGAACAGCTTTATTTTATCATCCCGGTTGCTCTATGCTACCGAAATAACTAACGCTTTGGATAATTCCTTGGGTAACGAGATACAAGTATGAACATTAATCTGTTCGCAAGATTATCTATTTCGGAAGCTTTGATGCCAGAACAATTGAGTCTAAGAGCTATGTTCAGTTCCTGGGCAGAGAGTCTACATTTTTGAACAATATTCTTCTTGTTCTCTTCTCTATTTTAGAAAAATTTGTAGTCCAGTTAATATAATTATTTCTCTCTTTCTATAGTTTCGCCCTATATTCAATTAATTCACGGACGGTAAACGTGGGGCAGATTTTTAATATGTTTCTCTAGAAGAACCATGGTTCTAACTCCGTGTTTGTTTAGTAGACATTAATTTCCCTCATTGTCATGTATTTATTATCCCCTTTACTTCTCTGCCCTCGTTAATATTATTTTATCTTTTGTATTAGAACCCCCTATTTCTAACACAATTTAATGTTCTCCTTTTCTCTTATAATTAAATTTATTCTTTATTTCCTTATGATTATCTTTTTTACTACTCTTTTCATGTTATTAAATATTTTTCTTCTGTTAATATTATTCACTTTCATTTATAATTTTCTCTAACTTATCTATTCGAATAAAATTGATGTGTGTCTGTTATTGCGAAATAATTGTTTTTTATAATCTCATAAGCTTATTTAAAAAAATAGAATTCAATTATTTTTACAAATTTTGTCTGTACGTTTGTCCGGGGTAATGTCTGGAACGGATAAACCGATTTCGATGCAGTTATGACTGAAATTTAAATATTTTGTTTGGCATAAAGTAGACTATTTTTTAAATTATTTTATCTTGTACAAAGAATATTTGTTTGTTTGTGGTTATTACAACTCTATCATTTTATTCCCGTCTTAAAAAATGTACACGTGATCTTTAAACTTTTCACTCTTTTTGCTTTTGGGTAAATCTCGACAAAATGAGCAATTTTAACAAAGTTAATCAAACGTTTTAGAAAACCATAAAATTTGCTCCTAAATAAAAGTTGATTCATTTCAATAGCGTAATTAAACTTCAAAATTGTTAGTAGAAATTTGCCGCAAGTATGCAACCATGCACCTGTTTACAGCTGCCCATTCAGCATTAAAAATATGCAAAGCAATAAGAAGACTCTTTTTACTACACGCCTGTCAAATCTGATTATATGCAGCAAAAACCAACCAAAGGAAAGTGCAAATTGCACAAAATAAACGTCTAAGAATACTTTCACAACTCCCTGGTATGACGCAGAAAACAACAAACAAACAAAACAAAATTACGAAGAATTCGACACTAGAGACCATCATATCACCTATCTAGCTACCAACTTCTCAAACATATGCCAAATCCCATCAATATCAATCAGTTCACAGACTCGGCAAAAATATATCACACAGAAACAGAATACAAAATAAGTTTCTCTTCCACATTTTACTCAAGACATTCTCCGAACTAGATCCCGACTAGAGCCTGATGGGTAATCTCAACTATTCTAAAAATATTGTGTTTAAATTTTAAGTTAGGTTTTTACCATCTGTGTAAATAAATGAAAAGAAGCTCTCCATACAAACGATGGTGGTAGCATTGATGATTGTTTGACTGGGTGCGGAGGGACAGGGCGTGTCAGGTGAGGCGTGGGGGAAACGGCGGGGAGGGGTAGGAAGGGCAGAGCGGAGCTGGGTGGAGAAGGGGAGGGCTGTGAGGGAACGGGGCTGGGCAGACCACGGTGGGCCAGGGCGCAGCAAGGAAGGGGGACAAAAAACTTATTCCTTTCCCTGCACCCACATTAAGAACGTATTCCTTTTCTGTTATAATAGATGATTGAGATTAATAAATATCCCGGAAATACGTGGTTCATCAGCTAATGTCTTCATATAATTTACATACCATTCTGTTCTAATTAATTTTATTTTTTCCTTCTCTCTGTCCTCCGTCATCATGTTCATGAATTGTAATTGTTTAGTTTTCTTAATTATATGTCGTTCGTTATTACCCATATTTTCTTTAAATAGTTTTTTGTTTCTCTTTTTCTATACGTTTTGTTACTTCAATATCTCTTCATAATCGTTTACTCGTCTAATTCAATGTAAAAGTTCTAAAACCAGTAAAAAAGAGCATGCCATTAAATAATTAAAAACGCCGAAGTTTTGTATCAGAATATTTAGTCAAAGAGAAGATGCGATACGTGAAGATATGGTTCGTGATTTATTCTTATTTTCCTCCCCATTCTTTTGGGAGCAGTTTAACGAGTTAAATTTTTTACGCCCTTGCTTCTTGGCAGACATGAAACAGGAATAAGAATGCGAAGTACCAAAATCGCGACCGCATAGAACACTAAACGATTAGAATTGGCGTAATAAAGCCGAATTTTAACTTTAAGTTCATACTTTCCTTTCAATGATTACATACACAAAAGTAAAACTGTACACAAGAAGGGAATATTTAACATAAATATTTTTGAATTATTTTGAAAGAATTGTGTAATTTAATTTTAAAACATCCGATGAATATAATAAAATTTCAAATGAACTTATTACGCTACGATAATGCTGTTTCTATTAAACGTCGTTGTTTTATTTCATAGCAATATCGAATCCGATTATTATAAATACGAATATTAAAGTTATGTAACTTGGAAGACTGCATTTGTATTTCATTCGACTGGTTGCTTGTGACACAAATTGTAGGAAGTATGTTCGGAAAATAAAGTATACATTTTCGCCATTTCGCCATTCGTGACTTCATATAAATCCACTTGTCACCAGCGATTTCATGAATATTCATGGTTTATGTAGTAGACCCGTTGAGTTATATGAACAACAACATGTCTTGCCAATGAAAGGACATTTTTTAATTAAGCTGTGAAAAGAAAAAAAATATCTTGTTCTGGCGTTCATTTAAATTTATTATACATCCGATTCCGAGAACAGCAACTGTAGCAACCAACTGGCACACACAAGAGCAGTGTTTGATGTCCGCTAAATTACCGGGAATAGCTTCTGTAGTATGGTTTTGAAAACTAAGAGAATTATGGTGAAAACTAACACATTTCTTTCCCTACAATACAATGAAATATAAATATGTTGATTTAATGAAGGATTCGATAGAGGTGAAAAAATTCTACATTTTTGAAAAAAGAAAAACGTTCATTTTTTCTAGTGCACTCTTCGCTCGTCCTCAGACTACTAAGTACAAGAGAACATCGGTTCGATGAAGCAGATTATCCGTAGGTACTGACACTAAGGTATGATTATGTAAGGAGTGATATATATATATATATATATATATATATATATATATATATATATCAACAGTTACGTTTCGAAAGATAGAAGAGATACAGAAAAGTATGTTAACAATAAAACACCAATCTGAGAGTGTAGGATACTTGTACATTATGATTAATAAGTACATGTGCATAATGATTTACAAGAAATGGTAAACTCAAAATTTTTTATTAAATTTTGATAAATTTTTTGTCGTGTTGCGAAATTTCAATAAATTACGTATGCCATCTGCTCTTTATTATTAAGGATATCCGACTTCAAAAGGTTTCGTTTTATTCACAATTTTCAAATTAAGTATATTCACCACCAGGCAAAAACTAGAGAGAACATTATTTTTGCAACCGGAACAAGGAACTGTCTTTTATGAGACACATCACAACCACACGGTAAATAAATCCTTGAGCGTTCATCAAACCACACCAGCTCCGTGACTCGAACGACAACGGCGGTCTCTAACACGCACATAAAGCCAAACACGGAAGTCATACACACAAAACACGTCCGACTCATAAAAACAGTTTATATTTTTACACATCAACTCACTCCATGACTCAACCTCAACATATGGTCGGGGTTTCCCGTGAGGATATTCATATCATAACCCTTTTAGTACCATTCCGCGAAACGGATGGCAACAAACTGCAGGATCCAGCGGAGCCAGACGTATTGCGCTGGAGCATCATCAAGGGAAGCTCGGGGAGTGAGGTGCTGTAGAAATGGGCGGATGGGAGCGCCGCGAGGCGAAGGCAGGCAGGCGATGTCAGGGGGTGGAGGCGTGGGGCGGGGCGATGAGATGGAGGAATGTGTGGGGCGGAGCGTGATGGGGTCGCAATGTATGGCGAGACGTTGTGAGGGGGGGGGAGGATTTAGGGCGGGACGAAGTGAGGGCGGGGAAGATGTAAGCGTAGGCGCGGATGTGGGGTAGTGAGATATGGGGCGACCGCGATGCCGAGTGGGAATCGTAGTGGCGGGGAAAGATCAGGTATGTGACGCAGGGATTACAGCGGTTGACAAGAAAATTGAAAGGACAAAGGGACGGTTCCAGAAAGGCGAATGACGGCAACAGCTGGGGAGACCGCAGAGCGGGGCTGACGCGTAAACCGTATGTGGCGGGATATAAATGGCAAGGAGAAGCCACGGCGGGGAGACAGGCTTGGCCGTGAGACGCATAGTGAGAACTTGGAAAGGTGGGGACATTTTGCATGGTGGGGACATTGCATGATGGGGACATGCATGATGGGGACATGCTGATGGGGACATGGCAGATTGGTACATGCATGATGGGGACATGCATGAGGGGACATGCATTGATGAGGACCATGCACCGGTGAGGACCATGACTAGTGGGGATATGCATGGCGGGAGAAAACTATGGCCGGGAAAAAAGCGGTGAAGAGCCGCTTGAGAAAAGGGGCGTTCTGAGGTAAGAGGTTGATAGGGCGGAAGTGATGCCGCAGCAGGGAGTACGTGTCGAAGCGGAAGCGGGGTGGGGCAGGCGGGGCGGTGGTGGGGTGGGCTGGGCGGCGGGCTGGGCGGGGCGGGGAAAGGAGAGCAGGCTGGGCTGGACGGGCAAAAGCATGGCGCGGGAGACCAACCGCACTGCAGGCGCGCGCCTGTAATAACCAGAGGCCCACCAAGTCGTTTCTGCCCCGCGCCCCTCTGGGCGTCGGCCTTCCCCCTTCTGCGGGCGATTAACCCGGCGGAAAAGTTGGCCGCCGCTCGGCGGGACGCGCCACAGCGAACCAGAACCGCACTCTGTGTGGTTGTGAGTATTTGCGTTCGGTTTATCGTTTATTTGTTTTTGTTCTTCAGACGTTTTTGTTTGGTGGTTTTTTTTTTTTTTTTTTGCTTTTTTTGAGCCGTTTGTGAGCACTTTGCTTGTTTGTGGCGTTTGTTTGTGTCTGTTTAGAATTGTGCGTTTTGCGGAATGAATTGTGCGTATTTTGAGTGCGTAAAATTTGTTTGTGTGAGTCTGTGTTGTGTGCAGGCTAATGTGTTGCGGTAGTGTGGGTCAAATAGAGTGCGAGCAAGAGATTGGATGCAGTGGCGAAATTTAGACAATTGACATTGAATATCACCCAAAATGAGGTCGATGAAATTCACAAAAATACTTAAAACAGGCTATAAAAGGGAATTTAGAGACCAATTCAAGTAGTTCAAATGATAGAGAGGAGAGTAGAGGGAGAGAGGAGGTGAGTGGAGTGAGTGGGAGAGAGAGGGAGAGAGAGGAGAGAGAAGGGAGAGAGAGGGAGGAGAGGGAGAGAGAGGGAGAGAGAGAGCGGGAGAGAGAGAGGGAGAGGAGGGAGAGAGAGGGAAGAAGAGGAGAGAGAGGAGAGGAGGAGAGAGAGGGAGAGAGAGGAGATAAGAGGGAGAGAGAGCGGAGGAGAGAGGGAGAGAAGAGGGATGAGGGGAGAGAGGGGGAAGAGGGGGAGAGGGGGGAGAGAGGGGAGAGAGGGCGGGGTGAGGGGAGAGAGGGAGAGAGAGGGAGAGGAGGGCATAGGAGGGGGGAGAGAGAAAAATTGAGACGGGGGCGCATTAGAGGGCAAGAGAGACAAGCGGACGAATGTATGTATGAGGGAGGAAACAGCCAAATAAAGTATTCATTTAATATCTCTAGAGAACAGATAGGCACGTGTAGTGTTAGAATATCGTTTCTTTCAAGAAGAATAAAGAGAGTGAAGAATTGTCTAATACGGTCTATATAAGCGGGTTATAACTGAAAAGAAGAAAATAGCAGGAAAATAATGAATATGTCTATTATTTTGCTCATTTGAGAACTTGCAAAGCGAAGACCATACAGCACTAAAAAGCGCGTAACATGGACGAGGAAAGGTATATCAGATCAGCAGCCAGCTTGTGAAAAAACAGAGCAGGTATAAAGAAAAGCAGAGTTTGAAATTTAAATCCTTGATATAATAGGTTTGAAGGAAAAATACACAGAAATAGCAATGTGCCCAGCATAGAAAGAAACTCAATAAAAATTTTAGGATATAGGAAAATATTGGCGTAAGGATAAGAAGTGAAAGCCCTGGTTCTGACGACTTAGAGATAGCGGGTATTGGCAGTTACGTTATGTAGAAGAATAGGCTTGAAACTCGGGGAAGAGATTGAAGAGACGGATCGCAGGACGGGAAAAGAATCCTTTAGATTGTATAGAGGCCTCTTAACAACATATGAACATGGCGAACAGTTAACCGTACAACAACAGACACGATGAGCCGAAACCCAGGCAGTGCCAGCCATGCAGGGTTACGGGTACAAAGGGGCGGCGGAGGTTACTGGCAGAAACTTCTGCAAGCACGCGGCGGCCAAGGCAAAACGCCAAAACGCGACCGAGGAGCGGAGCGATCGCGCGTGGGTGGGGAGAAGGGATCGTAAAGCATGCGCGCGGTTACGAGCGCGATATCCCCTCCCCTCCCTCTCCCCCCCCCCCTCCGGGGCCACTCGACATTCCCGTTGCCCTTCGTCGACGGCGGGCTTCAGCGGAAAACTGATGAATCGCGGCGCTTCCTGGCGGTAGATTTACGCGCGATTTGGCGCGAACGACCCGCCCCCACTTGCCCCGCCGCCACGTCAGCGCTCTCTTGTGCCTAGAGGCTCGGAGCACACTCACCACGTAGTTGGACTGGTACGGCCAAGCCCCACCGCCGCCAGTGTATTCGCGCACGCTTGCACGTGGCCAGCAGACAGCTGGCGTTGTGGGCGGCGGCGGAGCTGAACGAGGCGGTTGTGGAGGCTCGGCTAGTTGTCATAAGCAGGGGAGGTGGAAGCGGTTGGTTTGTCTCGCAGGTGGGGGTCCCGGGGGGGGTGGGAAAGCTGTGGGAAGCGGGAGAGTTGGCGGGGATGTGGCATGCCTGCTTTTGGCTGTTGGTGGTGTGGTGATTGGTGGTGGTGTTGGTTGCCTGTTTGGTTTTTTTTGGTGACTGGTGGTGTGTGTTTGGTGGTTGTTTTGGTGTGCCTTGGTCGTGTTGGTTATGTGGTGGTGTTGTGTTGGTTGTCTTTGGTGTGCTGGTGGTTAGCTGGTGGTGCTGTGTGGATGCATTGTGGTTGGTGGTGGTGGCGGTGTTCGTGTTGTAGGGGTGGTGATGGTAGTGTGTTTAGTGGCATCAGTTGGTTGTGGTTTTTTTCTAGGTGTGAATGTGGTTTGGTTGGTCGGCTGGGCGTGTGGTAGCCGGTAGGATGGTATTAGGGGCGGGCCAGTTTTCTGGGGTGAGTGGCTTCGGAGTGGTGGGCGGTGGCGCTGTCAAACAGGTGGAATAGTTGGGGTTGCGGAGGTTCGGTCTGGTTCTCTTGGGGCGTGCGGGGGTGGCCGGTGTGGGCGGCGGGGGCGGCGTGAGGAGCGAGGGCGTTCGATCGTGGTGACGGCGGTAATAGCGTTTGCGGTAATCGGTTGACGGGCCGACGTGCTGGAAGCGATGGACGTGGATATGTCGCTTTCCATAATAGCCGTTTGCTCCGGATGGGATTCGACTGTTTGAAGAGTGTAGGCTTAGTAAGAGTAATTGGTGTTTGGAATGGCATTCGAGGGTTTTTGTAGATTCATACGATAACTCTGACTCTACAGCGATCATACAGTTATTGATGTTATAATAATCTAGATTATCGATATATTACTAAATTGTTTGGATAAAAGCGTGCCTTTAAATGCATTTTTAAGGGTACCTTTTTGTCCAAATTGTGCACAACTCACGACCGCTTAGGGACACGAAAATCTGCCTTTAAGTGTTTTAGAAGCACCGTTTACGAGGTGCGGGCGATGGCCAAGCGTGTTCGAGAGCATCGTCTCTTGTGGGTCGCATGCATTCCTGATTTCGTATCTATGCCATAATCTGTGAACTTGAACTTCTGTATTTTTCGTCTCAAATCCGTTGGATGCAGGAGGAAGGTGTAGTTCCTTATCACGCAGTAGCGCACTTACATGGTTTTGTGTAATAGTTTGTTATAAATTGTAAAAAAGTAGTCAACTTTCCTCACTATATTCTATATAATAATAATAATAATAATAATAATAATTCTGGTAATAATAATAATAATAATAATAATTATTATTATTATTATTATTACCAGAATACCTGGCGCTGCCTGTCCTATTTATTATCAAATTGTTTTAGAGAGAAGAATAGGATCATCTTTCTGAAGATAACATGGTTGTAAACCAAAGTGCATAGTACTCCGAACCTTCAAACGAAGGTAGCACAAAAGCTTTTTCGACATTAGTTCAATACATTCGGATATTATCGCGCTGTAATTCAAGGCGCTTGCGTCTTCATTAGAATAGATAACTAATCATAAGTAGACGTGGACTTTGCAAAGTATCCATAAATGCTGGCAGTGGCGTAAATGGTATTATTTAATAACCTTTTCATGCCCCAAAGATCAAAGAATCGCCTGCGCGACTCAGTTTCAAGCGACGTGCGAGTCATAGCGGCCGAGTGTATCAGCGAAGCAGGCGAGGAGGGCGACGAGGCAGCGCGATGGAGGGGAGCAAATGACGCAGCGCTCCTGGCGGGAGATCGCGCAGATTTACGACGCGACAAACAAGCGACCATCGTGTCGTCCGCCGCCGGGAGATAATCGCGGCGTGGGAGCGGTTACCCGACGCCGCACCGTCCCCCTTACCTCCCCCTTGCGCCACCGCCACCATTGTCCCCGTCCCTTTCCCCGCCGTCTACAACACGTCCATTGACCCCGCCTCTTCCATCGTCTGCACCACCCCATCCCTGCCGCATCCGCCCCCTCTGCCTTCTTCACTACCCTCACTGCCCACCACCATCGTCACTCCCGCCGTCATGGCCCTTTCCCCTACCGTCTCCAACATCCGCGTTCCATTGCCCCCACTAATTCCTTTAGCGCGGCCTCCGCCTCTCCCCCGCCGACATTGTCTCCGCCCCACTCTCTGCCAAATCTTTCCACTGCCTCCTCCTCCTCCGCGGCTCCCTCCACCGCCGTCTTCACAATGCTCGTCATCCACCACCGTCTCCATAAACCACACCCTCTCTTCTACCACTTCTTCACCATCGTCACCGCCCACTCCCAATGTCACTCCCATTCCGGCCATTCCGCGGCCGCGCCCCCGCCGACATCTCGCTGCTACCGCGTCTGCTGCCACCAGGAGCGCGACCGAGATAATGGGCGCGCACCCGGACCTCGTCGGGGCCGTGTTACGGTTTCGACGGTGGAACGGGCTGCACGTGTACAAACGCCGAACTAACGTCCCTTCTGATCAGAAAGCGATCTGATTGTGGAAACTGCAGATTGGCGTTCTCTGCATAAAGTGTCATTGATATGTTGTGATCGCTGTATGAAATGGTTTCTTCAAATTGGTCAAGGAAACGTCAAATCTATTCCTCCCAGAACATGATTAATACTGTGTCACGGTTTGCCTCGGAATAGCACAGTGGGTTATGAGAAAATAAACGACGATTACGTGCCTACTTGTACTATTAATATGCTACTTTATTCCTAAGAGTGATCGTGCTTCTGAAATTGAATGATTTTTTGAAGCCATTTGTATTTCATAACATTGTCTGTTCACAACTTGTACAACCCAATACAATTCTTTAAAGAAATATATATTTTTATTTTAAAATATCAGGAATGTTTAGTTACAACTCACACATATATTCGGATATACAATATAACAATTGTGGTATTTACATTCTTCTCAAAATGTTCTTCCACAGAATTTACAACATGCTGCTACCTCTGTGGAAGATGACAGATACTCAATCTCACCATAAGTGAATGGTCTAATTTCACGTCTCACTCTTGTGGCAATGTCTTTACGAATGAGAAGTAACCTACGCAGTGACAAGATAACGACTGGAATTAATCATTGTGACTATGTAAATGCTATGTGTTACGTAAGGGTAAGAACTTTATCTCGGTAAATATAGATCCATTGGATGCTGAAAATAGATACATTAAATGTTAGTAGTATGCATAGTGATCGCAAACATATATATTTTTAAATTTTGCGTCACCCACATTCTCTTGAGACAAAAAAAATGTTGCGCTGAATTAACGGTATGACATGCGCGTACCGTCGTTCCCGAGGTGCATCGTACGAACGTAGCTCCGCCACGCGCGCTCGCGGCGAGCAAGACCAAGCCGACGACACGGAGCGCCGGCCCCGCGGAAGACATACCCCAGCGCGCAACAGCACGCGGCAGCGATCCAGAGCGACCGCAATTAAGAGCGACAAAGGAAACAGACGACTCGCCCGGCGAAACGGCACCTCCGGGACCTGCTGGCCCCGCGAGGCCCGCTCGCCCGCACGAAAGCAGCCCCGCTCCCGCCCCGCTCCC
>BOPP01000036.1:523339-534138 GCA_017312745.1 Gryllus bimaculatus
AAGACATTATTCTTTTATGTAAAATTATTGAAGAAACTATGCGAACACGACCGTCCTCGGCAGTATCTGCCGTGTCAGAATGAAATCGCTAGCACTGCATGCAGCCGCACCGAAGGATTTTGAAAGTGGCTATAAACACGCCATTTCGCGCTCGTCGCCCTGCTATCCCAGATGGAAGTGAGGGTCTCGAAGACGCCGCCCAGAAGAGCGCCACGAAGGAATTAGCGTAGCACTGCTGCTGTAAAGAATGATTTTGAACGAGATTCACTTCGGAGAAGTGAGCGTCCGAAACCGCGCGCTGTTCGCCCGCATAGTTCTACACGAGGTAAATTTCATATATCCTCAAAAGATTAATCAAATGTCTGCGTTTTAGAATCCTTAACTCCAATGAAGGATCTCGTGAACACGTCAGAAAACAAAATGTTCCTTTCTGCTGTAACTTACTTAAAACACAAATAAGGAATTTGCGTCATATTCTTCCGACATTCTGATTTGTAGACTGAAAAATACCTAAATCACAACTGCACCCATTTTGCTGAATCCTTAATACTACAAACATTGGAATAGAACAAAACGTCCCGTCTCGCTCGAGGCCAACGGTATTTTCTAACTAAACTGGTTATTCCCAATCTGATTAGGCCTGCAAGTGGCGTCTTCCGATTTTTTCCGCGAACTCGCTGTATTTCCGAAATTGTAAAAGCTTGAAATTTGTTGAAGTCTTGCGACAACTACAATTTTTGAAAATAGGGATAATTCTTAATAACTGTGCTTTCCAATTAGAACTTAAAATAATCGTTCTGTAAAAATCTCTTAACTTTCAAAAGTTGCAAAAACAAATGTGCAATTGTGTTTTTAATGGCGTTAGAAGTTGTTTCACCCGTGATTGTACAACTAATTTTGTTATAGCGGTGTAGAGCTAATGGGAATACTTGTGCTTCGGTGTAAGTACAGAGATCCGAATTCACGCGCTGTCTTTTCGCTGGTTACAAGTACTTTCGCATTATATGCCATAATATCTGCAATTTTAGTTCTCGACCAAGAATTCAGTGTTTTGTTAAAGCCAGTAATCCAGTAATTAGCAATGCGCATACCACCATCGACTTTTCATTAATCTATACAACAACAAGTCAAATGTGGTATGAATATACAAAGCTCAATTTTCTTTTCTCAAACGAACACACTCCCTTAGTACTAGTATGAAACCGAACTTACCATATAATGCAAGAAATTAGTTCTGTTATATTTATCACTTGTGAACTCAATAAATATTATAAAGGGCATGTATAATATGATGTGGAACATCGCTAACTGGTAAAACACGATGTAATCCAATCCTTAATCCACAGTACATTCTTACTATAAATCCACAAGTGAGAAAAAATTGAATGCCTGCATGGCTACATCTCGTGGAGTTAGAACGGTTAAAGCTCATTAAATGTATTGCATAATTGAGTTTCGGAGGTTCTAAGGTCCAAAAGAGAATGCTAACTCAGCTGGCTTTGGCGGAAACGGATTGGCACGTAGGGTTTATCTAGCAATTGGAACCTTTCGCCGAGATATATTTCATCACTGAATAAAAGGTTATGGGGCCGCAGTTGTTTCAAAATATTCCTAAACACCTGCTGCGTCTTGATAATGTTATTATTCACATGAATATGCTCTACCAAAGTGAAGTGAAATGAAAAATAAAAACAAAATACAAAAAAACAACATACAGTGTGATCTATGTGCTAGAGAAGAAGAGTATAAGGAATCTTTCAAATTGCGACTGAAAATTCTGGGTTATTTCATCCGCCTTCGTGGTGGTGAATCTAACGAGTTTCATCTCTTCTCCATCCCAACTTTTGCTCGTATTCCTTCTACATGCTCTTCAAAATGTCATAACGCGGGCGATTAGGATATGCGCAATCACCGATCGCTGCTGTGAGAGGGCGACCAAACAGGTCAGCGCATTCCAACGGCAACTCGGGGGCAGTCTCCGCTGCTACCGAGTCATAGCTAAACAGGTTCTAGCTTCACTTAGCAACGCAGAATAGATTTCTCTAGATGAACGGACTCGCAATAAGACATACAAACATTTGCACGCCAGACATGGTGAGTCTCTATGCTGCCATTGTTTTAACAGAGAATAATTTCTTCAGCAATAGACTGGGCAGTGAATTTTATTCGCACAATCTGCTTTAGGTGAAGGTAATAGGTGACAGACACCATTCTAAGTTCCTGTGAATACATAACCAAATGATCAATAGTTAGTCCTGAAACATACTCGTCCCGCCAATCATATTAACCTTATGCGACTGCCACCACATTCACCACAAGAATCATACCGACAAAAGAAAAAGGTTTCGATCAACTGACGACAACGAAGCTGTTTTTGGAACAATGTACTTTTTTCTCATGTATTCAATTTTCCTCCACAGTCGCCACTATAATTCAGTGCAACATAACCCTCTGTGCCTACGAATTCTTCCGTCTCCATATGCTCTAATGGCGACACCGTTTTTGTGCAGAGCTTAATTGCTCAATGGGTGGGGTTACGCATAAAGCTTGACGAAAAAAATCATGGCTTTCGATAGAAACAGACTCTGCGCACTTCCGTGCGCAGGACGCGCGAAGAAGCCCGGCCTTACGAACACCCCGACTCATACGTGCGGGTAACGACGCAGTGAATCATAAGAGCCTACTGCGTATAATGTTAAATAAGGGAATTCCGAATAGAAAAACCTAAGCAGTGTTCAATCCGTACGTCGGAGTCTAACTTCGGCATAGCCATAGAGTCGGAGACTCAAGAAAAGATGGCGCGAGGTATGCTTCTAAGCGTGGCAAGATTGATGAACACGATATTGTGTTGAACTTTACAACAGAATATTATCTTCAAAATAATTGCGACAACTTATTACATAATTTGGCGATGAAATTGTGCTTCTTTGTGGGGGCTAAACGCATCTCTAGGTGGAAACAGTCCACAAAATGGCTTCACAATAGGGGAAGGGAGCTTAACATCTTAAAACGGATTTTTGATTGGAAATACAGCTTTTATAATCCCAATACCTGATGATACAACAGTGTATCTTCGTGTATTGTTGTGTCACTTGGTTACGAACAAAACTGGACGTCACCTGTAAAGAAGAGAAATTATCTCAGTAATTTTAGTGCCGATTCTAGAAGAGTTAACGATTGGCTGGCTGCAAACAACTTGTTACTTGTGTTCAAAACCTTCCTCCTGACAAATATGTTTTTCTTTCATTATTTTGATCGCCAGATGTTAAAGTTTTTTTTTCATTCAATCGCTATTACATCATGGGTTATATCTATCAAAAAGCATCGCTAAACATTTTTTAAAAGTATATGTGAGATTTTTTCACCTCGTGAAACATTAACTAATATTGCCTCTTCGAGCTCTTTAGGGCATGAGAGACATCGCATTTTGAATAAGGTACTTGCTCCTTTACTTACATGTGCTCTCAGAATTCGTCCCAACACCACTGCCTCCATTCCTTCGCACCTCGCCTCCTACCATCTTGCCTCCCGACCCACTCCCTGCCGCTTTTTCTCTCGCCATTTCCTTGCCCTCTCAGGACCGTCCCTCCACGCTGAGAGGGTCTCCCGCGCGCTGAGTATCTGCCTCCGCTCGCCCGGGACTCGTTAACGCTCTGGAGCGCCCGCGCGTCTCCTATGCTGCCCCTCCCACAGTCCACTCCCGCTCCTCCTTACTCTCCTCCTGCAACGCGCTGCTACCTAACGGCGGGCCATAGATTCGCGGAAACGACATTAAGTCTATTTAATTATTCGTTGCAGCCGCCGGCGCCGGCGCCCGCCCGGGTGGCGCCTGAAGGAACGGCAGGTCCGTGGGAAGGAGGGGATGCGGCGGGGCGGGTGGGGGGAGGAGGGAGGGGTAGGGGCAGTAACGACAACGCTATTCCGAGTCCCGACGTCACGTTGGGACCAGACGACTGACACTGCGAGAACGGAGCTGAAATAGGAGACGAGAAAAGTACGAATGCGACAAGTAGAGTAGAACTGGGAAAATAAAAGAAGAGCAAACGATGACGGAATAATGATATATAATGGACAGAAAATGAGGAATGAGCATCAATAGCTAAAAAAGCAAGAAAACGAAGGGTCAAATTGTGATACAACTCCTGCATTCAAAAGTTAGGATTATCCGCATTTTAGTCGTAAGTTAATGAAATAAGTTTGTTACAAGTGTTAATAAAACACTATTGAAGACAATTAAAAAAATCATTAATAACAGAGTGAAACTATCGTTTATTGGCATGATTGAAATACCCAGAGCACCAGTTTTGATTCATTGCACAACTACCGAGACAGTGTGAATTATCCATTTGACACACTATATACTCCCAGAGTATGTTTGTAGTTTGTAGTTGGCAGTATGTTTTTACTATAATATTTGCCAACGGGGACAGCCATAACAATTTCAGAGATGTTAATATATTACTTGATGCTTTCTACAGCAAAGGAAATATATTATCTCATTAGGATGCGAATTGTTGAAGGATTTTATTTTGTAGGACATTTGGCCAGTGTCTTTCACGTGCTGAAAGATTGACATGACCACTGTGCATTTTCGGTCCTCTAGAAGTCAAGCACCTCAGATCGAAACCGCGCTCTGAGGGTTCAGAAGACAGCAACTCTTCGAGCGATGTTTAATGCAATTGTATGAAAATAGGTAATTAGTAAGGTTAATTTTGGAGTGTTTTCTAACAAGAAATACGAAAAGCGTTTTCTTTCTAGCTACAATGCAGGGAGACAGAATCGTTCTTCAGATGCGTTTTATAATGGGGAATATTATTTCCAGATTTAGATTTCCAACAATTTCTTTAGAAGCTCTGAATGAACGCGCAATTTAAATGCTCAATTAAAATACTTTTTCTTCTCAGAAATAACTTCTTATACTGAATGATAATTTTCAGTGTTCTCGTTAAGAAATAAAACTCAAAGGATTAGTTTTGCACTGGATGAGTTGGGCTCAGAGTCAGCATTGCAGCAGTTTCAGCAGCGATTTTGACCGGGAGGTCCAAGGGTTCGAGTTCCGGCGGTGGCGAGTTGGCGCAACTAGTTCATTCGTATTCAACCACTAGAGGCCGACAGCTGTGATCTTTAATTTTCTGTAGTTCAGGGACTGAGCGCTATCTTTTCTTCTCCTTCCTTGTCCTCTCCTCTGACTTACACGCACGCGTTGGTGTGCACTAGTGAATTAGTGCCAGAGAATTATACTACCAGACACGCCGGGAGACCAGTCAACAGCTTAGAGCTTGTCTAGGCCAGGGGAATCCCCATTGGGAGATATCTGGAGGGAGAATCGTTGCAAGCCGGCGATGGCGCCGTATCTCACCCTCCTGCAGGAGAACGATCTCACCATCCCATCGCCACGTCCCGGCATTAAAATCATTCACTACAGTAATGGGACTAATGTTTTTATCCGTTGCAGTTGACGGGCCCGGAAACAATAATCAACCAATCAATCAGTCAACTGTTGAGTTATATCTTTTTAGAGAACTTTTTTCAAACCAATTATTCAAATCAAACTCTCTTTTTTGACTCCAGTTATTTAGTGACCTATAATGTTGCATAGGTTTTGAACAATTTTAACAAGGCACATTCTCCAAAATATAACTAGCTCGTATAATGAAATTAATAATAAAATTTCCGTAAGGTAAGGACTGTATATAATTGTTTCTATAACGGCAGATAACGTAAATTGAAATTTTCTTATTCGTGCATCAATGCAAGTTGTATATTGAAAGTAAAATTTTAATACAGTAGATATGTCCTGTTCCTATTTTGCTCTAATAAAAGTTCTGACGTAATATTGTACTGCGAACACGAGTTAGTTTCCACGTAATTGCGCAAAATACGATCCAATAGCAATACTACACAGCGAATACCCGATGATATTCGAGGTTTATGGGAATATCGCTAACCTTTATCCTCCAACGACAGGGGGATTCTCTGAGCTATGGTCGCTTGGGGCTCCGATCGCGCCCCGCAACACCGAACAAATCAACGTTTAGGGTTCCGCACATAACCTCACAAAATACGAGCACGCCAGTTTTTTCTCCATGGTCCCGAGAGGGCATCGTTGTTTTAGCGGCTCGGTCGGCCCGGCCAATTTACATTATCCGTCACGCTTCACCCACTTTTCACGTCGGCGCTCACCGGCGAGTGAGCTCGCCGCTAAACGGAAATTCGGGTCGAGACACCCTCTCCCGGCCGGCAACGACGCCCGCAGCTCGCAGCTTTGAACACGTAACACTTTTATTAGCCGCGAGGGGGCGTTGGGTTCTCGAATTTGAGCGAGAAAAATGTCTGCAATGGCAAGTGTCGGTGCAAATGGAGTACCACAAGGTGGGATTTTGGTTCACTGGTAAGGAAAATTTTGAGACAGGGCTGGAGGCCCTTGCCAATCGTTTCCGATTTGAAGTTAAAGCTATATTTTGTACAAATATTTATACTAGCAGAAAGATTTACAAAAGGTATGGTTTAGATCATTTATGCTTCATTTTTCATAAATAATAATTTATAAATTCAAATGAATGTATCAATAAAAGTTATTATCTTATTAATTCAATAAACAAATTTTCAATATTTTATAACGCCTTTTCTTTTAAATTTTATCTGAAGCCGTTATCAGTGAAGAAGGGATACAGAACGGATCGCTCACCTTCCGAATTGTTTTTAACATAAATTATGGGATATTAAGTTTGTAGTAGGACACTGTATTAGTTTTATGTAGAACTGGTTTACCGATTTGTGTAGAAGTGATTAAGGAAGTGCAATAACTGAAAATTCCTTGCTTTGTTTAATATTTTTTTTGAAAATTACTCGGAACTCCTCTCAAGTATTCTTTCCATCGCATGTTACAACAATAACACAGTGGAGGTTTTTACAAAACTAAGATTTGAATATCATTTTTAAACCACTGACAGAAGAGGATTCGGGAAAGAGAATTTATTATGTGAAGTATGCCATTACAAACTTTCTGAAATGACCTCACGTCTTCTGAAACAAGAACTTTCGACTTGACTAGTCTTCATTGTAGAATTCGAGAGCACAGTATAAGCACAAAATTGAGACACAAACATCAGCAAAGTATGAATTTCTCGACGAGCTCCAAATATTCGCTTAAATTCATTACAAAATTCCTCGCTAAGTTGGGGATATCCAGGAGCTAACGTGACTCCGCCAGAAGTTTTGGGCTGGGCGAGATGGGAAGAGAAGGGTGGGGTGGGGCAACGCGAGGCAGGGGAAGCGAAGAAGCGATGGGGATGTGGTGAGAAGGAAGAGTCGGGGAGGGGCGAGAAGGGGAGGCGGGGATAAAGATGTGGGGATAAAGCGGGAATGGCGAGGCGGGGAAGAGGAGGGGGACGGAGTGAATGAAGCGGGGAGGGTGAAGTGGGAAGAGTGAAGCGGCGATGGTGAAGCGTAGTGGGTGAATGGTGAAGCGGAGAGGGTGAATGGTGAAGCGGAGAGGAATGGTGAGGATGGGGAGGGGAAGGCGTAGAGAGGCGAGGAGTGATCGAGAGGCGCGGAGCAGAGACAGGGGAAAAGAGAAGCGAGGTGTGGAAGAGCAAGGCGTGGAGGGGATGAGGCGGAGAGGAGAGATGGACAGGGTGAAGGTGAGAAGGGAGGGGAAGGATCGAGGAGACCCGCCCTCGCACCGTCGCCCTATGTGCGCTCGCTGCGGCGCCCTCTTTCGCACCTCACTGCGGCGCTGAAGCCCTCGGGCGCCGCCCCCGGCTCTGGCGTATCGCGCGCTCCGGGCGGCCGCCGATTACCGGCGGTGGCCGCGTCATCACGCGCGAGGCAAGACGCCACGAGACAGGGATGGGAGGGGAATTGAATTTTACACAAGGAGAGGGCAACAGTATAGGGCGCCTTAGAGGCTGTGTACAATGTATATTGATTATTTAATGCTTCTGAGAGCGTCATCCAGTATGGTCATGTCTTGGCATGAGTTCGTCCCTGGCTGGAACGTGAGATTCAGCGCTGACCTATACGACGGTTCGCGGGGTTTCTCCTTCCAGAGGGGCAGCTCCCCAGCTGAGACAAGCTTTAAATTCCTGGCTTGTGATGGAGGATAACAAGAAAGTGTTCTCTTATGTGTATGAAGAGGGGAGAAGGGAAGAAGAATGGCAAATATTGTGGCGGTCCGTGGCACGTTTGTCAAAGTACTGATCCGGCAATAGTCCGGTATTAACAGTAGACCCACAAAAGAGTTTCAGACCAGGGAGACTGGCCCAGAAAATTCTTTTTTAAACGATTTTCAATTTGACTTAGCAAAAGAGCTAGTGACGAAAATAGGTTACTGCCGAAGTCGATCCTTGGGACCTCCCTGTCAGTGACTAGATCATAGAGAACATGTGGAGCATAGACGACTTATGAAGGCTTGTTAGAGCGAGTGAAGACTAGTTTTATAGCAAGAGGCTAATAGAGGTGGATTGACGAGAAAGATCACGCAGTGTCGTCAGTAAAAAGCAGCAGCAATAGGAGCAATCACTGTGAAGTAGGATTAACGGGGGATGAGTAAAGAAAAATGCAGCCAAAAATCTAAGAGACACATGGAATAGAGAGAAGAGATGCCTCGTCAGAACACTGAATTTGATAAGCCAAAATACGGAAATTTATTGAGAAAAAGGAGGAAGAACTCCTGAAGTCGCAACGTGTTCGCGACTCTACGTTCACACTGCTGATTGCGTCGATCCGATACCCCGTCTCCCCGCAGATTACCGAGCGGTGGAGAAGTCAAGGTAGATGTAATCATGTGTGAGCAAGGATGGGAATATTTGAACGTAATCAGGAGGCGCAAGAGTGGGGGTGGGTGGATGCCAAACTTCTTAGGGAGGAAGATGAGAGCACGAGAGGGAGTCTTACGAATGGGGATGGGGTAGTCTTGAGAGCAGGCAAAAAGACGAGAGGGAAATTTAACCTGAGTTTGAGATTGGAGAGGGAGAAGAGGAAAATGAACAGATGAATTCGATGATAGAGAAGGAGGAGAGTTAGAAGAGGGTAGTGTTGAAATCTGAAGGAAAATGTTGATTACACATCTAGTTTTGTTTAGATAACGAAGTTTACAAGATAAGAAAATAAACCACTTAATTGTTAGATTTACCACTTACTTTATACGCGGTAAGAGGTAAGACGTTAACAAGCTGATGGGGTTTGCTAATGGCGTTTGTGATAGCAGAAAAAGGCCATAGCATTAAAAATAGATTGAAAGAGAAAGAAGAAATTACACATTACAGGGCGAAAAGCTGGTAATTTCTGAACACATTGATGGGTACGTTTAGTACAAAAAACGCCTAGTCTTCCTAAGATGATAATGGGGGTAAAACTATTTAAGCATTTAGCACACTGTGGTCTAAATTCTATCTTGATTTAAGGAGTTCAGAGGCATACAAAATTACATGCTTAGTTCTCAAGCTTCAGATAATGATATTGAGTTCCCCTGAAAGAGTTCACAGGCAAGAGTAAACTGATGCGAAAGGAACACAGATGTTTATAAAATGGGAACTTCTGAAATTGAAAGAGATATTCGGGATGATGTTGATGGTGTGACAAAATTAGAAATAATATTTAGAAAATAAGACTTTAGAAAGAAGACAGTAAAGATGTGAAGTTGGTGAATTAACATTGATATCCAACCATAAATGCCAGAGAACTGAAGACGTGAAGACGACTGAATTATGAAAAGCTAAGGACGATTGGTAATTTTCGGATAATCTCTGAATTTAACTAAATTGCAAATTAGTTGGTAAATGTTCCAATTATCAGGATAAAGTCAGAATGAATTAGGAAGTATTTAGGACATCGTCGAAGCATAGTATTAGTAGTCAGTATTCGCGTCATCGTCGAAGCATACTTTGGACTTCAGCAGGCAGCTAAAGGGTAGGGTAGAGTAGGTAAGAGTAGATGTGATAATAGAGATACGATTGCTCGTGGGAAGTTTCTAAGACTAGTGGGAGACCAAAGGCATTGTTTCAAGTTCCACTGAATCTGTCATTTATATTTACGGGATACCACCTTATCTAATTTCACTGTAAATGACAGCTAGCACTTTGTTAGGAATTTTCCGAGTTGTCAACAAGACACCGGGTTTCAGCTTTGCGATTTACATAAAACACAATCTTCTGTACGACTCAAAAATACAACGCATTTTTATTCCAAAATACCTTGTTGCGAACACATTAGACGCCTTACTGTCGTACAATCACGTTACTTCAGCCAGATCCCCTGTGGATAAAGGCTACATTAGAGGGAAAGACCGGTGGACGGAAAGACGGATTAAGACTGAAATAATCCGTTTGTTATGTAGTAAGCTTTATCCAAACAGTCTGCCTAATGTGCAAATTAACCGTCTACTCCTAATGTAAGCCGTAACATGTACGTATGCACACACATTACTGTCAAGAAAATGATGCGTATAGCGTGGACATCCACATCTTCCGTGTGTCTATAACGCAGGCAACTGTGTTGCCGATGATGCAGATTTCTTTCATTGCCCTACACACAAGTTATCTCCCATTCGTCGGCGATGCCTTAACCTGGAGCATTACTTTCTCATAAAGTGCATCGACGGAACGCCGTCGTGTGGGCGGAGGCAAATCAGGCCAGACGCTGGGGTGCGTGACGGGGCAGGGTGGGACGGGGTGAGGGCTGACGTGGGGCAGCTGCGGTGCGGGCGTCGGACGGGCATGATCCGGGCGTGGGAGGGTGTGGGACGGCATGGGGCGGGTGGGGGGGGCGTGGGAACGGGCGAGGGGCGGGCTGAGTGG